>CM077826.1:17174052-17604052 GCA_039720395.1 Liquidambar formosana
ATTTCCACCGGGCCACATGAGATTTGCGAGTCTTTGAGCATTTTCAAGATTAGTGATTTCATCGATGCCCAAGCCTTCATGGAGAGGAATGATGGAGCATTGGCCGACATATCCATGGGAAGGCTGATCATAATTGTTTTTCATCTACACTGTTAGAAAATATGTGATTTCTTTAAAACTTTAAAACTTCGGATCACATACATGTGCACTCATACGTAGCCCACTTGATTCAGACGGACTTGCCATATCATGATGTGGTGCATGAGAGATATGGCGTGGTGCACGCGTGGCTTTATGGGTTGATTTTATGAAATTTATTTCATTAATTGTTAAGTCTTAATTTTTTATAATTTATAAATCCGTTACTAGTTGTTGGACTTTTGTTTCATGTTATTTATTAGGCTGTTATAAAAATTATTATGACATTATTTTGGGCTTTTATTAGCCCAAAACAATTTTAGCATTTCCTATTATCAATAGTGAGCTTCTCTCTACATGGATTATGATGATATTCATATTATCTACTCAATCCTTTTTTACTATATTTCTCTAAGAATTGTATAAAGTTATTTTATATATTGGTTTTACGGGCAACTGATCATAGACGAGTTATCATACTCTTCCTGTGGACGTACCCATAGAAGAGGAAGTTGTGAGCTTTGGGGTTGTATCTTGGAAGTCCTATAGTCCGTCAACACCTGTACGTAAGGAAGCGATAGTTTCTTTAGGATAACGTGATCTCACATGTCTTCCCATAGACCAGTTCTTTTACTTTTATTTTATTTTAATTCAATATTTCTTGTGTTAATTTTGTTAATTTAAATTATGATTATCAAGAGATTTATCCGTGTTTAATTTCATTGTATTTGTGATTTCTTAATTTGTGTTGTAAATTATATTCATGTTTAATTTTAATAAATATCCTGTGACGAATTTCATAAAATGAACAAATACCCCAACAATCTAAAGGAACTATAAGACTTCCACATATACTGCGGGCCATGTCACAATAAAACAAAATGAGTAGTTTCAATCTACGGTATACACGTGATTTGCAACATCTTGAGTTCTTGATAATGGCCATTTTAACTAGGTCCTTCATAAACTTGTGTATGTGTGCATGACTCTGGCTATTTGCTCATGATAGAGTATTCTTTCTGGTCAGAAAAGTGTTGATCAAGTTCACGATAAGAATATGTGGTTACACGTTTCTTATTATCTTTTCATGTGGTATTTCGGTTGAATAACAATTAGAACATTGTAGATTGTTGTGTATTTATTAAAATGATAAAGTAACGGTTGGTATTTGTTATGTAACAACTAGTTAATTTTCTGAAGTGAAAAGATTATCGTTCAGTGTATATCATGTACGGGACTATTTATATTATGCTATACATATAATGGTTTAATAATGACTAATACAAATTATTTTTATTATTAATTTATTTAGTTATTATTGACGTTGATGATTTCCATGGAATAATTTTTGTATCCACAATAGTCTTGTGCTCACAGGAAACAATAAAATAAAAAATTGCATAAGTAAAACAGTTTTACATGAGTTCAATATTTTCTGAATTATAACGTATGGATTTAGATAGATTAATAAATTGCTGTAGGATCTATTATTGTGTCTTATTGAGAATATGTCCGTGACCATCTAATGGATTAAATATAAATAAATAAATAATTTGTGATTGAATGTGAATTAGTCCCCATACTAGTTAAATTGGGTTTAATAGTTTGTATGAGTGTTTGACCGTGATATGAAAATTTTTAAAGCATGAGTCATTTAACATTATTTTATTTGCATGTTGTAGAAGCCCATTTGTGTAGTAACGATCTGCATTATTATTAATCTTAATGTTATTCAATTTAATGCAAATGAATCACATGGAAGTTATAGAAATTAATATGTGAGTATGTGACTATTACTGCCATTTAAGATAGATATTTTCAGCTTTCAATTTTTGACCGTTTTCACACTTTAACCTTTGCCCTTTCTTATTCCACTTAACATGGAGGTGATAAAGATTTCTTCTATTAGTTGATTGTTTTCTTGATTTCACTGGGTATGGTAAAATAAGTAGATGTCAGAGTTTTCTTTGCAACGATTATGACAAGAGTTGTCTCTTGTTTGGCATTGCATGTTAAAATGATTTCACCGAAGTGCATGTTAATATGTGAGTGGCTAGTAAAATTTATCATTATATTTTCATTAAGAGTATCAATATTGCATTAAGCATGTTAATTAGATATTGATACATTATTTTGTTCGTAGTTGGAGAAATTAAGAGGCGAAGGTGGCTGGTGTTTAATATTATCATTTATATATGCATGTGTTATACTACAGACTGTTTGTTTGCATGGATGTCACTACTTTCACCAATTTGTTATTATTCTACCGGTAAGAACTAAGTGGAAGGTGGAGGTGATATAATTTATTTATTATTATATTATTTTTAAGTTTTAACTGTTGGGTTCTTGATAAGCCATTATAATTATGTGTGTGTCTATATATATATATATATATATGTATGTATGAAAAGCAAAGCTTAAGCATCAGTGAGGAGCTTAGCATCTCAACTAGGTTGGCACCCTAAAACCTCCCAATCATGTGCTGATAGCCCTGAATATTATTAATAAAAGAAAAGGAAACTGAGACAAGACGAATGAAAATAAAGATAACAAAAACTGTCTGGTCTTGGTGACTTATAAACATCACAATCAACTCAAAAAATCAAAAAAATATAAAACAATATTAGTTTACAAAACGATAATGAAGAAGACCCTACATATCCCTCTCAACTTATTTGAAGGCAAAGTTAGGATCTATAGAATACCAAATCAGTGTCAAAAAATTAATAGCTTTATTAGCTATTTTATCAGCCGCTAAATTCCCTTCTCTAAAAATATGAGAAAACGCCACATTCATTTTGTTGATAAGAGATGAGCAATTCCTCCATCGATTAGAAGAGGCCAAGTTGGCTTAAAAATTCTATTTCGAAGGCAACAAATTCAGGCCCGGTTCTGAGCCCAGACGAGCAAGACGGCCGTCTAGGGCTCCCTATTTTGGGCTAAAAAAAAGGCCCCCAAATACCTACCCCCTTTACTAGTTATCAAAGCCCAAAAGTCAACCCAAAGGAGTGGCTTCTCCACTTGGACCAGCAGCACCAGCTCTCCTGTTTTAAGCAAAAGGGGCCCTATTCTACAAGCCCAATTCTAGTCCAAAAGCATTAGAACTAAATAATAATAATAATAAAAATATACTTTACACGGGAATCAAGGGGCTTTTTAGCTCTCAGATCAGATTTGGGAGGCTCCCATTCACAAGTCACAACATCTCTCTCTCCTGGCTCATTTCCCCATTCACAAACGTCTCTCTCATCTCCTCCCCTGGCTCCCCAATCCGGCAATCCCCATTCACAACGTGATTATACTAGGTTAATTAATAATTTTGCATCTAAAAATGAGAGAAGAGTAATGTTTAAATGAAACTTTGTTGTAATTGATTAATTTCTTTTGGTATTATAGCTTTAGATTTTATTTAGCATTTGCTTTTTTTTTTTTTTCTTTTTGGTGTTGTAAAAGTGGATTTTGTTCAATTATGAAGCAAGAAGTATGTTATATGTATTCTATCTTTATAAGTTTTTGTAATCATCTCGTCATTTTAATCTATAAAAGCAAATTTTAGTAATTTTATATGCAAACAAACTTTATGTTGGTACTTAGTAGTAGGATTTTTTTATTTTTTTTATTTTATTTTGATATTTAGAACTTTTTTTTTTTTTTTTTTTTTTTTGAAAATATGTATAGAAGGAAGAGGGCCCCATTTTAAGAGTTCGCCTAGGGCCCTAACAAACTCAGAACCAGCCCTGAACGAATTACTGCTAAAGAGTCACTTTCAATCCAAAGATTATGCCAACCTTTTTCCTATGCAAATGAAACAGCCAAGATAACACTAAGAAGCTGAGCATAGAATGCTGAATGAGAGCCAATGCTACATCCAAAAATACCTTGAACAAACCCTCTATGATTTCTAAAAATACCTCCACTAGTAGCAGCACCAGGATTACCAAGGGCCATACCATCCGTATTAACTTTCACCTAAGAGGGAAGGGGAGGATGCCAAACAGCAGGGATAATTTTTGGAGCCTTCTTGGGAATGCCATGAACATTCAAACTTTTTAAAATTTGCAAATCTCAAACGGAATTTCCTATAGTAGAAGATATCAGAGAACTGCCTTCTTTAATCATCGCTTTGATTAAAACTATTGCACGATCAATAGAAACCAGTGAATGAGCAAAGATGCAATCATTACGAGCTCTCCAAATAACCCAGAGAGCGCTAAGAACAACCAACTGCCACAAGTCTTTTAACTGGGGACTAAAATCCTGTTTCAAAAGACTAAGAAGGGCAGCTTTAACATTAGATTCAGGCTTATAAATAATACCAAACTGATTATGTAGCCATTTCCAAATCATGATAGAGAAATCACAGTTGAAAAACAAGTGCCATGCAGACTCAAGAGCGAAAGGTGCTTTACAAAGATAACAACAAGAAACCATAATAACCCCACGAGACTGCAATATATCCTTTGTAGGCAAACTGTTATAGAGAAGACAAAGAAAAAGAAGTGATCTTTTTGGCGGGGTAAATTTTTTCCAAATGAGAGATCCCTAAGAAACCTTAGAAAGGCGAGGCTTAAAAAAGTCATAACAATCCTTGAAAGAAGGAGAACCATTATAGCAATATGGCCATGTTAATTTATCATCAATAGACTCCATCGGAAGAATTAAATCTGAAAGATTGGATACAAAATGTAAATTGTGTACCCATGGAGGCAAATGCCAACAATGGTCAGCAATAAAGTCTGCAACTGAGCTATTCAAATTTATAGGAATAGTAACAAGCCATCTGTGCAATAGAGATGAGTCATGTAACCACTTATCTTGCCAAAAATTAATTGAAGCACCAGAACCAACTACCCAAGATGCATGCAAATGAATAACCTACAAAGCTTCCTTCAACCCAGACTAAATGGAAGATAATTTATATGTTTTTGCAGAAGCAAATGAGGAAATTTTAAATCTGGATTTCAAAAACAATGCCAAAGAGGAAGAGGATGTGAGAATTGACCAACACAATTTAAGAAGTGCCGCTTGATTGAGAGCACAAATGCTTCTAAGACCAAGACCGCCCTCAATAGTAGGAGAGCAAATTGAGTTCCACTTTATTATAACTATGTATATAACCATTTGACATATTGAAATTATGGTGCTTAGAATCCAATAACTTTTCGGTTTGCCGAAATTATAGGAATCATCTATATGGTCTCAATTATTTGTACTAACAATAAATTTGAGTTATGTTATATTTTTAAGCCATTTTATTGCTTGAAGCTTATCATGCCTATATATCATAGTGTTTGAAAAATAAATTTTATTATGCATGAATTCTCGATATTGTGGAATTTTGTTCCATCCATAAATTCGTTGAAATTGATGAATATGAGTTATTTTTTGGAATAAAATTGTGGAGCCTAAACAATTTAATTTTCTTATGAAATATTTGGATTTTATATAATGGGTTTAATATTTCCTAACATTTTTATTAAATTTTGAGAAGCACTAATCGTGGGATTGATCTTATATCTGTAGATTTGAGAAGAAATATTGATGGCTGTGAAAATAATTGATTAATAATTTCCTTGATCTAAAATAGTTGATGAATAATCTTCAAATAATCTAACTCTAATGTTAAGAATAATTATCTAGTGAATTTGGTTTATTTTCTATGAACTCAAAATTAAATTTAGTGAGACATACGAGATTGTCAATTATCTTAAATTTGTCTATACTTCATGTGAGATTTATTAGCTTAGCAGATGTTTTGTTTATTGAAAATTGTTGGTCTGTAAATTTCTAATTATGTGCTCTTTGCTAGCTACCTTATGTTAATGAGTATATATATTCCATAGAATTTGTTTTAAAAAAATAATTAACTAAATTATTCTAAAGTGGAGTTCCGTAAAGTATGTGACATATTATAAAATATTTTAAATGTGGGGGGTTTTGGCTGTTTTGGTATATTATGTTTTATGTGAGGATTATATTGTATGGTAAAGATTTTAAATGGCTAACATTATGATTTTATAAAATTATAATTTGGAGATGAATTGACACTATAATAATTGAAAATCATATGAAGCGTATCTATGGACATGGAATAGAATAGTCGTTCTATTTAGAGCATGTGATATTATCAATTGAGTGAGATCGATATTTATCATATTCTATTTGTTTAGAATTTATAATGCAATCATGTATATAATTTGATTTTGAGATAAAACATTCATGTTCATGAGATGATTATCAGAAATTATAAGACATTCAATTTATGTTTATTTGTAAACTCATTGAGAGGAAAAATATTCATAACTATGGGCGTTCACTATATTGGCGATGTCTATATCGTTTAAAGTTTTACTAATGTATATGTGAAGCATTATGCGATGTAGGAAATGATGATGTCAATATTTTGATAAGATGCATAATATGGTGTATGAAATGTGGCTGATCAACCAACTACTTATGCAAAAATGCAATTATTTTGTCCATCGAAGGGGATAGGGTTTTAGCCCACAGGAAGTCACCAACGTAAGTAACCCAACCTTTGTGATTGAAGATCTCATGAAGAAGGCTCATTGGATAGAAACAATCCGCAGAACGTGACTCATTATAAGCACTTTTTATGAGGAGAGTGTTTCCTCCCCATCCCTATGATGAGAGTGCTATTGATGTAAAGGAAGAGTTTTACTCTAAATAAGCTCGAGGCAGGAACACTCCTGTAGGGTACAGTCATAGTACCCTTGGAGGACTTACCTATGTGAGAGCCGCCGTGAGGCCGCGGCTATAGGTTTGGGCTAACCCTAAAAACTCTCATGAAAATAAAAAAAATAACACATGGTCATAAATTGCGCTAACCCGCTTAGAACTATGTCCCATATCAATATTACATGTGTGACTTGTTGAATATTGGCTCAAGCGGTCAAATTCAATCTTTGCCATTCCTCAAATAGAAACAGTTAACAGTAAGTGAGATTCAAGTCCAGAAGATATCTAGACCCATTGCATAGTATATAGTTGTCCTATATATATATTTCGTTTATATATTTATATATATTAAATTTGTCTATTTATTAATTTGTTGAAATTTTAAATCTTGTGGGGGATTGTTAGAAAATATGTGATTTTCTTTAAAGTTTTAAAACTTTGGACCACACACATGTGCACTCATATGTAGCCTACCTCGACTCGGACTGGCTGGCCGTATTGTGATGTGGCGCATAAGAGATATAACGTGGCGCACAAGAGATAAGACGTGGCGCACACATGGCTTTATGGGCTGATTTTATGAGATTTATTTCATTGATTATTAGGTCTTAATTTTTTATAATTTATGAATCCGTTACTAGTCGTTGGACTTTTATTTCATGTTATTTACTAAACTGTTATAAGAATTATTATGACATTTATTTTGGACCTTTATTTGCCCAAAACAATTTCAGCATTTTACTATTATCAATAGTGGGTTTCTCTCTACATGGATTATAATGACATTCATATTATCTATTCAATCCTTTTTCCACTATATTTCTCTAAGAATTGTATAAAGTTATTTTATATATTGGTTTTACAGGCAACTGATCATGGACGGGTTCACCATACTCTTCCTATAGACGTATCCATAGAAGAGGGAGTTGCGAGCTTTGGGGTTGTATCTTGGAGGTCCTATTGTCCATAGCACTTATACGTAGGGAAGCGATAGTTCCTTTTGGACAACGTAATCTCACGTGCCTTCCCCCAGGTCAGCTCTTCTTACTCTTTTATTTTACTTTAATTCAATATTTCTTGTGTTGATTTTTGTTAATTTAAATTATGATTATTAAGAGATTTATCCGTGTTCAATTTTATTGTATTTGTGATTTCTTAATTTGTGTTGTAAATTGTATTCATGTTTAATTTTAATAAATATTCAATGACGAATTTCACAAAATGCACAAATATCCACAACATTCACTTCTATGGGAAGATCAAACAAGGCTTTCATTTCGCCGAAGAGGGTGTTGTGGATTTAAGAAGAAACTCCATCATACACCGCTACAAAACACCCATACTCTTCGGGTGCTTGGCGAACATCATTGCAAATGGAGAGCCAAGAACTTGAGCCAGGATTCAGTGGTTCCTTGGAGAAATCCATCACTGGAAGCTTAGGGGCTGTTTGGCACACCTGAAAACCAAGCTAGTCGAGGATAAGTCTTGCCAGTTTTGATTTCATACTATTTGGTAAATCTTTTTTTTTCTACTAATCAGTTTAGTTTCGTTCTGAAAACAAGACATAAACATAGGTTTTTTCAAACAAACCATAACTTTGTTTATTTAAAAATCAGATAGTGGTTAATTTATTTTTTTCCTAATGTTTTTTCTCGCGCAGCAAGTTGTAGTGTTCCTCATAATTAAGTTTGAGGAACACATTAATGCGGTTCACGGTACTTATAGGGTTCAGTTGAGTAATTTAGCACCAACAAAAAATAAATAATAAATAAATAAAGGAGGGGAGTTCATTTGAGTATCACAAGACACATGAAAGGAATTTCTTGTCAGAACATTAGAATTATTGTACACATTCAATTTATTCAAATAGTGGGTCTTATTAATCAGACGGAATTAATAGAGTGGCGCAGCACTTATTCAATTTATCTTTTTAATGTTACCTAGTTATCAAATTTTAAAATAAAAGTATAATAATAAGTTTCCTTTTTCTATCTTTTACTTTAAAAAATTTAAACGACTCTAATTTGTGAGTCGTTTGATGCTGGGAAACTAGACTTCAAAGGCTTTCAAATGATATATGGCTTGATAATTGAAACATCCCAAACATAATCAGATTATATTTGACCAAGAACACTGACAAAGTTTCGGTTCTGCAACCTTCTATTTTAAAGTTTGTTCCTTCTTAGTTTGACTCCTTTTACTTGCATTAATTTCTAGATTAGTAATCTTTTTAATCCAATTTCAAGTCCCTAAAAAAATTTTGATTAGAGACTTGAAATTGGATTAATTTTCATGTTTTTAGTCCAAGTTTACTTAATTTTCTTGCGCCGGCCCCTTTCTACTTGGAATTAGTGATGTCCATTTAGAAGAAGTTCTAAGCTTTGGATCGGAATTCTACTTATAACTAGAGAGTTGTTCTATGTCAATGTTTATTTAAGCTCTATGCATTGAAATGAAAAAAATAATCAAGAATTAATTTGATCGATGCTTCAAATTAATCAGCCTTTGGCATTTAAGGAAGAGTTATTTTTGTCATCCTTGCCTTTATCCCTTTGATGAATTCAATCGGATGGCGAGTTTGTTTACCCTGAGTTTTTACTTGTGTTGATTTCCTCCCCAACCTCCAATTTTTTCCGGCATCATAATACAAGTACACAGCAAAGTACAAAGAAATGCACATAGCTAGCCTTGATGTTATGTATAATACATGCACCCAACATAAATATTTATAAGAAATCCACATATCCTTGATTTAATTAGACTTCTAGTGAGAAAGCAAGCCATGCATGAAATCAAAATAGATAAAAAAGAGTATTTTTGGACCAAATTAAAAGAGGTCTCAAACACCACATCCCGAGTGAGTATCTCTCTTCGATCGTCCCCACTCATGACGACCCGATGGCTAAATGTATATATTCTGCCATTGATCCATGCCTACTCAAAACACAAACATATATGCATCTCATTAGATAACAATTAAACTAGTTAGTGATGGTGACCCACCATTAATGCATCGCCGATTTGATCGACGATTGAGTTCTATTATCAAAACCACTAATACGGATAGCGGTTTCAATAATAGCATTGGAACCGTCATTCGGTGAAACGGTTTCATTCTCCAGCGTGGCTGCCATGGGTCCCACCATACGCACGCAGTGTGTGACGTGTGTACGGAGTGCTATTTGTGGAAAAAATATCCCCATAGTGTTAGTGTTGGAAATAGTTAGAGTAATAGTGCTACTTCAGGGAAAAAAACAAAAACAAAAAAAAAGTCTTAAAACTGAGATCACTTACTCAATAAATAAGGAGATTACTGGCCACCAGACTATCTTACCATTAGCATTAAAACATATTCGAGGAAAACATTTAGAAACATAGGCTCCACACTACCCAACATAACCTTCGCCGGTCACCATATAAACAACTCAGAAAACACTTTTTTAATTGATCCAACCATCTCCACCTTATTGACCATGGCTTAAACATTGATCCCATTGATAGATCAAAGCCAATTTTGTGACTTTTTATTTTTATTTTTTTGGATTAACAATTAAGGGTATTCCAAGCTTTACTTCCGAAGGTTTCAATCCAAAACAATTCCTTAACAGCCTGTGTGAAACATTCCATATCCACACAAGCAATGATAATTGCAATGAATTAAAATAATAACCTTTAGAAAAAACACCTAAGACCTGACGGTTCGATCAACCCGATAGGGCTAAATTTTGTGACTTCATTAATGTTGATGGTTTTTAAAGGAGTTGACCTTCATCATAACCATCTTGCGGTTTTTCCCCATAATGGGATTCTTGTGTCTCTAGTACCACTACGTCTTCTGGCAAACTAATCTAGCAGCAAAATTGCAAGGGGAAATTCACAACAAAATCGCCTATAAGAAAATACCAGAATTGGGCTCCTAAATTTAATTGGGCTTTAATGGGAAAATGAGCGGTCTCACATACACTTTAGAAGAGGAGGCCTCGTCAATCGATTCTTAACGAAAGGCTTACTAATATTTGGACCATGGGCTTATTGCCTGGACCCATGCGAATCAAAAGTTGGGTAAAACTTAATACAAATGGATAATAGGAAATCAAAAAAAGGGAGGGCATTGATCTTGTTAAATTCTCATTCATATTATTTTTGTTCATTTTGGAATCATCATCTCGTTATTTTGGGTATGTGGAGTGTAGATTGTACCCAACACTTTTTTTTGGGGGGGGGGGGGGGGGGGGGGGTAAGTGAATAAATAATGGAAATCAACAAATATAAAATAATAATAAATTTAATTTTAAATTTGTTGTTGACAAAACTTTTGAAATTTTTTATATATAATTAGAAAAGAAAAAAAAAAGCTACATATAATTGGAAAAAATATAGCATAAGATTGCAACATGTTGCAGTTTTCATCAAACCGCGCTTATTACAATTACCTATAGCATCTGTTACAGCCTCTACATATATCAAAACCATTTTATTTTTTATTTTTTTTGGTGAAATTTTTTTTATAGATACATATGAAGCGAGGCCTCATCTACGGCAAAGATGAGGGCAATATGGGAGGAGGTTCTTCTAGTTCTAATCGAAGGGAGAGTAGTGACGATGAAGAAGAAGATTTTTTTTTTTTTATAGAGGAAAGAGAAAATAGCTATCCAGAAACTGAAGTTAGTATGCATCAATTGTTTGATGAGTCTACTAGAAAGGGAGAACATGAGGGAAGATTTGCAGATACCCGAATGTGTCATCAGAGAAGTGAGGAGATAGTTGTCGAAGATAATGGAGTTTCTATGGGGAATGAGGAAGGAATAGCTCACAAGAATGATGGTGGTGCTCAAATGGCGACGGTGGGGGGCTCGATTGAGGGAAATCTTGTGTCTTTTGTTCCTGATTCCTTGGTATCCCTTGATTTGCGAGCTGATGGAACCCAAACTAATTCTTCTAGAGGACAAGAACCATTTCTGATTCATTCTAACAAAGAGAAAAGTTCTGAATCGAGGAGTGGGGTGGGAATTCATTTGTAGTCCAACAATTCTAATTTGAAGGGTTTTGAGTCATCCTTTGTGCAAGGTAATTCTTTGGTTGATATAATTCCTACTTACGATTTCTCTCCTACTCTTCTCTGTGAGAATGCTCCTTTTATTTTGAATTTGAAAAGGCCAAACAAACATTAGAATGCCAAATTGAAAACAGGTTAGTGAGGGATTGTTCTATTTTTTCAGAGAATGGGGAGAAAGAGAATAAGGTAGCTGACAATGAATTAGGTGATAGTGAGGAGAAGGATAGAGATAGGGAGTCTTCTTGGTCGAAGGAAGATTGGGTGGCTTTAAGAGTTTTGTTTAGAAAGTTAGGTTTCTCTTTAATTAAAGATAGGGTTAGTAGATTTAGAGATAATGTAGGTAGTAGATGTAAAAGGGCTTTTTTAGGCAGGGGTCGGAGAAGAGGAAAGGAAGGATCTCTAAAGAAGATAGGGAATTAAGGAAGTTATAGTGGGATGTCAACTATGATGCTGGTAAGTCTAGGAAAATTGAGGGTTACAATGGTGTTAAAATATGGAGATTTTGAGTTGGAATGTTAGAGGCTTAGGCTCTATTAGGAAAATGAAGGTGATAAAAAATATTCTTCTTAAATATCAACCTGATATTGTTATGTTTCAAGAATCTAAATTAGAGGCGATTGATGTGTCTTTGATTAGGAATGTTTGGGACGTTCGTCATAAAGAATGGACTTTTGCTCCTTTGGTTGGAGCTTCGGAAGGGATTATTGTTATATGGGATACAAGAACTGCTTTAGACATAGAGGTGGTTGAAAGGTTATTCTCTATTTCTATTAGATTGAGGCCTTCTTATGGGGATGAGTGGTGGCTGTCTTGTGTGTATGGCTCGAATAGTCCTAGATTGAGAAAAAAAATTTGGGAGAAATTAGTGGTATGTTTAGTTTGTGTAGTCCTAATTGGTGCTTAGGTGGTGATTTCAATGTCATTCGTATGATGAATGAGAAGGTAAATTGGTTCAAGAAGAACAACGAGTATGAGAGACTTTGATTCCTTTATTCGTGAGTGCAACCTTAGAGATCCGCCTCTTCATAATGCTTCCTTTACCTGGTCGAACCTTCAAGAGAGAGTGGTTTGTAACAAATTGGATAGATTTCTTTTTTTGCCTAGTTAGGAGGATGTGTTTCCTAATGTCTTGCAAGAGACTTTGTCTAGATTCACCCCGGATCACAATCCGATTGTTTTAGAGTCCAACCCTATTTCATGGGGGCCTATCCCTTTTAGATTTGAAAATATGTGGCTTTCTCATCATTCTTTTTTTGAAAAAAAAATTGAGAATGCTTGGAAAGGTTGTTCTGTGCAGGGCTGGGAAAGGGTTAAATCCATGAAGAAGTTTCAATTTGTGAAAAATGAGATTAAAGAGTGGAACAAAAATATTTTTGGTGATTTGAGAGAGATTAACAGGTCTATTTCGAATCGTATCCAAATCTTGGATGAGATTAAGCGTAAGGGTCAAATCTCTGATGAGCCTAGAGTTTATTTTATTTTTTATTTTATTTTTAAAGAAACTCCCCATGCTAGGAGGGTTAAGAGAGAAAGACTTAGAAAACAATTTAAGGAGGTGATTTTTAAGGAAGAGGTTAGTTGGAGGCAGAAGGCCAAGGTTAAATGGATAAAAGAAGGTGACAACAACACTAAACTTTTTCATAGAGTGGCTAATAGTAGGAAGAAAAAGAATATAATAAAGAAGATTGAGCTGAGTTCAGGTGAGGTGATTGAGGAGCCGAAGGAGGTTGCTAAGGAGTTAGTGGATTTTTTCTCTAAGTTGTATTCGTCTCCTAGGATGGATAGTTGGAGCATTGAGGGCCTTGATTAGAGTCCTATTGATGAGACTAGTATGGTTTTGCTTAAGAAACCTTTTTTGGAAGATGAGATCAAAAAGACTGTTTTTGAGATGAGTAGGGATAAGTCCCTTGGTCCTAATAGTTTTTCGATGGCTATGTTTTAGGAGTGTTAGGAGGTGATTAAGAAGGATTTGATTGAGGTCTTTGGGAGTTTTTTAGAATGGGGTTATCAATAGTTGTACTAATGCCTTTTTTATCTGTCTGATTCCTAAAAAGGATAGGTCCATTAACATTAAGGATTATAAGCCTATTAGTCTTGTCACTAGCCTTTATAAAATCATTGCCAAAGTTTTGTCGCTTAGACTTAGGGAGGTTTTTAGTGAGACTATTACGGAAGCCCAATGAGCTTTTATTAAAGGTAGACAAATTCTTGATGCGGTGCTTATTGCCAATGAGTTGGTGGAGAATTACAAAAAGAAGAAAAAGGAAGGTATTGTCTTTAAACTTGACTTTGAAAAGGCTTATGGCCATGTTGATTGGAATTTTCTTGATTATGCTCTTGATAGGAAGAGCTTTGGTGAGAGATGGAGAGGTTGGATAAGAGGGTGCCTTAAGTCTATGAATTTTGCTATGATGGTTAATGGTAGACCTAGAGGGTGGTTTGAGGCTTATAGAGGTTTGAGATAGGGCAATCCTTTATCCCCCTTTTTATTTACTATTGTAGTTGATACTTTGAGTAGGTTGGTGAGTAGGGTTAAGGATATGGATATTATTCATGGTTTTGTGGTGGGGAAGGATAGAGTTAAGATTTCTCATCTTCAATTTGATGATGATACTTTTTTTTTTTCCTTAAAGCTAATGAGGAGAAGATGAGGGATTTGACTATTTTGATTAGAGGTTTTGAAGTTCTTTCTGACTTGAAAGTTAACCTGTCCAAAAGTTCTTTAGGTGGTATCAATGTGGATTCGGCAAAGCTTGAGAGATTGGTTACTGAAGTTGGTTGTTCTATTAGTGATTGGCCTATGAAGTATTTAGGTATGCCTATTGGAGGCAATCCTTTATCTGTGAGTTTTTGGGATGGGGTGGTGAAAAAAATTGGAAAAAGATTGGATGGGTGGAAAAAGGCCTATATATCTAAAGTTGGGAAGTTAACTTTAGTTAAGTCTGTCCTTAGTAGTATTCCCACGTATTATTTATCCCTTTTTAAGGTTCTCAAGAAAGTAGCTCTTAGAATTGAGAAGATGCAAAGAGACTTTTTGTGGGAAGGTAGTGGGAAAGGCAAAAAAGATCATTAGGTTAGATGGGATGTGGTCACTAGATCCAAGGACAAAAGGGGGCTTGATTTAGGTAATTTTATTCTTAGGAATGTGGCTCTTACTGGTAAGTGATTGTAGAGGTTTCCCATTGAACAGGGTTCTCTTTGGCATTCCATTATTAAAAGCAAGTATGGTATTCAAAATAATCGGTGGGATTCTAACTTGGTTGAAAGGGAAAGTGTTCGTTGTCCATGGAAATTTATTTCTCAAGGTCTTCCTTATTTTTTGAATCATATCAAACTTCTTGTTTGCAATGGCGCTCGTATTCGCCTTTAGAAGGATGTTTGGGTGGGAGAGAGACCTTTGAATGCTTTATTTCCTCAATTATATCGCTTTTCCTATGCTAAAAATGTGGTCATTGCTAATATGGTTTCTTTAGTTCTTTGAATTGGAATTTTTTCCTTTTCCATAATCTTAATGATAGAGAAGTTGAGGAGATGGTGGCTCTTTTATCCTCTATCCAAAATATTTTGTTTGCTCCTTCAAGTCCTAACAGAAGGATTTGGATTAGCCACCCTTTTCAATCCTGTTCTTCTAAATCTTTTTCCAATTCTTTGAGATTATCCCTCGATTCTTATTTTTACTCCTACAAGAAGGATTTAGAAAGCTATTATTCTTTTGAAGGTTAAGATTTTGGCTTGGTCAGCTACTCATCAAATGACTAATACCAATTATTGAGTTCAAAGGAAAAGACTTTTTGTGCCTTTCTCTTGAGTGGTGTGTTCTTTGTAAGAAAAATTGTGAATCTGTGGATCATTTATTTTTCCACTATGAGATCTCCTTTGTTCTTTGGTAGCGGCTCTTTGCCATGACTGGCTTGAGATGGGTTAGACATGAGCACCTTTATGGTATATTTGAGGTGGATTTGAGAGGTTTTGGGTTATCCAAAAGGGTGAAGGTTCTGTGGAGTAGTGCTATCTTAGCTATTGTATGGGTGATATCGATTGAGCGTTATGGTAGAATTTTCAGAGATGTTTATGAGGAGTTGGACAATATTTGGGATAAAGTTTGCTTTCTTGCTTCCTTATGGGTTATGGTAGACAAATCCTTTGAGGGTATCTCGCTGTTTCTTATTACTACTTGGAAAGAGATTTGTGTTTCGAAGCCTGTTAAGAATAGAGCTACTAAGAATTCTTTTGACCACCTTTGAGGTGTTTTGGAGTTGGTTTTGGTTTGCTTTTTGTCTTGTTGGAGAGGGATGCCTTTGCTCTTTAGCATGTTTTATTGGTAGTGTTTAGCTTGTTGCTGTGTTTGGCCTCTTGGTTGGACTCCTTGTCCAATTTGTTTTCCTTTCTTTGATTAATACAATTTGTTATCTATACTACTTATAAAAGGCTGAATCTTGAAAAAACTTTTGATTCACTTATTTACCCTCATTTTAATCTATATTGACACTCTTACCCTTATTCATTAATTGAAAACTTTAATAAGAAAAGAATTACATAATATATTTTAAAACAAAAACAACATTTAATATTGTTTTATATCGATTTCCGTATGCTCTCCTCTTTCCTTCTTTCTTCTCCTTCTCTTTGATGTTTCATGTTAGGAGGAGATGCCCTTAATATTGTTTCCATTATTCAGAGCCCAAACAAGTGCCCGTAATATTGTTTCCATTATAGAAAATGTATAAACTTCAATCAATATAAACATATAGAACCCAATAATAGACATGAAATACTTGAATTTTTGTTAACAACTATTCCGAGGATTATTCAGCAAAAGCTTTAGAATATCTAGCGCTGGCATTCATAAAGAAGCCAAAGTGAGAGAAGGGTATAGAACCTTTTTCTAATTAAAAAAAAATTAAAAAAAATTATGGTTATTAATGAACCTTTTATTATACTGGAGAACTTTTTATTTTTCATATGCTACTATTTGTCTATATATATATATATATATATATATGGCTAGGAAAATCATTCATATATTCACTCAACAGAGAAAAAACAGAAAACAAAGAAGCTAAACCACCAAAATGTGAAACAAACCATACAAAAGACCTCCAGGTCAACTCTACTACACCCTATATTCTACATGCTTCTATAATAGCATAAGACACAGGTCACACAGTATGAGGAGGGAGGAAGCCTTCAAAGGATGTTCTTAGGGACAATCTTGCCATGGCATGGGCTGCCCCGTCGAGTGCTTTTGGCACATTCTAGAGCTAGGGCCAAGAGGAAACGATTAAGACTTTCAACGACTTCAAAGTCAATCCTTCAATCTCCCATGAGCACTTGTTTGGGCTATGAATAATGGAAAGAATATTAAGGGCATCTCCTCCTAACATGAAAGAAAAGGAGAAGAAAGAAGGAAAGAGGAGAGCATACGCAAGATGGATATAAAACAATATTAAATGTTGTTTTTGTTTTAAATTTACTATGTAATATGTTTCTTATTAAAGTTTTCAATTAATGAATAAGGGTAAGAGTGACAATATAGATTTAAGTGAAGGTAAATAAGTGAATCAAAAGTTTTTTCAAGATTTAGCCTTTTATAAGTAGTATAGATATAGATAATTGGGTTCTATATGTTTATATTGATTGAAGTTTATACATTTTCTATAATAAAAAATCAAATCCAATTTTAATTTTAATTTTAATTTTTTGCTATAGTTAAATAAAAATTTGTTTATCTTGCATTCATAGTGTTTTATTTTGTACGGAGATTGATTCAATATTCTCGTATCCCTCATGGAAGAGAAATTTATGTTATACTTAATTTATGAGCTTGTTCATAATGACAGTGTCGAGTCCCACTTGACGTGGTATGTCTCTCACGTTGCCTTTGGCTCTAGTTGTTCCGTTGTAGGTTGTTTAGATAAATAGATTTGTTAAAATCTATTTCATCTCATATATTCATTGCTTGAATAAAATGCCACATTACCCCAACCATCATAACCAGAACCTCCTCATCTGACAACATTGGATGATTAGAGAAACGTATAATTGCTTATATAAAAAATAAGAAGAATTAAGGCTAGCAATATGAAATTCACAAAGGAAGTGTTTGACAAAATGCCCCAACGTATGATTAGAGTATGGCAAGGTTTATGATCATATGTGACTAAAATGTATTTGAGCTTGTAGAGTTTTGTGTTTATGTAGTAGTAATATTTTGCTTGGGGTATGTGATGCATGAGCACCCAATTATTTCTTAGTTATGGTTGTGAGATCTATTTTTCTTGACTAATCAAGTTTCTCCCATTGTAGAAATCTTAGCAAAAGAGTGACAACATCATGTAGATCAATTCCCTTATTGGTGCTCAAATCAAGAATTTCTATTACACTTCAATCTCAACCTAAGGGCATTGATAAAGGGTTTGGAGGATATCAAATATGTTATTTATGCAGGACATGCAAGACTCTCTGCCTATCACTTAGTGAGATGTTTTTTCTTATGTGAATTTTTATTTCCAAACAGATTTTTCTTTTTTTCTTTTTCCTTTCTTTTGATAAGGTCCAAATAGATTTTAATCTTTTCATTTTGTTTCGTCCATTTTTGCAAAAATAACTAATTTAATACAGAAATATGAGTTATCTAATTCAATATGTTATAAGAAGAGCCTATTGGTTTTTTGTTGGCAAGTTTCTAAAAAGTGATTCACGTGCAACGTACATGTGCACTAACTAGTTTATAAAAAAAAAACAAAAAACAAAAAAAAACATACACCCATCTTTCTTTGAATAATAATTCTTTATCGCCTTTGAAAATTAAACGACTTTATGGCGAAGGCGAAGACGAATGCAAAGAGTACGACGAACCCAAGAACAACAGCTGCAACCACTCCCAAAAAATCATGTTTGAAGTCGAAATAAATTTTCAAGAATTCTTCCACTGATACATTTGTGTCAACCATCATGTCCTTGTTATCTCCAAACTGGGAGGCTAGCAATCCATACAAGCTCCAAGCAACTGGACATACCCAATAGTACCATTCCCACCACTTGGGCATACTCTGTTATCAGCCATGGAGGAAAAATCAATCAAACATATATCAATGCACTAAAGAAACCAAATTTGGCACTTTTAGGTTCTGTTTGGATCCTGTAAATTAGGAGGGAAAGAAAAAAAAAGGAAAAAAAAATTGAATTGCTTAAAAATGGATTTTTTTTTCTTCTCTGTTAGGCATTTTAGTCATACTTCTCTTCCTTTCCCTTGCCAAACAGAGGCTTAAAGAATTATAGTGTTGCCAGAACTTACCGGTTGTGGGATCATAAATCCTGAAAAGAGATTCCATAGCGCATAAAATGCAACGGAAACAATGGAGGCAATGTTGTGGTTGGGTGTGACTGCCACAGTCATCATGCCAAAATAGGTGAAGCACAACAATGAGAAGTATGCGAAGAACATGTACCAAAAGAATTTGGCAACAGTCCATTCGAATCCAATCATCGAATATACTATGAGACCATATACTGCTGCTTGTGCAAAAACATATGGGAGCTCAATCACAACCTGCAATAAAAAGAATGGAAATTTCATTGGGGGACACATGATATGTATCAAGTTTTAAACATACGAAAACATGGAAATGAAGCAATATGTAAAGTTCGTAATATCAGAAGAAAGTTTACCTGAGAAAAGGCATATGGCAAGGCTGAATACATTCCTGCAGCTCTTTCCCTGTAAAAGACCGTTCTTTCAATGGCCACCACTGGTTGTACAGAGGAAGCATTTTGGACCCCAAGGAAGATGACCGCAGTATACATAGAACCCATTGCATTAAACAAATCTTGTTGCCTTGTCCTGAAAATTCACAATGCCGAGAATTAAATTCTAATGGAGAAAGAGACGATAAAAGCTTGAAATTTCAAGCCAGTTCTTGATTCTCTACTTACGTTTTACCACCAAGGTCCCAGAATATTGTCCCGAACATCAAGGCTATGAAAGTTGTGAACAGAAATCTCACTGCAGTGTATGGTGGGTTGCGCCAGTATGACCAATGTTGTTTCCATAAGCAGGCCATGCATTGGGTCCAAAAAGGCTGTGCGAATTGAGTAGGAAAATAGAGGTCCTTCGAACCAGGAGCAGGTGTGCTCAGTTCTTGAATAAGAGCTTTGTTTCTCCTGAAATGTAGGCCATATATTTGTAACATCAGCTGGGCAGTAGATTACAGTTTAAAATAGTCAGGTAGTTTACACCTTACAATTTGAACCTACCTATATGGTTCTGAATTTTTGTACACTTCAGTAAAATCCACCCCCAAAACTACTTCTTGTGCTGCAGAGGTAACTTCCAACATCCAAGTCGCTGGATTATAACCATCTTTGATTTTACTGACTCCTTCAATTCCCTGACGAAAGTTAAAAAGCCATACATTTTAGCAACTACTCAATTAAGCTTTGAAGTAAAATAACGCACCATTCGCAGTTCTTGATTTTTTATGGTATCTCACCTCAAAATACTTGATTAGATGGCTAGAATGGCGACCCAAGGGACCCACATATATTTCATATCCTCCACGCTTCATCAGGAAAAGCTGCAACCCCATGTTAAATATTTTAGCAATTGTACCCAAAAGAAAACATGAAAAGAGGAAGATTAACTTAATTTGTTTACATTCTCACCTCATCAAAAGCTTCAAAAATGTCGATGCTTGGCTGATGGATAGTGCACACAACCGTTCTTCCTGTGTCCACCGTATTCCTAACGGTTCTCATGACAATTGCAGCAGCTCTTGCATCCAGCCCTGAAGTTGGCTCATCCATGAATATTATAGATGGGTTTGCCACTAGCTCAACTGCAATTGTTAGCCTCTTGCGCTGCTCGGTTGACAGGCCATTCACACCAGGCAATCCAACTAGCGCATGCCTCAGTGGGTTCAGTTCCACAAGTTCCATGACCTCCTCAACGAACATCTGCAGCACACATTATTTGTAAAAAAATCAACTCAGACAGTACTAGAGCTGATCAAAAGTTCAAGCAGCTAGTTACTTGGTGGGTTGTTCACTAGGTACAGCAGTTGTACTCTTCCATAATAAGTATTATTTTAGGTTTTTCTTAGGTTCATTATAGAATCTGGTTAATAAATGAAAAAGGCTCATTTATGCCCGAAAATGCTCATTTGCATGGATTTGGTAAACCCAGCGGGCGGGCCAAGCCAAAAGAAGCTGAACTAGATCAACAATGGCCAGACTTTGGGTTGAACCTAAAGCACACTTGATCCTGAGCATAGGACAACCTAATTCCTAATTGGTTTAGCTTTTTTAGATCTTGAAATTACCTATAGAGCAGAGCAAAACAAGATTAAGGTGTCAGATGTACCAACCTCTCTGGTTTCAGAATTAACGTCTGGAGATAATCGAAGCCAGGCTGAGTAGAGCAAAGACTCATAGACAGTAACATGAGGAGAATGGATGTCGTTTTGCTCACAATATCCAGATATTCGAGCAAAAGTTTCTTGATTCTTTGGGTACCCAGAAATTGTAATGGTCCCATCAATATATCCACCAGTTTTCCTACCAGCGAGCACATCCATCAGAGTGGTTTTACCAGCACCACTAACACCCATTAGAGCTGTGAGAACACCCGGCCTGAAAGCTCCACTCACGCCCTTCAGAAGTTGTAATCTATCTTCAACGACACCTTGACTTTTCATTTCCTGCGAATTCATTTTAAACAATTAGTTCTCATAATTTTGGGTTCTAATCCTTTGAAAAAAGAAACCTCATTTTAAATATATTAGTTGTTAGATGTGAAGTTACCTGTGGCATGTCAACAGAGTATGTGATGTTTCCGAAAGTGATGGAATGCTGTTCGAATGGAAGAACCATTCCTCTTTTCTTGTTTTGATTAGCTTCGACAATGGCTTCTCCCCTTGTAGATGAGGACCCGGATGAAACACTTCTCCTAATTTCACCTCCACTTTCTGCATGTCAATTAAAGTTTAATTAGCATCTAGAAGGCATACTATAAATGAAAAATGTGTGCACACAGGTGTACACACCCGTGTGGCACACAATTTGTCTAAACATATCACCTGCAGTTGTGTTTCGGCCAGTGGAGCTATTTCCTCGGGTCGACTGAATGGTTTCATCAAGTGGAGATTCTTCTGATTTAATGGTTTGAGGCTTCCCAAATGCTGCACATTTTTTTGCACCACATTAACGCATAAGCCTGTCCATCTTTAGAGTCATAGAGCAGAGAGAGTAGAAATACTTACGGTTAAGATAAGTAAGAGCCAGTGTGAAAAGAAGGTTGAAAACTAATATATATCCAAACAATGCCCCAATTGCTATCCAATACCAGCGTGCCTCAGGAAAGAACCCACGATTCTTCATGACTTGAATTCCCAATGATTCTGTAGAATTATTGATATACTGTGATATGGAAAGCAGATTCATATGTCAGAGAATTTTGATTGAGACACACACAACACACACATGCATGACAAGTTCAAGAACCTACTTTATTCCAACTATTCCCAAGGAACTCATTTACTGCTATCCCATTCTGTGCATACATCAAAGGCGAGCTCCAGTAACCCCATATCCACCATTTCTTCACATCCTCTGCATATATATATATATATACATATTTTCCAAGTAAAAAGAATCATTCTTTAAGAATGCCAAAAAAAAAAAAAAAATGTTATGTTAATAAATTTTCAGTTTACGGCCTTGTCATACCTCTTGACATGACAAAGCCACCCAATGCAAAAAGCACGAGCAATGCAAAAGACCCGAATGTGTTTGCAACGATCATGTTCCTACCCATTGCCCCAATAAGTCGGAATAGTCCAGAAGCCATCTGGTTCACAAGTAAGAGTAGAAGGTACTGTCTAAACAATCTGCAGGAAGAACATTAATTAAATATCACTAGAAACAGAAAACATGAAGAACAAATTGGAACAAGTTTTCCAAAAATTCATTGAGATTTTTCAATGTTACCTTTCGACGCTTGGATCAAATCCAATGACATAGTAAACGATGAATATCCAAACTCCAACTTCTAAAAATGTGATTGGGATCTTGAGGATCCATGTGGGAAGAGCATAAGCCCATGAAGGATAGAATAGGAGGTCCCGTTGCTTGTAAAAGACAGGAAGCTTTGCAACGGTCATGGAAAGCTCTGACATCCCATTAAACATAATCATAATCACACTGAAGAACAAAGCACCAGTATAAATATTTCCACCAATTACTGAATCTTTGTCCATTTCGGTCCGAAGGAAGAGTGTCATTGTAATGAATGCCATTATCGAAAGCTAAAAGCAGATAGAAAAACAATATTAGATACACCTGGATGAGCTTGAAGAATCCCAAAATTCTAAAATTAAAATTATAAATAAAATAAAAATATATGCACTTGGACGAGCTTGAAGATGTAGACAAATGAATTTCTCTTCATCAGCAAGACTTCTCTTGCAGTGCAAGCCTTCAACAGCTCCTGCTTTCTAACACCATACTTGTCAGTTGTCAGGGCAGCTGGGTGGCTCTTGGTCTTGTCAAATGGGAATGCAAGCTCGTCTCCTAGTTTCCGTCCAACAGGGAAGGACTGGAAAGCCTCGGCAAACTCCTTGACAGTGACAAATCTGTAAGGCTCATCTTTACGTACCCAATACTGCCTCTGATCTTTCCTTGATGTCACCTGTGACGAATAAAGAAAGTGAAAATGTAAGGCAAATCTTTAGGAGTAAATTTTCCCCAGTGCAATAGGTGAGATGAATGAAAGCTAATTTTGAAACTTACTTCTTGCAAGAAGTCAGCCACGCCTTTCCTCTCAGGACATCTAAACCCCATGGATTCAAAAAAATCAAGTACATCTTCACGGGTACCCTGATACACAATCTGGCCATCCGATAGGAGAATAATGTCATCAAAGAGATCATAAGTCTCTGGTGCTGGCTGTAGCAGAGAGATCACTGCGGTTCCATTGAGAATGTGGACAAACTGCTTCAATGAATTCACTATTTGAAAAGTCGTGGAGCTGTCCAAACCAGTAGATATCTCATCCATGAACAACGCCTTTGCTGGTCCAACCAACATCTCCCCTGCAATTCATTGATGGATAATTTTCAGTCATTAAGCTTTGATAAATCAAAATGAACACCTTTATGAACTTTGATGTTGGAAATTGAGTCGGGATACCTGTCGTAACACGTTTCCTCTGTCCTCCAGAGATACCCCTTAACATTTCATCCCCAACCATGGTATCAGCGCAGACTTCCAGTCCCAAAATCTGTAAATTTTAAATGGAGAAGAAAAATAAATACATTAAGGGATATTATCTAGGTGTCTCTTTAAAATCCTTTTACGATCATATAAAACCTTTCTGGTGTTGATACCTTTATAATGTAATCTGTGATCACGTTCACCTCCTGGCCTTCTGTTGCTACTGCCTGAAATGTTAGAAACCAATGAATAAAAATTTGGGCCTTCTATAAACTTGGAAATTACCCACCTAGAACCTTGATTCTTATTAATTTTGGATTAACAGATTCATGCCAATGAATCGAAATTTAAAATAAATTTGTACCACAAAAAAAGAATTTGAACATGATATTCAATAGAATATGAATTCAAGAAATAGAAATTCCAGATGGATGGAACCCTGTGAATCCAAAAGCCCATATCTCCATTGACATCAAAATCACCAATATAGAGTAGACATTACATGTTGTTCTATAAAAGCAACTAGGTTCAATGCTGCACGTCTCATTTAAGAAATTTTGCATTGATCATAGCTTTTTTCACCTTCATATAGATATCAAGGTCAGGATCAGGCTTAATATTGGCTTCTTTCTCTCTTCTTGACAACTCAGCTAACATCTCTGCATATTTTCAAAAAAAAGAAAAATAAATCTAATTTAACCAGTTGAAAATATGAAATCATCGGACCAGATTCTAAATTTCTAACCCACATAAAAGGGTGAAAAAAAAATCATTTTTAACTAACCATAACGGGATCCAACCCCCTGGCACCTTGCAGAGAAGGCCAAGGCTTCTCTTACAGTCATTTCTCCTATATGGACATCATGCTGACTGATATAGGCAGCAGTCCTCAGGGGGACGAACTCATGCATATCATGGCCATTGTAAGTCACCCTCCCCGAAACCTGATTTCACAGGAAGGAGAAATTTCAACTTTCAAATCAGAAACGAAACGAAAAAGTCCGCAAAATACATACTGATTGAAAATCATGAAAAGAATTGAAGATGCAATTAAATAGTCTTTACTTTGAGATCCGAATCAAGCTTTCCGGCCAAGGCCAACAAGAGTGTGGTCTTTCCAGAAGCTGGAGGACCTAAAAGCAATGTCATTCTGCGAAAAAAAAATAAAATAAATCATCTGAGACAAAACGATAAATGGATTGCCGATAGATTCTATATTTGAAGATGGCAAAAAGAGAATCACCAAGCCCATATTCTCACCTGCATGGTTTGATGATTCCGCTAACGTCCTGAAGGATAGTCAGATGTTTCTTTCTACTTGGAAGTACATGAAGATAATTCAAGAATCCCTTGAGGAGGGGGGGAAAAAAATAATGTAAGAACAATTGAACAAGAAGAATATGAGAGGCATATTTGCAGGTAGTGTGTTTTTTTTTTGTTTTTTTTTTTTGGATAAGTATTTGCAGGTAGTGTTACCTCCACTATGTTAGAACAGAAATTGATGAAAGTAGGCAAAGCTCTGCTTCCTACATATGCTTCTGCATCGATAGTTAAATGCTCGTATCTCACTTCAACCGTAGGCATATCGATTCCAACTCTGACAAAATCAAAGAGAGGCGAAAACCCATTACTTAAAAAAAACCCATTACTTAAAAATCGAGGATCAGGCAAAACAAAAACAAAAACAAAAAAAAAAAAAAGGAAAGACAGCATGACTCTTGGAAAAATTGAAAGAGGTTCAAATAAAGGAGGAGAATTTGTTTACCTATCGATACGATCCTTGACCTTCAACAAGAACTTCTCATTGTCCTCTTCGGCGACCTTCACCAACCTCTCCAGCAAATTCTTCCTTTCTTGATAACCAAGGTTATCAACGTCAATCTCACTGGCCGCGCCCTGTGATCCACTCCATAAACCTTTCTTCAAGCGATTGTAAGTGGGAAGTTTCTCGAGTGCAGCCCATTTGAGAGCTTCCTCATCGTCTTCTTCTCGCGACGATCTCGAGAAAACTTCGACACCAGTGTTCCTCCATAGCGAAGAACTGTCTATCCTAAAACTGCTACTTACTCTATAAATATCAGTATTCTCCATTAGAACCCAAAACAGCGACACCAACTAAAAAACCCACCAAAACCCAGATAGTTTTCTTCAAATTTTAGTTGCAGAAACACGAGATTCTGAATCTTATTGCTGAAATAGACTCAATACTAGAGATGGGTCTCTCTGTGTGTCAATCACCTCTGTCTCTCTTACACAAAAACAGAGGATCAATGGCTTTATATCTTTCTTTCCCTATGGATCAATCTCTTCTTCTTTCAGCTATTATCAGGTAATGAACCATCTCATGCCATGAAAGAGATGATGCATATATAATGGAGAAGCACACAAGAAACGCGGCTTCTGAGGTTTCAAATGCACCGACTTTCCATTGTACCTTCCATAGTAATATATGGGGTAGAATTTACAATGGAAAATGATAAAATGGAGGGTCGAAATAAAAATAATTTTGATAAAAGGACCAAAACTCAATCTTAATTCCTAAGGAGGGGAATTTAGGATTGAATACCTATTATACCCTCTTGGTAAATTTATTCACATTACTCAAATCTTTTGTTAATCCATCTTAACTTTCCCTCTTTTTACTTTCATTTTTTCGGGTATATTCTTTTTCCTTGTTCGCAAAACTAAACACTAATATTTCCCTTCTCTCCATTAAAAAAGTGACGGGTTGCCAAAGTTTGACTCTTTACAGAGAACAAAAAAAAAGTCTTTGCTTATAATGTATTTTGTGAGAAAGCTTTCTCAAGATTGTTGAATTGTGATTTTTATCATGTACAACCTATTATAATAAGTGAAAAGCACTTGTTACAAACTACAACTCTTATCTTAGTGAAAAAGAAAGAATCATATTAGGGATGCTAGTTATAATAATAATTCATTTTATTTTATTTAATTATGATATGGGATACTTAAAATTTTAAATCAGGAGAGTAGGGAATGAGTTAATAGTGGATTACAAGTAAAAAAGGCAAAGTGGGTATTATAAAATAGGAAATGATAGATCCCCTCTTTAAGGAATTAAAGTTCATTATTACCATTTTAAATTGAAATGAGAGTTTTACCCATTTTATTGGAATTATTTCTATTTTGACCTACCATTTTGTCATTTTTCCAATTTACAACGACATTTATTGATATGCATTTTTGACTTATTTTCTAATAGTGTTAGGAGGCCTTCTAGATTACCTGAGATTGTAAGTCCTATGCTAGCTGTGATAGATGAGCATATCTCTTGAATCGAAAGAAAAAAGATAAATGAGCATATCTCAAGCTGTAAAATCTTTGTAATGGTAATGCTAGCTGTGCTTGCTGGATATATTTTTAGCTGTATATATTTCTTTCCTCTCTTGCCGTAATATCCCTGATGTACTACAATCCTAAAGATGTATATAAGCACAATTAGATCAATGCTAGCTATGATAGATGAGCATATCTCAAGGTGTAAAATCTTTGTAACGGTAATGCTAGTATATAAACTCCTAAGGCAAATCCTGACTAGTGAATGTGGGACATAGGAAACTCATTCAATGTATGAATCGCTCTGGCTAAATTAACTCAAGGTAAATACGCATCACTATCTCGACAACATGAAATGTTCACAAAATGCAGTTGCACATGCAGCCAATGCGGTTTTGTTGTGGGTCCTGCCTTGCTATTCTATTTCTAATTTCTAAGAGATAATTAATTGCAAATTAGTTGCTTTATGTCGGACTAAAAACAGAAAGGAAGATTGTGTGACGTGGTTTATCATCGATTTACATGGTTTATCAAGGAGGGCACCCCACGCAGAGATAGAAAAAAATGTTGGTCCCATTAAAATGTGGCATTCAAGAGAGGAGAGAAGAGAGAAGGGAGAAAAAAAGATGTTGGTGGATCCCATTATCGTTATTGTCATTCTTTAAGGGGAAAGAATTTGTTAAGAAAAGAATTTTCATTCCATCATATTATAGAATAGATAACTTGAAAAAATAAGTTTTCCAATTCTTTTGCCCACCAAACATCTCATTTAATTTTATTTTTTTTTATCAATGGAATAAAGATTTCATTCCATCCTCCATCCCCACCTAACAAACATAGCCATTGTGGTAGCATTTTCGAACAAATTAAACCAATTGCCTGCACATGATTGGAGTTTCAGAAAGGCACCAAATGTTGGGGTTCTACAAATGACAATAGGTCCCACTTTCTGGTTGCATCCTTTCCTAATCAACAGTTTTTCAAATTGTTTGATATATTTGTCCGCATCACTGTCACTCAAATGTGAAGCCTGCGACTCGCCTGGGTCATCTTAGAAGCAAATTTTGTTTTGTGTTTAGTTCTTGGTCTTTTATTTTGGCTGCATGTGGTGTTAGAGATATTGGCCATTTATTAATGTGGGTCCCATGTATAATTTGAGGTGGGTTCATGTTGGAATTAGTTAATCTCTATGTGGAGATTTAATTCGAATATTTAATTGGCCAAAATCATTAATGGGTGAATGAGAAATTGTTCTCTAAAGTCACCATTGAATAGTTGGTTGAAGAATGGTAATAAGGCTTGTCCCACATTGAATAATTATGAAATTCTGAATGAATTCATATACACATACTTTGGACTTATGGTTTGGGCCCAAAGGGCACCCAAGTTTTGTGAGGAGGGAGGACCTAGCCAACATTGGGTTTGGACCCAAAAAAACACACGCGCGCACCCGCCCACACCGAGCCGGGTGGGGTGGGGTCAATAAGACTGACCCATGTGTGTTATTTTTTAAGCAAAATTTATTTTGCTAATTAATTTTAATTACCGTTAAGTCATGTCTGTCTGTTAACCCAGAATAGTCATGAACAAAAGACAAACCTAATCAATGTGCCTTTTGGACTGTTCTGGAGAGTCACTTCTAGGTTGTTTATTTAAACTGCATTTCGCAGTCAATTAGAGAAGAAAGAAAAAAAAAATCAAGAAATTAATTTTCGTACTGTTTAAGAGAGAGAGTAAGGACACAGTGGGTTCGCCAGACGCAGAGATTGCAGTGCTTCTTCTGTGCATACAGATCATTGTATCCTGGGAGGCAGACGTCTGTGAGACTCAAAGCACTAAGTGAGGGGCGAAATCTGTCTTAAGGACATAGCGTCAAACGCTAGCCTTGATCAATCCGGTTCTGTTTTATTATCTTCTGTATTCTGTAAGTTTGTGAATTTCCAGAATTTATTTCGGTTTCTATTATATTCTGTATTCTGTATATTTGTGTAATTCAGAATAATTCGTGTATTATATGCATACTGTTTTGACACAATTTTACATAAGTAATACAATACAAATTATTTTCCAACATGTGGTGCATGGTCTTATGAACTAGGCATTTCAATCGGGTGCCCTAGAGGAGATGGCAATTTCCAGCTAATGAACTAAGCAACAATTTCCGGCCAGCTAATGAATGAGGGTGACCGACCATGTATCGATCTTAATTTTTTTGTGATAAAGGTGTTTTAGGATATTTGCATCAAATTAATGTCATTTTTAGTTTTCTCTCCGAGTCCTTTCAGGGGCGGAACCAAGTGGTATCCAGAGGAGTCACTCATTTCCAACAATTCTTTTTATTTAGGTTTTATACTTAGGTTTTTTTAAAAAAATTATAAATTTGGCCTTTCTGAAATTTGGTTTCTTGGCTCTTATCTTATTTTTACCCAATTATATGAATATGTCCCATAAATTTCTAAGGTTTCATGAACAATCACTCTCAACTCTCTCTCTTTCATAACTTTTCCTCTAAAGATTGGCCCTTTTGAACTCAATTCTTAGCTCCGCCATTGAGTTTCTTTGCACTACACATTTGAGATGTCAAATATGCAACGCGAGTGTGTCTTATCCTTATTGTCAATTTTATGTTGTGGTGTGTTTATTAGTCTTTGATTTTGCTAAGGAGGTAGTTTGTAGTCCCACCAAACTTTCCATAAAATTGGAAAATTCCAAGCTAATAAATGAGTGTGACTTTCCATGCAGGCATCAAAATTAGCATTTTGCAACTGATATTCTTCCACTGCAATTTCCACATATTCCTTAAAATCAATTTGAATTGACTTGATCCAACTATAGAGTGAAGGTATCAAGCTATTTATCCCAATCCCACCTATTTGTGTTCATATATTTTTGGGGTTTTTTGTCAAACAACAGCATGTCCAAATTGCCCTTTAGAGATTGGGCTAATATCGGCTTTTACTCTAAAATCCCAACCAAAGCTCCATCAAGACAACAAAATGGAGCCATGGAAGGGGTCAGTTGTTGAAACTCTAATGCCCAAATGATCTGAGAGTGATGAAAGTGAAGCAGGAATGAATGAATGTGAAGATTTTTTACTAAGCTGAACTAAACATGTCTTCCTCTTTGATTAATCCTAGCCCATAGCGATATTAGAATGTGGCATTTGCACTGAGATGCTTATTATCTTATTTTTACATGTTGTGGCATCCTGATTAGGGCAGATTTTTTTCCCACTACAATAAATAAAATCGGTTTGGCCGTCGAAAGTCATATACATCCAATCAAATTTTGATCTTCATAAAAAGAGCACCTCCAAGGGAGGTCGCAAAAATGTGCTTTGTTACCTTAGGTGGCAATTTGCTATCCCACTTGGAGATTGAGTACTTAGAGGCAGCGAACATGCTTATTTTAATATTTTTTTTATCATTTTTTTTTTTTAGAAGCTTAGTCACCTTAAATATATTTAAACATTATTTAATCTATTTTATGACAATTCAAATGACTGTTGGAGGCTTTGTGAGGGATTATTAATTTTGGCTTTCAATTAACTAGTGGACAATTTCCAGATTTTGTCAAATTGAATTAAGGCTATGTTTGTTTGGTTGAAATGAAATGGATGGAAATGAAATCTGATTCCATGCTTGAAATAGTTTGGAATAGAAAGGGATTTAAAATGGCTGTCTAAATACGTTGTTCGATTTTATTCCCATTCAAATTACCTCATCCAAACATGTTATTTAGAATGAATTGGAATAAAATTCAATTCCATCCATTCCATTCCAACTAAACAAACATGGCTTGACAGGTTTTGGCACACCCATGATTCAAAGCCAACACTTAAATAAGTTTTGAAATGTGTTGATAAATTTCAAATTTTAAATCTTAAACTTATTATTGTTATTATTATTATTGAAAACATAAGGTATTTAAGGTCTACAGTGATGGTCCCGAGTAAGGACCACAAGACTAGCCAAAAATAAAAATGTACACACAATTTTGGTAGCTGGTCCGATCCTCATAAAATTTGTGTGTAGTCTTTGTTGTTATATACAGATGATGATGCCATCGTGAGCCCCAAATCCATCGCGCGCATGGCCAAACAGCTCACCAGGTAGCTAATGTGGGATCCCTAAAATAAGATACACGTATGTAGATTATTAATATATAAGACGAAATAAGCAAAAAGTACATTTTGCAAGAAACATTAAGGCAAAAGTCTTCTCAATTTTATTGTATAGCAATAAGACAATAAGTCCAAAAACATCTTTAAACTTCAAGGTTTTATGTTGTAGTAGAGTTGGATTTTTATTTAATGCCTTTTTCGCCCTCTCAAGTATTATGGTAAAACCCTCTTAACTATTATAGTAAGTATTCAAGCTAGGTATTAATGCTTATATTATGTTAGGATTCTTTTTGTATTTTTTCCCACGATTCACTCAATCAATTATTATCCATCAATAATTTTTCACCTTGATTGTTATGGTAAGTGTTTAATGTATTAATACTTATATTTTGTTGGGAGATTATCTTGAATTTTGCCCTAAAATTCACTCAATCAATGACAAAATTTTCATCTTTAATATCCATCTACAATTTTCCTTCTTAATTATTATGGTAAGTATTTAAGATATAAATACTTATATTTTGCTAGGATATTTTTTTGAATTTTCTCCCATGATTCTCTCAAATCAATATAGAATTTCTGTGTCCAACATACAGTTATATAACGAATTGTGTGAGTAAACAAAAATAGTTATATGTACGAAATATTTCTTAACAAGATAGTTACCGTTTGTTGTTAGATTATCATGTAACAGTTTTACGTATAGAGATGTAACATTTTTTAATGTTAGCATATTATTATTGTTATTTTAAACACCAAATCAACAAAAAGGGGATTATAATAGTTTTATTGTTCTATTTTATTTTATTTTATTAATATTTTTTACTTTCCCCAAATCGGACATATTTTCTAAGAAATCCATGAAAATAGTGACATTATCTAAAATAAGTGTTTTTGTTTCATTCAAAAATACAAAACAAAATTACAAAATAAAGTTCTGAAACTGTTACATATAGAAGTAACGTTTCAAAATTTTTGAATTTCACACTGAACAATCGTACTCCTAATTATAGAGATTATATATGAAATTAATGTAACTATTTGGTTCAATATAACACAATTCAAAAATATGTGGAGAAAGACTTTACTACACCTAATCGACTTAATTGATGCGACGGTGATGGGAAAAGAATTTAGAAAAAATTTGGGTGTGCCCCTCCCCACTAATCATGGAATTAAAGCGGGATGCAGCATTTAAGACGTCTTCAAATTATATGCATGTGGCTTATTTGTCATTGAGTAATTATGTAAACTTACGACTTTAATTTCTTTTTACTTGGACTTAAGCCTCTATAAATTAGCAAACTTCTCTCCAAATGCCCCTTAATATAATGGCTTGTTTGTTTGGATGGAATTAGGAAGAATCGAAATTGAATGAATTAGATTTTAATGGTGAGGGCAGCCAACAATTATTAAAATCTCATTTCATTTTATTTTTATTCTCCTTCATTCTTATTTCATTCCATTCCGGCCAAACAAACGTGCTGCTAATACCTTATTTTTTATGTAACGGTCCAAATTTCTAACTATAAACTACTCCACTTTTTAAATCTCTTCACATTTTGGTTATTAGATCAAAATAAGAAGTTGATGTTGAAATTCGCATGTATCTCATATTAAGGCTAGGATACTTCATTAGTTCGGTGTATATCTTCTGCAATAGCCGAAAGGTCTAGCAAGGTGTGTGAATTGAAGCGTTATAAGGGAGCCAGATTAATTTGTAACCGCTAATCTTGGATAGGGCAATATAGGCCTGGCTGGGTCTGTTTAAAGCTGGCCCTGGCATAAAAATGCTGGCAAGGGTGGAGTAGGCCAGGACTGGCATCTAATATTCCATAGGGGTGGTTATTAGTATGTACTCAAGACTTGCTTTTTTATCTCACTTATTTTAAATTTCTCAAAGTTTTATGAAATTATAATAGGTTTTTGTGAAAACTAATTGTGATATACACTAGAAAACATCATTTTGAATAACTTTGTAAAAGAAATTTTTTTCAAAATTTATCGTTTAAGTGAAATTTTTTAACCATTTACCCAATTTCTATTTCAGTAAGTTAAAAGACACCAATAGTACTACACATTTGTACATCATTGTTGATGAAGCCGATCTTATATGTAAAAATATTGAGAAAATATATCAAAAAAAGACATAGACCAATATAATCTTGGATTGAGAATATATTTTCACCCTCACTATTAAATTTAAGTACACGATTGAAAAAATATGGTAAATTTCCTACAATTTTTACAAGGACTCAAAATGATTGATGCCCTCCTCCTTTGAGAGAGAGAGAAATGCTGTTAGTCTAATGGGACCGACTACCGTGGCAACATTTCAAAATTTTAAAACGTTTCTCTCATAATTAATTCACAGTACATATATGTTTCTTTAATTAATTAGTCTTCATTTATTTTATTTTTATTTTTAAGATAAAATGCTAAAATATAATGATATAATTACTTACTTTCACCATTGGTCGAACGAGGATCTTGTATTCGATCTACAGCAGCCTATAAGTGAATCTATTAAACTTACCTCGATCATATACCTAACAGTATTGTAGATTTTAATCAATTACTTTCAATAGAGAACTCTCAATTCCATAACACTCCATTAAATCGAAACCCACATAGCTAGCCTTGAGAACATAAAAACATTACATAGCAAACTAGTAGAAAATACATATATATAGCCTTGATGATATAATACATGCACCCGGCCAGCGCACATTTTTGTAAGAAATCCACATATCCTTGATATCGTATGGCTATATATCCTGTAGAAAGCAACACATGAAATCAACTCATAGTACATATATATATATATATATATATATATATATCAGTCTGTAGATAAGAGTGTCTCTGAACCAAATGAGATCTCAATCAAACATCAATGTAGGCTCTTTTGGCTGTCTGACCCTCCTCTGTGTCAATGAATTGAAAAAGTCCAGCATTATCAAATGGCTTAAACTGTAACGGGTGTTCGTCATCCACTAGCTAGCTCTCGCGGTGCTTCTATCATCCCCCCTGCTGAATGAAAACAGCCCGAGTGTGTAACTATCTTCGTCCCCACTCATGAAGACCCGATGGCTACAAGAACGAATTCTGCCATTCATCCATGCCTACTCAATGCAAAAACATATATGCATCTCATTAGATCATAATTATAATTAATTAAAGTAGTTACTAAATACAAATGTCAATACTGTATTTAGTGATAGTGACCCACCATCAATGCATCGCCAGCCATGACCACAAAGGATGAAGGTGAGCTCTCATAGGTAATCCACTGGCCAACCTTTGTTTCAATCTCCAAACCGTTGACATGGTTTTGATGGAGTATGGATGTTAAGCTCCTGTCCGTATGAGGGGGAGCACCTCGATTAGTCTCATTCGTCTGAGGTACGGTAGTCTATATTTCATGAGTTTAAGAAGGTATCTAGTTGATTCAATGAAAGAATCATAGTATTCTCCAAACCACAGCTCTCAAATAGCATTCTCTTCACCATGTGGTCCAATTCGGCCACTCGTCGCGTGAGCAAATGAGCACTTTCACTAACCAAGCAAACAAATGGAAAAATAATAGTAATAAGCATAATATAAAAATTTTAGAGCACTGCTATTTGACCCATGCATAGAACTTCTGAGAATTAAAACCACAATGAATTCTTAAAAAGTTTGTTTCTGACGTGCATCATATAGACTTGTGCCACATCAGATGATCAGGATCTTAATTTGAGTGAATAATACGAGTCAAATAGTGTTGGAACCAAATACAGATTTTACCTCAAAATAGTGAAGTATGTGAAATTAGGCTGAGTTGAGGCACGAACTAGGTCGCTCTCTTTAAGACGGTTCGCGCCATTACAGGGTATATTCCGATGCAGTAGCTTCTACTAGCACGCTACCTCCAAGATACAACAGCTCAGCCTTTTGCTGTAACTCCTCTAATTTGCACAATTAGAAAAGAGGAAACTTCTCCCAACACCCTACTTTGCCCAATACATAAAATATATCTCTCAAAGAAAATGTGTGTATTATATCTCTTGGTATTCTCCTCTCAAGCAAAATATATATATATCTAATAGGAGAAGATAAAGAGTCTCCTATAAAGCCTCAACAGCTCAACAGCTAAGAGCCAATAACTCTTATTAACACACACATAACTAATGCAATTAAATAGAGATTAAATGTATATTAGTAACTCTTGCAATAACGTGCACATGAAACGGTTAGAATGAGTAAATATAATATTCTATATTAAAATATATTATTTTTATTAAAATAATCCAACAATCCCCCACTTATTTTAATAAAAATAAATTTAAAATAATACCACTATTTAAAATAAAACTTTGGGCAAAGTTATAATATCGTGCATCATGAGGGTGGCAACGCCTTGAAACCCTCACTTAGTGTTTCAGCAATAATTCTCGTATTAGAGTCAAAGTGGACTAAGGCTTGAAACAAAGACTGCTTGAAGGTATGTAGAACCACGTCACACACACAATATCCAAGGTGTCTCCATACAAATTTCATAAGCCAGCACATTACGGCCATGTGCTTAATCCTAACTTTCATGAGTGTTTTAGAGAATTAGCCCAATTCTCATGGGAAGTGGCTCCACTTCCACACTCATATAGGTGGGTCTATTAAGGGTGCTCCCATAACTCTGACATCCCACCCATAAGGGCTATAGAACTCTTTTTTTTTTTTTTCTCCAAAAAAGGTCCTTAAGCATCAGGGAGAGTCAAGGAATCCCAACTAGGTTGACACCCCCTGCCCTCGGCATCATCATGTGCTCAAGCCCCTACATATTATTAAATGAAGAAAAATGAATACAATAGGAAAAGACAAAGAAAACTAGTGTAGGTGACTTATAAATGTCACTATCCAGTTAGTAGAACAAAGCCAAACTATGCTTTAAACCTATAATAAGGAAGATTATACATATCTCTACATAGAAATGAGGAAAGCTCTTGTGGTGCAGTCCACCACCACTGGAAGCCAGAATAATAAATCCCGAGATTTGCACATTTGTCCGCAATGCAATTGCCTTCTCTAAAGATATGAGAACATTGAAAGTCCATAAATTTCAAGTAAACTTGACAATTAAGCCATTGGGTTCGTAAGCTCCAAGGAGGAATATAAGATGGATTTTGAAGACAATGAACAACTGTTGTAGAGTATGATTCCAACCAAAGTTTATGCCAACCATTACGCCATGCATACTCAATGCCAATCAAATCTTCCAAATCGTTACAGGATCATATGCACCACATCATAGGAATGAACTATCAGGTTTATACATTGTGCATATCCACTCCCAAACCACTCTATGATTCGTTTGTCCGTTTAACCTAGTTATTGGGATTTCCAGTCCCTAAGTAGGGTATCCTCATAGGTGATTTAAATATCTTTGAGCTAAGTCACATCCCCCTCGATGTATTCTAGATCTTTTTCTCAAGTCAGGATCCACGCACAAGACTATCACATAATATCACATAATCAAATATTTATTAAGTTAATGCTCAAATATCATCTCATAGATCTGGATTTCTCACAATATCTATTGTGTACTCTGCCAATGCAGCAATATTATCACAATCATATCATATCAAAATATAGCAAGACAGGTGGTATTGGTATATATATCCTACCAAGATATCTCAAATATAAAATCAAATAACCAACTCGTTTCTTCACTGGTTGAGGCTAGAGTTATAAGCTCTACCTTCATAGTGGACTTTCCAACAAAGAGCTCGACCTCCTAATATAAATACATAAACAGTGGAAACCACAAAATCACCAACTTGGATGTCCCAATTAACATCACTACACCTTTCAAGTATAATGGGTATCGCATATATAATAAGCTATAATAAGTAGTTTCAAGAACTACATATCCACAATCTCTAGATTTAAGAAACATATCCACATTTGTGACATAGAAGAAAAAATATAATTTTTTATATCCTTGAATTATGAATAAGAGAAAATCACATAATATATTGAGCAAATTCAATAACTCAAAGATAGTAGACATATCATCTCACATTAAAGTATGCCCTTATAATTCAAATTTTAAGAACTATTATATTATGAAACACAACCGTCTAGGCATAAGTAGCGCACCTGTACACTGCACTCACAAATAAAAACTATCACCACCATGCATAATTTCCACATCATATATATCCAATTTTCATGCTCAATCACATATAACATATCAGTGTCAGTGAGCCCATGTAATGTATAATGTGAATTATGTGAACTGCACATTTAAGTTCTACACTCATTCGAATATTCAATCCAGAAAAATGAGAATACGCTTAAGAGAATGAAACCCAAATGTTCATATATTGATGGTGATATAACACGTGCTCTAACGTTCAACAAAATGATAATAATTATTTATAACCGTTGGCAATAGATGCTATGATACCCCCTGATATGAAAGTGTTCTAAAGCCACATGCAGCTAGTAAAATAAAAAAACAAAGGCATTATAACCCATTCATATCAAATTTACTACAACCCAACGGCTAAAGGAATTAAAGACATGCAATTGTAACCAAACTCTAAATAATTTTAAAGACAATTTGAAGTCTTAAAAAGGGTAACCGTTGGTATTAAAGTAGTGTAACGAAAAGAGGTATTAACCTCACCACTACATATTACAACAATACAAACAGTTAAATGCAATTGAATATAATAAAGGGTAAAAAATCACCATGTATATCCACCACCAATGCTATGATGGCAAATAAATAACAATATAATAATGTATATTTAATATATTATAATCAGATTCTTTATGAAATACCAAGAGTCCAACATGAACATATATTTTCCCTTTATGTTAAAATGTAATAAAAAAAAATCTTAATTAAAATGGATGTTCAAATCCAATTGAAACTGACAAATGGCACACCATGATTAGATCATACCTTGGGTACATCACCTTTGAACGCCCACAACACAATCCTTAGACAAGCAATGATGCCAACCGTATAAAAATGAATCAAGTTGACAATTCTAGGTTGAGTTCAGATGCAAGAAAATCATCAAAATCATAAATTACTAATTATCAAAATTATATATTCAGAACCAAAACCCAAGGGAAATCTATTGGGTTTAGTGGGTTTGTCCATTTTGTTATATGTGTTCAAATCACATCTGTAATAAGGCTTGTTAATAAGTGGTAAAAGAAACAACTTCTTCAAAAGCCAAGACAAAAGCCATATTGGCTCCTCTCATTGTGCCAACTAATTGGTCAGCTTGATTAAGCTTAAAATAGACTGGTCTGCTTTGCCAATTGGCAAAACTAACGTTAATAATTTTTTTTTGGTAAATGTGTAGGGGGTCAATCACTAGACATCTTTTTCAATATAATCCATCTAATTCATCCAAAATAAAAATTTACATATATCTACACATATATGAAGGAAAATTATGACTATGGATATAAACGAATTTACTGTCACATGGTTCACTCATATTGGTTTATAGGTTTCAAGCATAGAAGATGACTTCATATGGGATGACTAACGAGTTTCATACCCAACAGGAGCACAACATGCTGAATAAATAAATAGAGATTATTATCAAATCTTCTGAAATTTTTAGAAATAATAATCCATATGATTTTTAGCAACTAGTTCCTTCCATGGCTAGCCGTCTTAAAATTGTTGGAACCAAATACAAATTTTACCTCAAAATAGTGAAGTATATGAAATTAGGCTGAGTTGAGGCACGGACTAGGTCGCTCTCTTTAAAATGATTCGCACCATTACAGGTATATTCCGATACAGTAGCTTCTACTAACACGCCACCTCCAGGATACAATAGCTCAGTCTTTTGCTGTAACTCCTCTAATTTGCACAATTAGAGAAGAGGAAACTTCTCCCAACATCCTACTTTGCCCAATACATAAAATATATCTCTCAAAGAAAATGTGTGTATTATATCTCTTGGTATTCTCCTCCCAATCAAAATATATGTATATCTAATAGGAGAAGATAAAGAGTCTCTTATAAAGCCTCAACGGCTCAACGGCTAGAAGCCAATAACTCTTATTAATACACACATAACTAATGCAATTAAATAGAAATTAAATATATATTAGTAACTCTTGCAATAACTTGCACATGAAACGGTTAGAATGAGTAAATATAATATTCTATATTAAAATATATTATTTTTATTAAAATAATCCAACAAATGGTATTTTCCAAAATTTCATAGGATTATTATGCATGAGAAAGAAGATCAAATTATTATACCAAAAGCGATCGTTTCCACCGGGCCACATGAAATTTGTGCAACTTTGAGCATTTTCAATATTCATTGCTTCGTCAATGCCCAAGGCTTGACGAAGAGGAAGGAAAGCTGTTTCCCTGACGTAGCCATGGTAAGGCTTATCGGAAGTGTTCTGCATTTTGATTTCTACAGGAAGATCAAACAACTCTTTCACTTGGTGGAAGAGGGTGTTGTGAGTTTCAGAAGAAACTCCATCGTAGACGGCCACAAAACAGCCATAGTCTTCGAAAGCTCCGCCAACATCTTCGCACATGGAGAGCCAAGAAGTTGTACCAGGAGGCTTCAGGGTTTCCTTGGAGAAATCTATCACCGGAAGCTTAGGCTGTGTAAGGGACCCCATTGATCTTGATTTTTCTGTATTGATTTTTTATTTTTTTCCTCACGTAGCGTGGAGAGATTTATGGAACACATTAATACAGTTTGATGTTCCTTTATAAAGTTTCATGAGTGGAAGCCCTTAAGTGACATCATGCATATGACAAAATGAGAACAGACTAGAGAGTACCTCATGGCCAGCCACTTGAAATTTATGAAATGGAGTATGCTACACTGCATCAAATCATTAAAATCTCTATAAGTCTATAATCAAACTATTTTACTACACAAAATTGAAAATTTGGGACCATTAACTCATGGTCCCGATTTACCCATCACTAGTACGGTTTTGATGACAGTTACAAAAATTAAAATCAAATCATTAGAACTTCCTCAATGGAATCCATTAAAGGGATAGGAGCAAGCATAACAAGAAATTCTTCTTCTCAAAAACCGAAGGCTTAAATAACATTCAAGACTTTGAAAATTATACCTTTCCATTAAACGGCTTATGTGGAACTTGAATAAGCTTTGGCATGGAACAACCCTCCTCCAGTCATATATATAGGTAGAATTCAAAATCTAACACCTCAAATATATACCAACTAACCCTTATTAAAGAGACCTTTAGAGACTTGAAATATGATTAAATTAACAGACCACTAATCTGAAAATTAAAGTAAGCAAATTGGAATGAACTTTCAAGTAAAATGACCAAGAAGGCAGCAGAATCGAAACTTAGTTTCTTTTGTGGGTCAATTCTGCTACTGCTCAGATCGTTTTTAGCTATCGAGCCTTTTATAATTTTAAATCCCTTAAAGTTTAATTAGTTTCTAATGCGTTAAACAACTCATAAATTGAAGTCCTTCCGAAGAAGTTGTCTACTTTACTAATGGTTTTCAGGGTTGGTTGTCTCCCTGAGAATCTTAATTTTTATTTTATTTTCTCTTTCAGGTGCACATTCTCATTAAACAGACATATTGATAGTATCTTCTCCATTAATTCTTATAAGGGAGTGGAAGTTTAGCGTTTCGAAATTTAACCTCCGTATGAAAAAGAGGGGTGGATTCTTTGAGTCTGGGTTCCTCTAAAGTTTGGAAAATAATAATAATAATAATAATAATTATAGTAATATATAATAAGAAAAATAATTATAAATGAACTTTTGTTTTCTTTCTCATGTTTGGTCTTTTTTTTTTTTTTTTTTTTTTTTTTTTTTGTGGGTAGATTTTAAATTGATTAAGGTGCTTATAGCTAGGTTTTGAACTCAGGCTCCAATACAATGTCAATTGAGACTTCACAAACTAATCTAAGGGCATCACGTACTGTGATTATCTTTGTGCAGAACGATGTCATTGTGATTACCAACTGATCTAGGAGTAGTGCTAGCTACACTATACCCATCACCCAGTTACCATATGGCTTGCCATGCCACGTGGCAACCTACATGGCATGCCACATTAAGCAACTTTTAAAACTAAAAAATTTGTAGCTTACATTGCATATCAGATCGATCAGCGAACTTGTTAACGTGGAGCATGTATGCCTCGTAAGGTTGCCACATCTTATGGGAATGGAGTGATGGATATATATTTAGAAGAGATCAGGAAGACCAACATTTTTCCCTAGTTAAACTGAAAGAGCTGTATAATCATCTTGGTTCACTTAAATTACGCAACATGTCAATTCTTATGTTTTAATTCATATTCTTCTTAGATCATTTTCACAAAAATTCTAATATTCTGATTGTCTATCTTCCGATCCTCTACTTTTTCTCCTGCTTCCACAGCTCATAGGCCCAAGGTTCAAGGATTCCTTTTTCTACGTACTCAACATTTCTCAATGGCTGGGATGAGGAAGTTTTAGCATTTGTAGGAGAAGCCTAGCCATTGATAATTGCATCCCTCCACGTGTCTGAAATCAAACGCTAAATTGAGCGTCAAGTTAAAGACCTCAACTTGAGCAAATCCCAATCCTCCCAAACACATCCCAAGATTCCTGTTGTGGATTTCTCTGAGGAAACCTTAAAGCCTGGCAAAGGCGCTTGGATCTCAGCATGCAACGATATTCGACGCGCACTTGAAGAGTACGGTTGTTTCGTAGTATTGTACGATAAAGTTTCTTCACAACTTCGTGACAGAGTCTTCGGCGCATTAGAAGAGTTGTTTGATCTCCCATTAGAAAAAAAAATTCAAAACACTGGCAGCAAGCCGCTCCATGGCTATGTTGGGAACCACCCCGCTCTTCCTCTCCACGAAAGCTTGGGCATCGAAAATGCAACGACTCTAGAAGGCATTCAGAGTTTCGCCAATCTCATGTGGCATGGTGGAAACGACAGTTTCTGGTATGATTTTATCTCCTTAACACAAAAATCCTGTGATTTAATTCTTTAGGCTCTATTTGGTTCTCGGATTTTATAAGGAAATCTATATATATATATATATAAGGTTTTTCTTTCCTTCTCATTTTTTTTTTCTTTCGCTAGTGGAATCCGGGAACCAAACATAGCGTGCATTAGTTTATGCTTATTTGTTTTACTTGTTCTTCATGGGTTAGTGAAAGTGTTCATTCGTTCTCAAAGCTGATTGTGGAATTAGATCTCATATTGACAAGAATGGTGTTTGAAAGCTATGGTGTATCCAAGAGCTATGACTCCCACATTGAATCAATGACATACCTTCTCCGACCCATGAAATATACATTACCCGAAATAAACAAGTCTAATTTGGGTTTGGCTCCCCACTCGGACAAAAGCTTCATGACCATACTTTATCAAAATCAAATTGATGGTTTGGAGATAGAAACCAGGGATGGTGAGTGGATTGGTTTTGAGCTTTCACCTTCGTCCTTTGTGGTCATGGCAGGCGATGCACTCATGGTATGTCACTATACCTTCTAGTGATTGGTAATTATCATTTTGAATCTATAAACAAGCTATAATTAATTGATAGATATATTATGCTTCTTTAAATGACCAGTGTTAATCTTCAAAGAGATATGATCGATGCATCTTTTGCTTGGTGTAGGCGTGGAGCAATGACAGAATCAAATCTCCTCAGCATCAGGTCACTATGAGTGGGAGCAAAGTGAGATATTCACTTGGGATTTTTGAGTACACCAACGGGATAATTCAAGCACCAGACGAACTGGTTGATGATGAACACCCGTTACAGTTTAAGCCATTTGAACATTTGGGATATCTTCAATTCGTTTCTCCACGCGATGGTGCAAGACACCAACGTTCTCTCAGATCTTACTGCGGTATTTGAGACCTCTTCAGTTATTAACGAATAGTGTCTATGTTTCTATGTAGCGTATGAATATTATGGCTAGGTTGCTGAGTGCGTATATCCCTATATGTCTTATAATTACATAAAGGGAAACGTCGCAAGCAAACTCCTAGCTACAACACCTAATTGCAAACACTTGGCGTGGCATGAGCAGTTTGATTTTAGTGTTAGGTATAGCATTACCTTTATATTATGGCTGTGTGGGGTTTTATCTTTGCTTTCTCACCGTAAATTTCATGTGGGATATTTCAAACCTATGTAAACTTCTTAATGCTTCTCTGCAAATTGAAGCTATTGAGTTATCAATAATCATGGGAGTACTGTGTTTGTGCTAAACTGTTTTTTTACTTTTAGTTTTCTATTTAAGTATATCTACAAATGTTTCATGTTCTTCGAATGTATACATGTCTCAAAATGCACTTAGAATCAACTTAAATGACAAATGACTATGAATGTGCGGCCTCAATCTAAAATAAATTAATTGATGTGATTTTTGCGAAAAAATCTTTTTCACACCAATTGTAAATTAATTTATTTAAAAACTAGATAATAATTAAGGAGTGAATACAATCTGATCCAATTTTTAATATTCCCAAATAGATCTTAAAAAATAAAACCTCTTATAAGTTGTGTGAGAGAGTTTAATGTTTTCAATTAAAAAATACTCCTTGGAGCAAAAAACCAAGGGGACCTCTTGGAATCTTCAGATCCCTATGTTAGAAAACATCAATTTCTCTTCAAAATAGGCATCCCAAGGCCCCAACCAAGATGAGATGTGGACTGTTTTTGTCGTTCATAATATAATTTTCCCCTCCGCATATATTAATTCCAATATTTCATAATCTCTATTCATTCGTGCCGATGAGTACTAATCATGTGATTTCGTCCTTTTTCCATCTTACCCAGAGCTAAATAAAAAAAATAAAAAGAGAAAGTGAAGACCGGGAAGGAAATCGACAGCTTTAATTTGTCCCCTGAACAGAATCATTGTATCAACTGGTTGTTTTTACTTTCTTAGATCGCTACACTCAATTATCATACTGAAAGGCTTCCGGGTCCACATTATACCCATTTTTACTTTCTTATATCTTTCATATTTCTTATGATGTGGTTGTATTGTCTTCTATCCTAGAGGACCTTCACTAGTTTATCTAGCTGTGAGCAACGATATCATGTGGTCACCATGCACAATAAATTGACCAGATGTCCCATCTTTGATCGCATCATTTATGGCGTGAATATGGTCAGGCCACCATTCTTCCCAATTTAGGCTGACAACCAACCAACCCAAGAAGTTGAAGTTAAAATTTTGTTTATTAAGTTGGAGCTAATTTCAATTATAGCAACATCGGAATACATTCTTCTGTCCATCAAGTGGTGATGAGTGGGACTGAAGAGAAATACTCGGTCGGGGTGTTTTCATTCAACAGGGGGATGATTCAAACACCGGAAGAGCTTGTAGGCGAGAAACACCCATTGAAGTTTAAGCCATTTGATCATAATGGGCTGCTTCAGTTCTTCGGCACGGAGGAGGGTCAGAGGGCCAAGTGTTGTGTTACTGCCTACTGTGGTGTCTGAGACCTCTTTGGTTTAAAAGATACTTCTATCAATATATCTCTACTGTTATGTGTTGATTTGATGGCTTTTTTTTTTTATAATTTCTGAGTATGTCATATGATGCATGTGTAAGATATTATTTGGATTTCGTGCAAAGATATATATATGTTGGGTGCATGTATTGAAGTGTCAAGCTTGTCTGCATTTCCTACTATATTTGCGGTATACATGTATTATCTTATAAAGGCAATGTGGTTTTCTATTTGTGTGCTATGGGATTAAGGTTTGGCCATTGAAGGTGGATTAAAATCCACAATATATACACTCTTATGGGATTGGTCGAATGGTCAGATCTTAAGAATGCTCCTTATAAGTCATTGCTTTAACTCCTCGCAATTATCGTTGCTTAATTATGTAGGTATGAGCCGTGCATCTCAAAAGATCTATTAGGAGATTGACTTGAGAAGCCCTTAATCGTTAATTTAACAACAAAAAAAAAAAAAAAAAAAAATGTTTTGATATATGTAGAGGCTGTAACAGTATATGCTTTAATTTAGTCATTATAATGAGCGCGATTAGATGAAAACTTGTAACATGCCGCAATCCTATGTTGTATTTTTTCCAATTATAAGTAGCTTTTTTCTATCTTTTCCCAATTATATATAAACGATTTCAAAAGTTTAGGCCATAACAAAGTTAAATATTTTATATTTGTTGATTTCCATTATAGTGTGTTGAGTACACAATCTGCACTCCACATGACCCAAAATAAAGAGATGATGATTCCAAAGTGAAAAAAATATATATATGAGTAAAGAGTTTAACAAGATCAATGCCCCCCCTTTTCTTTGAAATGGTGTTGAGGAGAACATTCGGCCCTAAAGTCTCTATGTGCACATTGCAACAAATAAACACGAGGATTTTTTAGATTGGAAACTGCAAATGGGCTGGCCAGGCCCATATTGTCTAGTTGGTCTGCGCGTCGATCTGTTGGCGACGAATAATCTCATGATAGCCCTCATCCCATGTTGGATTGTTGGAGTGGAGCCATGTCTAAACACTACGGGCTTCGCTGACGAGAAATTTTTTAGATTTCTTATGATACCCTTACTGCAAAAAAACAAAAAAACCTGAGCAACCCCTCAACTTTATTTCCATACTCCATTTATTTTAAATTTCTCAAAATTTTAGGAAAAATATGTAAGATTTTCTTGAAAACTGGTCACATTGTCTATAAGAAAACATAATTCTGAACAACTTTATTGGAAAGTTTTTTTTTCAAAATCTATCGTTTTAGTGGAATTTTTTGTTATTTATAATTTTCTTTTTCGTAAAAATGAAATACAAATTGTAAATAAATAAAAAAAAAATCTCTTAAACGATAGATTTTGAAAAAATTTTATTTTATAAAGTTGTTTAAAATGATATTTTTCAGTGGATAGTACAGCTACTTTTCATAAAATTTCAAAAAATAAAAAGAAGTGGAATTTACAAATAAAATTGAGGGGTTGCAATGCCGTCCTTAAAAACGCCTAAGTTGATAGTGAAGCCGATCGACCACAGGCCCTGTTAATGCCTAAGAAGTCCACCTACCTCTGTTGAGCAGGATTACCTCTAGAACATCCATTCGTATTAAGTTTAACCCAAGGGAACGGCTATTGCAACCCCCCAAAGGGTTAAGTTGCCCCTCTAATTTTTTAATTAAAAAAATTATTATACAAAATTACTAAAAAGGGCTTAAGTACCCCTCGCCGGAAAACACAGACCCTTGCCGGAAAACACAGATTTGACCAGCTCACCGGCGACGGCGAGGGGAGCCCCCCCTCCCGTCGGCAGCCTCTTCTTCTCTTCTTCTTCTTTCTTCTTTTTTTTTTTTTTTTTTTTTCTTCTCCTCTTCCCTCTCGGCAGCCTTCTTTTTTTTCTTTCATTTTCTTTCTCTTCCCTCCCGTCGCCGGCACCCCACCCCATCAGAAAAAATGGAGGTTTTGAAAAAAAACCTCTCTTGCCGGAAACACATAGATCTGACCAGCATTAAAGAGGGAAAAAAAAAAAAAAAAAAGAAGAAGAGGGAAGAGGAAGAACCTCCTGTCGCCGGCACCCCACCCCACCGAAAAAAACCTCCCTTTTCGAAAACACACAGATCTGACCAGCAGCAAAGGGCAAAAAAAAGAAAGAAAGAAAGAAAGAAGAGGAGAAGAAGAGAGAAGAAGAAGAACCTTCCGTCGCCGGCACCCCACCCCACCGGAAAAAATGGAGGTTTTGAAAAAAAAAACCTCCCCCCACAGATCTGACCAGCAGAGGAAGGAAAGAAAAAAAAAAAAAGAAGAAGAAGCAGAAAGAAGAGGAGAAGGAGAGAGAAGGGGAAGAACCTCCGTCGCCATCGTCGTTCTCCCGTCACTGTCTCATGTGGGGGGAGGGGAGTGGGGTGGGTGAAGGGTTGGGTGAGGGTTAGGGTTATTTAGAAGAGGGGTGTTTTAGTTTTTTAAAGGGGTGGGTATATATATTTGGGGGGTGGGAATATCAGGTGGGGGCAACTTAATCCTTTGAGGGGTTGCAATAGCCGTTCCCTTAACTCAACTTTTGATTCGCACGGATCCAAGCAATAAGCCCATGGTCCAAATAGTAAGCCTTTGGTCAACAATCTATTGACGAGGCCTCCTCTTCAAAAATGTATGTGAACATCCAGGACAAGAAGGGTCACCATTCATTTTCCCATTAAAGCCCAATTAAATTTTGGAGCCCAATTAAAGCCTGATTCTTGTATTTTCCTCTACGCGATTTTGGGGATCTGGCGTACCAAGACTTACTTTTCATCCCTTGCTTATTTTACGCTTTAAAGTTTTATGAAAAATATAATTTTTTTTTTATTTATAAAAATTCATCACATATTCTATTAAAAACATTATTTTGAACAAGTTTTAGAAGAAAGTTTTTCCAAAATATATCGTTTAAGTAAACTTTTTTGCTATTTATAATCTTCGCTTCATAAATGATTAAAAGGTCCGCTTAAACAATAGATTTTGGAAAAACTTTCTTGTTCAAAATGATGTTTTCTAATAGATAATGCTATTAGTTTTTCTGAAAACCTTATATATTTTTTTTATAAAATCTTAAATTATAAAATAAGGGATGAAAAATAAGTCTTTGGGTGCCAATGAGACCTCCTGCGATTTTTTGTGTGAATTTCCCCTCATAGTTTTGTTGCTAGATTAGTTTTTTAGAAGACATAGTGGTACATAGCCGCATAGGAGACACAAGAATCCCATTATGGGGAAAGACCGCAAGATGGTTATGAGCTATGAAGTACGAATATGGACATGTGACACAGTTACAATATGATACGAACATCTTGACACAATAATTTTTAAAGTATCTAAGAAACAACATGACAGAGATAAGGCAAAAAAAAAAAAAAAACAAAAAAAAAATGCATTTTTTATACATGACTACATGTATATATCTATAGGAAATATATATAGTTTTTTTTTTACGTTGATAAGTTATTATATATTGTGTTATATATATGCAATGTTTTAAAGAAAATACTAGATGTGTTTTGAATATCAATTTCTTATTTTGATCTAATGACCAAAATGTAAGGAGATTTAAAAAGTGGACTAGTATGTAGTTAGAATTTTGGAATGTTACACAACAAATAAGGTAATAGGCACGTTTGTTTTGTTGGATTGGAGGGGAATTGAATTGGAATGAAATGAAATAAGATTTCAATAATGTCAGGCCATGCTTACCATTGAAATCTCATTCTATTTTATTTCGATTCTCTTTGATTCCATCCAAACAAACAGGTCATAATATTAATATATAGTATGTCTATTTACATGTATCTTATTTTAAGGATCCCTATAAGAACGATTTATATACGTACATTGGCTACCAAGCGAGCTGTTTGGCCTTGGCATCATCATCTGTGTAAAACAACAAATACTACACACAAATTTTATGAGGAGGACTAGTTACCCAACTTGTGCATATATTTACATATATATATTTTTGGGTATAGGCTTGTGGTCCTTAATTACCTCAGGGACCATCATTGGACCATTAAATGTTGCCAACCCTAAAGTAATGGTATCAAGGCAGCCATCATAAGTCATGACCAGTTAGACAATATATCCTTCTTTTATCATCCACCATATAATAAGCAATTCTGATTACATTTCCTAACATCTTTGTAATTTAGTATTTTGCCAATTGAAAGCAACCTAGTCTTCTAGATGCTTGATGGCCACACCTATAGAAAACACTTATGCTTGATGGCCACACATTCATTTTTTTTTTTTTTTGGAAAAGGAAGGTTTATAAAAATGCATATAAACCTAGTCTTTGTTTTTTTTGAAAGCAACCTAGTCTTTTGTTTTCTTTGAAAAGGAAGGTCTATAAGTACCGTGAACTTCTGAGGAGCACTAAAACTTTCTAGTTGAGAAAAAAAGATCAGAAAAAATAAATATAAATGGGTTCTCTCACACTGCCTAAGCTACCAGTGATAGATTTCTCCAAGGAACCACTGAAGCATGGCTCAAGTTCTTGGCTCACCATGTGCAATGATGTTCGCCAAGCACTCGAAGAGTATGGCTGTTTTGTAGCAGTGTACGATGGAGTTTCTTCTGAAACCCACAACACCCTCTTCGGCGAAATGAAAGCCTTGTTTGACCTTCCCACAGAAGTGAAGATGAAAAACATTAATTATGGTCAACGTTCCCATGGCTATGTCGGCCAATGCTCCATCGTTCCTCTCCATGAAGGCTTGGGCATCGATGAAGTGACTGATCTTGAGAATGCTCAAAGATTCACAAATCTCATGTGGCCCGCTGGAAATGATGGCTTCTGGTATATGAAATTTGATATACTTTAATTTCTCACTGTAATCTTACTCCCTCATTTCTCAATATTGTCCTCATTTTTACTTTAGACTATTTCAAAATTTTTACCCGATCGAAAAGACTAAACTTTAATTGATATCCTAACTATTGTGGGTAAAAATTGGTAGATTAAGGGCCTGTTTGGGAAAATTGAGTTTAATCCCTAACTTTTATTTGATTTAAAAAAAAAAAAAAAAAAAAAGAAGACCAAACCAACTTACAGTCAGTTTCTTTTTTTAAAAAAAACTGTGTTTATACCTTATTTTCAACAGCAAGCTAAATACATTATCTAGAAAAAAAAATGGTTATCAAACATTGTGAAACTAAAATTTATTATATTTATTTTAGGCCGACTAAATTTTAGGTTTGCCAAATAATCCCTAATTCAAATTAATAGTTATGAATGGATTAAATGAACTTTATTAAAAAAAAATGCGTTTTTATTTATTTTTTATTTTTTTATTTTTTTATTTTTTATAAAAGGGGACAGTCTTTAATTTTTTCCAATTGGTTTTTTTTTTTTTTTTTTGTTAGTGAAAGTGCTCATTTGCTTTCGAAGAGAGTGGCAGAATTAGACAAGTTGGTGATGAAAATGCTATTTGAGAGCTATGGTGCAGAGAAGTACTACGACTCTCATGTGGAATCGAGTAGATACCTTCTTAAATTGTTCAAATATAGACTACCACAGATGAATGAAACAAATCTGGGTTTTCGCCCACATACGGACAAGAGCTTTACATCCATAATTCATCAAACTCATGTTAATGGTTTGGAGATACAATCAAAGGATGGCGATTGGATTCCTCATGAGGGCTCACCTTCAACCTTCGTGGTCATGGCAGGCGATGCCTTAATGGTGTGTCCCTAATTTCTTGAATATTTATATAATTAAGTCTAATATTATGAAAGATTTTAATCTGCTGAAAACAATCATTCTCTTAAATTTTTTATTCAAGGTGATGGATATGATCCTTCAATAGTACGTAAAATAAATAGTAATTTTTTAATTTCCATCAAGATGACTTAACGAGGCCTAAATGGTTTTACTACTCCTTAAATGGTTTTAATTTCCATCAATCAATCTTCTTTTTTTTTTGATGAAGAGATGATACCACAGATCGTTCTTTAAAGACGTTGTAATTGGTTAATTATTAATTTTTCTGAGGTTTTGTTACTAATAAGATTTAATGAGATGATTCCTTTGGAGCAGGCATGGAGCAATGGAAGAATACATTCTTCTGTCCATCAAGTGGTGATGAGTGGGACTGAAGAGAGATACTCAGTCGGGGTGTTTTCATTTAACAGGGGGATGATTCAAACACCGAAAGAGCTTGTTGACGAGAAACACCCATTGAAGTTTAAGCCATTTGATCATAATGGGCTGCTTCAGTTCTTCGGCACGGAGGAGGGTCGGAGGGCCAAGTGTTGTGTTACTGCCTACTGTGGTGTCTGAGACCTCTTTGGTTTAAAAGATACTTCTATCAATATCTCTCTATTGTTATGAGTTGATTTCATGGCTTTTTTATAATTTCTGAGTATGCCGTATGATGCATGTCTAGGATATTTGGATTTTGTGCAAAGATATATATATATATGTTGGGTGCATGTATTGTATTGTCAAGCTTGTCTGCATTTCCTACTATATTTGCTGTACACATGTATTATCTTATAAAGGCAATGTGGTTTTCTATTTGTGTGCTATGGGATTGAGGTTTCGCTATTGAAGGTGGATTAAAATCCACACTACATACACTCTTATGGGATTGGTCAAGTGGTCAGATTTTAAGAATGCTCCTTAGAAATCATTGTTTTGACTCCTCGCAATTATCATTGTTTAATTATGTGGGTATGAGCCGTTCGTCTCACAAGATCTGTTAAGGGATTGACTTGAGAAACCCCTAGCCTAATTGTTAATTTTTTTTTTTTTATAAAAAAAATCCACATTAAATACACACCACAAGTTTTTATATCTTTTTGAAGAAAGAAAAATATATGAACTAAGTGGTGTTAATAGCCGTTTGGTAATTCCTACTATCCAAGACACAGGGAACTGGCCAGGCTCCATTTCTTCAATCTGTATTGTCAGTTTATCACCCTAATTATATGAAAGCACTTGGCTCCAACCTAGTTTCAAGGACCCAAGTGGCCTGTGGATAATCAATTGGCTTGTTTACATCATACAATATTTGTATGTGCAAAGTACAATGAATCTGAGCAATTAGAAGAAATTTTCATATAATTTTCCTTATAAGTTGTTCCAATAATTAACTTAATAACTCAATTAGGGCAACTTTACAATCTAAATCTCCTTATAGAAGCATGCAGAATTTATTGACTTCAAATTAATCAAAAGAATTAATCATTTGGAAGGTTGAGAAATGTTGAGTAGAAAAAGGGATCCTTGAACCTTGGGCCTATGAGCTGTGGAAGCAGGAGGAAAAGTAGAGGAAGATAGACAATCAGAATATTAGAATTTATGTGAAAATGTTGGTCCTCTCATCGAAATATCTATCACTCCATTCCCATAAGATGTGGCAACCTACGAGGCATGCATGCTCCACGTCAATTAGTTGGTTGATCGATCCGTATGCAATGTAAGTTGCAACTTTTTTAGATTTAAAAGTTGGTTAAAGTGGCAAGCCATGTAGGTTGCCACGTGGCTTGGCATCCCACGTCTGATGGTAACTGAGTAATGGGTATAGTGTAGCATTACTCCAAGAGCAGTTGGTAATCACAATGACATCATCATGCACAAAGATAATCACAGTGATGTCCTTAGGTTAGTTGGTAACGTCTTAATTGATATTGTATTGGAGCTTGAGTTCAAAACTGATCTTCACCTTAATTAATTAATATCTAACAATTGAACCCAAAAAGAAAATGAAAAAGGAACAAACATGAGAAAGAAACAAAATCTCATTTATAATTATTCTTCTTATTAATTATATATTACCATTATGTATTATATATTATTATTATTATTATTTTCCAAGCTTTAGTGGAACCCAGACTCAGAGAATCTAACCCCACTTTTTCATAAGGAGGTCAAGTTTTGAAACTCAAAACTTCTATTCCTTATAAGAATGGAAGAGATACCATTTATCAATGTGTCAGCTATAATGAGAATGCCCAAAAGAGAAAATTAATTAAAATTCAGATTCTTAGGGAGACAACCCACCCTAAAAGTCATTAGTAAAATAGACATAAATTCTTCTGCAGGACTTCAATTTATGAGTTGTTTAATGCATTAGACACTAAACTTTAAGGGATTTAAAATGATATAAGGCTCGATAGCTAAAAACAATCTGAGCAGAAGCAGATTTGACCCACAACAGAAACTAAGTTTCAATTTTGCCGCCTTCTAGGTCATTTTACTTCAAAGTTCATTCCAATTTGCTTACTTTAATTTTCAGATTAGTGGTTCTTTAATTTAATCATATGTCAAGTCTCTAAAGGTCTCTTTAATAAGGGTTAATTAGTTGGTATATATACTATCAATGTGTCAGCTCAATATAATCAAACTATTCCAGACCTTGTCACGCAGGACAGGTGATTGGGGACCATAATTAGGTAATTTGGGACCATTAGTTAATGGTCCCAAATTTGCAATCAATTGAAGTAAAATAGTTTGATTATATTGAGGAAGTTCTAATGATTCAATTTTAAATTTTTGTAATTGTCATCAAAACTAGTGATGGGTAAATCGGGACCATGAGTTAATGGTCCCAAATTTGCAATCATGTGTAATAAAATAGTTTGATTATAGTCATTGAGCGATTTTAATGATTTGATTTTAAATTTTTATAATTATTAACAAAATCGACCGCAACATAAGTACACATATTAAAACAAGCAGGTAAGCAGGCCTCTCCGAGATCCAAATCTTGGACAAGGATTTGATTTGATCATTTTTTTTCACCCCATCTCCCCCTTCATTTTTTTTTGACGATGTACAATATAGTGGGGTTTATCAAGATTAAGTGACGGGTAATTTGGGACCATTAATAATTAGCTAATGGTCCCAAATATTGCCATCAAGTGTAATAAAAAAACAATTTGATTTTATTATTAAGCGAGTTACAATGATTTGATTTTAGTTTTTATAATAATTATCATAGTACACTGCACCTTAATCAACGGTCCGAAAACTATGAGCCATTCTTGTATCCTACATTTTTTCAAGTCAAGCACGAAACAAAGATTCTTAACCTAATGAACGGCGTTATGTTTTCATTCCGGGTATGAATATTATGGTTGTGAGGGTTAGGGCCGGTTTTGAGTTATTTGGTTTTGAGTTATTTGGAGTCCTAGGTGAACTCTTAAAGTGGGACCTTCTTCCTTCTATCCGTATTTCCAAAAAACAAAAAAATAATAATAATAATAATTTAAATATAAAAAAAAAAAAAAAACAAAGATTCTTAACCTATCGATCTTCAAACTTTACCTTATACAAGAGGTTTCCTATTATTCTTATTAGGCTCCCTCATCTATTTATCTAGGATAATTCTTGGCTCTTCACAGTGGAGGAGCAACTGTTCCTCCCTCCCATTCATATTATACCACGTGTATAACAAACAAATGAAAATTGATTATGTACATGTATCCTTATGTTATTGTAAACATGCATATATATCTATATATATATATATATATATATATATATATATATATATATATATATATATATATCTGTGTGTATGTTCAAATGAATATGATTATGTGTTTATATATATATGTATTCATGTGTTCACGTATTTGTATCTACATATCCATATTTTTTTAAATTAAATATTACACGTGGCGTAATATGAGTAGGAGGGAAGAGGAGTTGCTAATCAACTGTGAGAAACCAAGTATTGTCCTTTTATCTATATCTATATTACTTCTTAAGGTAATTTGAGTTGAAAATTTTTTGACCGACTAGCCTATCAAAATTTTTTTTTTGATTGACTAATTTATCCCATTAAACTCGTTAAAGATGATTTCATTCTTTACCCTTCTCTTTTTTTTCCACTTTCCAAAGATGATTTCATTCTTTACCCTTTTTCCTCGTACTTCTTTCCACTTCCCAACATGCATGTAATCCCAACAAATATACATACATGCAATTTTGAATATTCTGCTTTATGAAAAAAATAATGTTCATAGGTATATAAAATATTATTGCTGAATGATTTTTGAATCTATATCAATATGTTACTATTATCATTTTTTTAAAAAAATTTGGATTATATTAGACGAACATGTCATTGCGGAATCTTGTCGACCTTTAGGCTGGCCCAGAAAAAGATGAAACTTTTTTGTCGCTCAATGAGCTACCAAGTACCAATATAATCTTCCCGCATATATGTTCCATTTCATAAACCTCCAATGGCATAATAAGAAAGTGTAGGCCAATCAAGGACTATGGATTGATCAACCTAGCTATCATCACTTGCCTGTCACCATATCATTTCATTTTTGTCATGAAAACGAGTATATGGATCAACTCATGAACTCTATAAGTAACATGAACAATAGTAATGTACCCCTCATTAGAAATCACTCAAACTAAAGCTAGCTAGTTGAGAAAAAAACACAAACCAAAAAAACTAAAACTAAAATCATGGGCTCCCAAGCACCTCCCAAAATTCCTGTAGCAGATTTCTCTAAAGAAAGCTTGAATCATGGCACAAGTGCTTGGATCTCGGCATGCAACGACATCCGATGTGCACTCGAAGAGTACGGTTGTTTCATAGTGAAGTACGATGAAGTTTCTTCAGAACTTCATGACAGAGTCTTTGGTGCATTAGAAGAGTTGTTTGATCTCCCCTTAGAAAGAAAATTACAAAACTCTGGTGGTAAGCCCTACCATGGCTACGTTAGGCAAATCCCAGCCATTCCTCTCCATGAAGGCTTGGGCATTGAAAATGCAAATACTCTTGAAGGCATTCAAAGTTTCACTGATCTCACGTGGCCCGGTGGAAACGATCGTTTCTGGTATGATTTGATCTACTCTGTCGTTTCTGGTATGATTTGATCTTTCTCTGTTACCAAATATTGCTTCGATTCCAGGTTTTACTTTATGTTTATTTGTTTTCGTCGGTTGAGAGGGGGGGGGGGGGGGGGGGCGCTGTTGTAGAGACAAGAGAGTGGTCAAAGGATCCTCCTCCTTTATTTCTTTTTGCAATTTTTTGTGCACAAATTTTTTGGTAATTGCAAATTTGACCACCCAAACTTTATTTTTTTCTGTAAAAAATTGGATAGTACTATTTCACCCATATTCCTTCACCCACCCATATATGATAATTTATTCTTTTAATATATTGGGTCTTACCTAATTGTTTTCACGTATATATTTTTGACACGTAAGATAGATGGTAAAAAGTGGGTAAAGAAGTATTTTTTAAAAAAATTTGACATTTCTACAAAGTTAGAAGTAAATAATCTCTTCTATTTTTTAACTTTTGGTTCTAATTTTTAAATAATTTCAAATTTGACCCTTCCAAAAATTTTATTTTGCTCCATAAAATTTAACCCTCCCACAAAAATCAAAATTCAAAACCCTTTTTATTTTCTAACTTTTAGTCCTAATTTTGTGGGATAAACTATAGGGGAAAAATCCATTTTTTAGTGAGTTATATGTATTGACCACCCAAATCTAATTTTTTTTTGGTTCGGCCTCCTATTTGTTTTACTTGATCTTCATTGGGCTTCTTTGTTTTATTTCTTCATTGGTTAGTGAAAGTGTTTATTCATATCAAAGCTAGTAGCGGAATTAGATCTCATCTTGACAAGAATGGTGTTTGAAAGCTACAACGTACCCAAGTACTATGACTCTCACATTGAACCGATGACTTACCTTCTTCGACTTATGAAGTACAGATTACCAGAAACAAACGAGACTAAATCGGGTTTCGCCCCACACACGGACAAGAGCTTCATGACCATACTTTATCAAAATCAAATTGATGGTTTGGAGGTAGAAACTAAGGATGGTGAGTGGATTGGCTTTGAGCTCTTACCTTCCTCCTTTGCGGTCATGGCAGGCGATGCGCTCATGGTATGTCAATCACTATCATAAGCTAAACTTCCTTCTAGTGATTAGTAATTTTCATTTTTAGTAAGCACATAAAGAAGTGCATTGTAATTGACAACTAGATGATGATTTGGTGGGCATGTACTGATATAACTTATATTAATACCTGCATTTGGGGTTGTATCTCATGCATTAGTAAGTTATAGGGTATTATACATTGGGCCTAGGCCTCATCAAAAGCCCAAGGCCCATGGGCAGCACAAAGCCTAGACCCAAGCCCAAAAGAAAAAGCCCACACCGAGCCCCAAAAAGCCGGAGCCCGAGCCCATCCCAAATACCCTTGGGCTTGATGCCCGAAACCCGACACGATAGCAATATGAATATTTTCTAGTTTTTGAGAAATTATTTTCTAGTGTTAATTTCCTAGATTAATACCAATAAAAGAGTATTATATGTTAACTTACTACACATAGACAGTTAACTTAGTACAAAGTGACTAGAAATAGCTTCCGTTTTGGACCTTTGGTATTATGATGGGAAGTGATCACCACAAGGTAATGTTTTTACCTTCTTTTTTTTTTTTGGTTACAGACTTACCGTAGGTAATATGGCTTAGGCTTGAGGCCCAAAGGCTGAAGCCCAAAAAGGCCCAAGCCCATGGATTAGGCCTGAGAACATTTTCCTTCATGACCCAGCCTGATTAATAGTGGAAGCCCGAAAAACCTTATAACCCAACCTGGCCCAATGTTAAGGCCCAATTGGACCAATACACAAGATACGATCCTCAATGTATAGTGTTGATATAAGTTAATTATATTAATACGTACTGACTTGATTATGAAGTTTATGTTTATTTAAATCATAAGTGTTAGTATTCAAAGGGATGCATATTTTGCTTGGCCTAGGCATGGAGCAATGACAGAATACAATCTCCTAACCATCGAGTCACTATGAGTGGGAGCAAAGTGAGATTTTCACTTGGGTTATTTGAATTCAGCAATGGGATTATTCAAGCACCAGAAGAACTGGTCGATGATGAGCACCCATTACAGTTTAAGCCATTTGAACATTTTGGATATCTTCGTGCTTTTTATGCACATGAGGGTCCAAAATACCTGTGTCCTCTCAGATCTTATTGTGGTGTTTGAGACCTCTTCAGATATTAGTTAATGAACAGTGTTATGTTTCTATTCCAAGTGTGAATGTTATGGCTGTGGGAGGTTTGTTTCTGCTTTGTCATGGTAAATGTCTTGTGGTATCAAACCTATGTAAATTTCTTAATGCTTATTTGCAAATAAAAGCCATTGAGTTGTTAATAATATCAGTGTAATTAATTGTGCTAGACAGTGGGTTTTTTTTTTTTTTTTTTTTTGTTTTAATTTTTTTTAATGCTTCCACCTACAGCTTGGAATTAATTAATTGTGCTAGACAATGAATTGAAGTGTTGTTTAATTATTTTGATGCTTCCACCTACAGCTTGGAATTAATCAAAGATTATATTCATTGCCCATGACTAGCTAGTTTATTTAAGATTAATCATGTTTTGTTGGTAGGCAATAAAAAATATTAGTTATTAAAGTTTAATCTTGATAATAGTCTATTAAATTTGGGTTCATGATTATTTCCAACCTTGTTGCTTTTGGTGGACACAAATAATAATAACAATAACAGGACAAGAGCTTTTAAATTCATCCATATCATATTGATAGGGAACTCCTAATAATTGATACAATTACGTTTTGTTTCAGCTACGAGTTGAACCATTCATTCCATATGGAAATTAATAAGAAGAATTTACGCATGGGCTTGAATCAACGGTTAGGAAAATGTGCGCCATCTTAATAGGGTCATGTTATATAACCCAAATTTGGAATTTCCGAAGGTGAAAACCATTGGGGGGCTTACCTTTGCATATAGCCCACCTTACTAGTTTCTGTTTGAGAATCCCAAATTTGGGGTAGATAGCATTTGCCATTCTAATAGTCTATATGCTTTATCCAAATTTGGAAAAGAATAAAGATCCCTCCCGAAGATGCCCAACTCCATGAATGCATCATTACGATGGGCCACACCTAGGTAAGAGAGCAGCTATTGCAACCCATCAATTTTATTTGTAAGCCACACTTCTTTTTTCTTTTTTTTTTTTCTTTTTTTTTTTTTTAAGGTTTTATGAGAAATATAAAAGGTTTTTTTTATGAAAATTGGTTGCCTTATACATTAGAAAATATCATTTTGAACAACTTTGTAGAAAACTTTTTTTCTAAAATCTGCCGTTTTAGAGCACATTCTGGTCATTTATAATATCTATTTCATTTTGACATAAATAAAAACTATAAATGGCTAAAAAGTCCACTTAAACGACAAATTTTGAAAAAATTTTATTCTATGAAGTTGTTCAAGATTATGTTTTATACTAGAAGACGCAATCAGTTTTCATAAAAATCTTTTATATTTTTCATAAAATGTTTAAAGTTTCTAATAAATGGGATGTGCAAATAAAGTTGAGGGATTACAATATCCATCCTCTTCTAAGTGGGCATGCCTATCAGTGGGCTAAGTAGCAAATTAGCTTAAATTATTTTAGCACATTTAATTTCCATACACTAGACCAGTATGTAATTGGTGCATGTATCTTGTTGACCGTTAGGCTCCCCCAACCAAGATGAGGGCCTTTTTGTCGCTCATAGTGCTACTAATACTATCATAATTTTTGCTGGCCACATATTCCGTTTCATAAAACCTCCAACGGCTTAAACAAGTGTAGGCCGGCCAAGTATTTTGGATGGATCAACCTATGGTAAAATCACCTGTCGCCACATCAATCATGTCATTTTTCTTGTTATGTTATGAAAGAAATTAAAATGATCGATCAACCAATCCCTATAAGTAACATGAACAATACTCATGTATCCCTCAGTAGCCAACACTCAAACTCTAGCTAGGTGAAAAAAAAAGAAAAAAAGATCTAGAAATTAAAAATCATGGGTTCCCAAGCACCTCCCAAGATTCCTGTTGTGGATTTCTCTAAGGAAACTTTAAAGCCTGGCACAAGAGCTTGGATCTCCGCATGCAATGATGTTCGTTGTGCACTTGAAGAGTACGGTTGTTTTGGGGCAGCGTATGAAAAAGCATCTCCACAACTTCATGACAGTATCTTCCATGCATTAGAAGAGTTATTTGATCTCCCCATAGAAAGCAAAAAGAAAAACATTGTGAGTAAGCCTTTCCATGGTCACATTGGGCAACACCCCGTGATTCCTCTCCATGAAAGCATGGCCCTGGAAAATCCAACCACTCTAGAAGGCATTCAAAGTTTCACCAATCTCATGTGGCCAAGTGGAAACGATGGTTTCTGGTATATATAATTTGATCTCCTTAATACAGCATATTTATTTATTTAATCTTTGGTTTTATATATGCTAGCTTATTTGTTTTACTTGTTCTTACACTTAAAATTAGTGAAAGTGTTCATCCCGTCTCAAAGCTAATGGCGGAATTAGACCTCACCGTGACAAGAATGCTGTTTGAAAGCTATGGTGTATCCAAGTACTATGACTCCCACATTGAATCAACCATGCACATTCTCCCACTTATGAAATACAGATTACCCGAAATAAACGAGACTAATATGGGTTTGGCCCCCCACACGGACAAAACCTTCATGACCATCCTTCATCAAAATCAAATCGATGGTTTGGAGATAGAAACCAAAGATGGTGAGTGGATTGGTTTTGAGCTGTCGCCTTCATCCTTTGCGGTCATGGCAGGTGATGTGCTCATGGTATGTCACTACCTTCTAGCTAGTGATTAGTAATATTCATTTTAAATCTATAAACAAGTTGTGATTGAGAGATTATGCTTCTTTAAAATCATAATTAAGTGTTAATCTTCAAAGAGATGCATATTTTGTTTGGTGTAGGCATGGAGCAATGACAGAATACAACCTCCTAACCATCGAGTCACGATGAGTCGGAACAAAGTGAGATATTCACTTGGGCTTTTTGGATTCAGCAATGGGAAAATTCAAGCACCAGAAGAATTGGTTGATGATGAACACCCGTTACGGTTTAAGCCATTTGAACATTTGGAATATGTTCGAGTCGCTTATGCACATAAGGGTCCAAGAAACCTGTGTCCTCTCAGATCTTACTGTGGCATTTGAGACTCCCTTCAGATATCAATCAACCAACAGTGTCTATATATGTTTTTATGCAGTATAAATAGTGCATATGGCTGGGTTACTGGGTACGTACATATCTCATAATTATATCAATCAATAATGTGGGGGCCGGGTTCAGTTTCTGCTTTGCCATGGAAAATGTGTGTTGTGGTATAAAAAATAAATGTCTTGTGGTATCAAAATGTGAACTTCTTAATATATGCAAGTAACTAGAAGCCATCGAGTTATCAATTATGATGTATGTGAAACTGTGCTTGACACAAGTGGTATGAAAGGATACATGAATGGGGGAGGAGATGTGAAGACTTGAGACCAGGACCTCCTAGAGACCAAATTAAAGCTCTGATTCTATGTTAGAACACTATATGCATGACCCCAAAAGCTTAAGCTGTTAGGGAATAAATCAACAATGTATATCAAGTTAGAAATTCCAATGGGTACATGTCTCAAAATGCACTTGGAATCAACATAAAGGGAAATCAATTCCAACAGCAACTAATATAAATTAATTAATTGGTTCACTGCCTGGCTTAATACCCCGGCAATTCTTTTGATTTTTTGTTATTGTCATCAAAACTAGTGACTGGTAAATTGGGACCATTAGTTAATGGTCCCAATTTTGCAATCATGTGTAATAAAATAGGTTGATTATAGATATTTGAGTGATTTTAATGATTTCATTTTAAATTTATATAACTTTTTTTTTTTTTAATCGGCAAAACAAATTTTATTATAAAGAAGCTAGAATAACCATACATGCACCAGGAACGTACTACTTCGCATCAATCATGACAACATCAACTGAAACCAAAACTGCTTAAACCAACACCCCAGAAGGATCGAACTAACCCCAAGAGAAACATAATTAAATTGACTAAGACAAATCTAAAGAAGCACAACCAAACACCAAAGACGGCCTAGAAAAATAAAGCAGCAAAACCGTAGACAAACAATGGAGAAAGAGTAGCAGCTGGACAAAGATGCGAGCAAAACCCAACAAAATCCACACTGAAAGTAAAGCACCCCTAGTGCACACTTCACCCATAGCCCGCCCTAAAGAAAGAATCAAAATAAATTTAGGCTTCTTTTTTATACTTCTCAAGCTTAAGTATACATATTAAAATCCAAATCTCGGACGAGGATTGATTTGATCATTTTTTCAACCGCTCCCCCTTCATATTTTACAATGTACAATACAGTGGGGTTTATTGAAATTAGGTGACTGGTAATTGGGACCATTAATAATTGGCTTTTTTAATTTTGTTTAGGCAACACAAAATTTATCAAAATCAGGTGACTTCTCCATGAACTCCTTGATATCAGCAAAAAGAGGGTAGAGATGCCAGGATAATGGACAGGAGCTTCCCTAGTTTCTCTACTTTCCAATGAGCTAGTAGACCAATTGAGAGGATGTTCACAAGGAGATATGAAGGAGATTGGTTCTATAATAAGAAATGGATCATAGTAAGCAGTGTCTTCAATTTATCATTCTAATTGGCAAGTGTCGAGCAGAGTAATTTTATGGTTCCTGACATATCTTGAATGACAATGCACATACCATACTGCTTTGTTCGTTGATGGTTGATGCTCAAAATTTAAATGGAGAGATATGGTACCATATGAGTGTTCTGCCAATGATGTAAGGGTTGCATATTTGGTTTCTCTTCCTGTATCTGATTATTTGCGATAATTGCAAGGAAGGTTACTGCAATTAGTATTTGAAAACGCCTGAAAAATAGTTATGGAAAATTGGTGTGCCTTTAACACCACAGAGATTGGATTAGGTGTAATATTTTCGAAAATCATCTTATTTCTAACTAAACATAAGTACCAAAGAACTGAAATGAAACAACAAAGAGGGGCATCCATATGATTAGAATCTTGTCGATGTTGGGAAATGAACATTAATTATCCAAATCAACCAAACTTGCTTATCACCATATATAATATCAAATGAACTCTATAACTAACATGAACAATAGTAATATATGTATCCCTCGTTAGAAAACACTCAAACTAAAGCTAGCTGAGAGAAGGAAACCAAAAAAAAAAATCCTAAAATCATGGCTTCCCAAGCACCTCCCAAAATTCCTGTTGTAGATTTCTCTAAAGAAAGCTTAAAAACTGGTACAAGTGCTTGGATCTCGGTATGCAATGAAATTCAACATGCACTCCAAAAGTACGGTTGTTACATAGTAAAGTACAATGAAGTTTCTTCAGAACCTCATGACAGAGTCTTCCGTGCATTAGAAGAGTTGTTTGATCTCCCCTTGAAAAGAAAATTGCAAAACACTAGCGGTAAGCCTTACCTTGTGTCGTGAATCTCTGTCCCACATTGGATAGGTACTGGGGGAGTCTTGGGCATATAAGTGAAGAGGGCAATTCCACTTAATGGGCTAACTTTTTGGGTTAGAGACCTGACCTGTAACAAGTGGTATTAGAGCCAACCTAGTCCCTTATTCGATGTCATGCCAAGCGCTTGGACCCACGAAGTCGGGGCAGAATTACAACTTTTTGTTTGGGGTTACCACTTACCCCTAAACATACATACATATACACATATATTGTATGTATGCAAGTATAAAAAGGTACTGTTTGAGGGTAAATAATTAAATTTCAGGGTGCCACTTTATCAAAATTGAGAATATCACTTCATAAAATTAAAAATGTTGAAAAGGGATTAAAAAATTTTGGGGTGCCATGCCCCCCCAAGCATGAGTGTAAGTCCGCCCCTGCACGGGATATTGAGGGCGTATATGATTTGTGAGGGGTACAGGTGCAGACAGGTTGGCAGGGTGGGTCCAACCACAATGAGGGCGTCGTATGGGTTGGGTGGGGGAAAATGTCATGAATCTCTGTTCCACATCAGATAGGCACTAGGAGAACTTGGGCATATAAATGGGGAGGGCGACTCTACCAAATGGGCTAGCCTTTTGGGTTAGAGACCCAACCCATGGCACTTGGCTACGTTGGGGTGAATGCCAACTATCCCTCTCCATGAAGCTTTGGGCATCGAAAATGCAACTACTCGACAAAGCATTCAAAGTTTCACTGATCTCGTGTGGCCTGGAGGAAACGATCGTTTCCGGTAGGGTTTGATCTACTTTGTTACCAAATAATGCTTCAATTTTAGTTTTCAATTTATGTTTATTTGTTTTCATGAGTCGAGGACTTGAGGGAGGGGCTGGAGAGAGGGGTCAAAGGATCCTCCTCCTTTACATTTTTTTTTTTTTTTTTGCAATTTTTTGACACAATTAATTTTTTATAGTTGCATATTTGACCCTCCCAAAATTTATTTTCGGTCTAAAAAATTTGATCATTTTGTAAATTTGACCTGTTCTATTTCCACAAAACTTTAAAAATAAAAAATAAAAAATTATCTGCTAGAAAAAATATATATAAAAATAAAAAATCTCTGCTAGCTAGTTTTTATCATTTAGTTCTAATTTTTTAAATAATTTCAATTTTACCCTCCCAAAAATTTAATTTTGCTACCTAAAATTTGACCCTCCCACAAAAATTAGTATTCAAAATCCTTTTGTTTTCTAACTTTAGTTCTGATTTTATAGGATATATAAAGTACAATTTCCCCCCTAAAGTATAGGGGGAAAATCCATTTTTTAGTGAGTTAATGTATTGACCATCCAAAGCTTCATTTTTTTATTTTTTTTTTGGCTCGGCCCCTTTTTGTTTTACTTGATCTTCATTGGTTTTTTCTTTATTATTTTTATTTTTTTTGGTTAGTGAGAGTGTTTATTCATACTCAAAGCTAGTGGCGGAATTAAATCTCATCTTGACAAGAATGATGTTTGAAGGCTACAGTGTATCCAAGTACTATGACTCCCACATTTGAATCAACAATTTACCATCTCCGGCTCATGCAATCAACAATCTCCTAACCATCGAGTCACTATGGGCGGAAGCAAAGTGAGATATTCACTTGGGTTGTTTGAATTCAGCAATGGGATTATTCAAACACCAGAAGAACCGATCGATGATGAACACCCATTACGGTTTTAGCCATTTGAACATTTTGGATATGTTCGCTTCTTTTATGCACATGACGGTCCAAAATACCTCCGATCTTACTGTGGTGTTTGAGACCTCTTCAGATAATAACTAATGAACGTTTTCATTCCAAGTATGAATATTATGGTTGTGAGGGTCAGCACTGGTTCTGAGTTATTTGAGGCCACAAGTGAACTCTTAAAATCGGATCCTCTTCTTTCTATATGTATTCCAAAAAAAAAAAAAAAAAAAAAATTTCTAAATATCCAAAAAAAAATTTCCTACCATCGAATACCAACATAAAGTTTGTTTGCATATAAAATTACTAAAATTTGCTTTTATAAATTAAAATGACAGGAGATTTACAAAAACTTATAAAAATAAAATACATACTTCTTGCTTCATAATTAAGCAAAATCTACTTTTACAACACAAAAAAAAAAAAAAAAAAAAAAAAAAAAAAAAAAAAAAAAACCAAATGCCAAATAAAATCTAAAGCTATAATACCAAAAAAAATTAATTAATTATAACAAAGTGTCATTTAAACATTACTCTTCTTGCCTCCTTTTTCGTCTTCTTCTTCTTCTTCTTCTTTTTTTTTTTTTTTTTCCTTTAGACTAGAATTGTGCTGACCTAATTGGTAAAATAGGACCCTTTTTAAGAAAAACAATAGAAAAGCTTTTGAGTTGATTCTTGGGCTATTATAACTAGCAAAGGGGGAAGCAAATGGGGGCCCTTTTTTTTTAGCCCAAATTATGGGGCCCAAGCGGCCACCGGCCTTGCTCGCCTGGTATCAGGATGGGCCCTGGTGAGGGTTTTGTTTCTGCTTCGTCAAGGTATATGTTTTGTGGTGTCAAATCTATGCAATCTTCTTAATGCTTCTCTCCGCTGATAGCAGCCATTGAGTTGTTAAAAATCATGCAAGTGTGATTAATTGTGCTACGTACGCAATGCTTTTTTTGGTTTTTTTTTTTTTGTTGTTCTACTTGCGGCCTCTTGAAATATGGCAAAATTTTATCTTTCTATATGAGGTTACCAGGTTATTTCCAGATTATGTTCTTTTACACCATGTGACCATGTCATCTTAATTTTCCAGGTCCATCCAAATGTCAAAAATTAAATACTACTGTTTTATATATGCGTAATTGATCGATTTTTCTTATCCTATTTTATGTCGAACTAAATAGAACCATTCCATTGTTTCAGTCCAGCTAAAGAAGGATTTCTGAGTTATCTTCGGTATTTTAAGGAGCTAGAATTCTTAATTACTGGGCCTTCTTCTCTATTCTATAATAGGAAACCTCGCTCTTTTTTGTTTTACTTCAAAGGGTTTCATGTCAGGCTCCTTAAAATAGAAAGTTCCTATCAGGTACCTTAAAATGAGAGTTATATATCAACATTAATAGATCCATTGTACTTACAGAAAACTATCTGAAAATCTCTTGTAATGCGAGAGAAGTCTGTTGGAGTCTTAACTTGACAGGGAGAACCATATTTTAGAAAACGTCAATAAATTTCTCTCCAAAATAGGGAAACAAAAGACCCAATTGAGTGAATAAACCTTGTTAGATGGGCCCACCCCGTATGTCTAGATGGGCATGCCCATCAATGGGCTGAGTAGCAAAGCTCCAAATTATTTTAGCACCTTTAATTTTCCATAAAATAGACCAATAAATCATTGGTGTATCTTGTTGACCTTTAGGCTCCCCCAACCAAGATGAGACTAGGACGACCTTTTGTTCTCTCATGGAGCTGCCAATATAATTTTCCCGGCCGCATATTCATTCTGTTTTTAAACCTCCAACTGCTCAAGAAAGTGCAGGCCGCCGGCCAAGGACTTGGATTGATCAACCTCTCGTCAATCACCAGCTGTCACCATATCGATCATTCATATTTTCATTTATCTTGTAATAAAACAAATGGATACAACCGTACTCTATAAGCAAAATGACCAATATTAATGCATGGCCTGATCAGTAGACAACACTACTCCAACTAGCTACGTGAGAAACGAAAGAAGCAAACCAAAAAAAAGACACTGAAACTAAAAATCATGGGTTCCCAAACACATCCCAAGATTCCTGTTGTGGATTTCTCTGAGGAAACCTTAAAGCCTGGCAAAGGCGCTTGGATCTCAGCATGCAACGATATTCGACACGCACTTGAAGAGTACGGTTGTTTCGTAGTATTGTACGATAAAGTTTCTTCACAACTTCGTGACAGAGTCTTCGGCGCATTAGAAGAGTTGTTTGATCTCCCATTAGAAAAAAAAATTCAAAACACTGGCAGCAAGCCGCTCCATGGCTATGTTGGGAACCACCCCGCTCTTCCTCTCCACGAAAGCTTGGGCATCGAAAATGCAACGACTCTAGAAGGCATTCAGAGTTTCGCCAATCTCATGTGGCATGGTGGAAACGACAGTTTCTGGTATGATTTTATCTCCTTAACACAAAAATCCTGTGATTTAATTCTTTAGGCTCTATTTGGTTCTCGGATTTTATAAGGAAATCTATATATATATATATATAAGGTTTTTCTTTCCTTCTCATTTTTTTTTTCTTTCGCTAGTGGAATCCGGGAACCAAACATAGCGTGCATTAGTTTATGCTTATTTGTTTTACTTGTTCTTCATGGGTTAGTGAAAGTGTTCATTCGTTCTCAAAGCTGATTGTGGAATTAGATCTCATATTGACAAGAATGGTGTTTGAAAGCTATGGTGTATCCAAGAGCTATGACTCCCACATTGAATCAATGACATACCTTCTCCGACCCATGAAATATACATTACCCGAAATAAACAAGTCTAATTTGGGTTTGGCTCCCCACTCGGACAAAAGCTTCATGACCATACTTTATCAAAATCAAATTGATGGTTTGGAGATAGAAACCAGGGATGGTGAGTGGATTGGTTTTGAGCTTTCACCTTCGTCCTTTGTGGTCATGGCAGGCGATGCACTCATGGTATGTCACTATACCTTCTAGTGATTGGTAATTATCATTTTGAATCTATAAACAAGCTATAATTAATTGATAGATATATTATGCTTCTTTAAATGACCAGTGTTAATCTTCAAAGAGATATGATCGATGCATCTTTTGCTTGGTGTAGGCGTGGAGCAATGACAGAATCAAATCTCCTCAGCATCAGGTCACTATGAGTGGGAGCAAAGTGAGATATTCACTTGGGATTTTTGAGTACACCAACGGGATAATTCAAGCACCAGACGAACTGGTTGATGATGAACACCCGTTACAGTTTAAGCCATTTGAACATTTGGGATATCTTCAATTCGTTTCTCCACGCGATGGTGCAAGACACCAACGTTCTCTCAGATCTTACTGCGGTGTTTGAGACCTCTTCAGTTATTAACGAATAGTGTCTATGTTTCTATGTAGCGTATGAATATTATGGCTAGGTTGCTGAGTGCGTATATCCCTATATGTCTTATAATTACATAAAGGGAAACGTCGCAAGCAAACTCCTAGCTACAACACCTAATTGCAAACACTTGGCGTGGCATGAGCAGTTTGATTTTAGTGTTAGGTATAGCATTACCTTTATATTATGGCTGTGTGGGGTTTTATCTTTGCTTTCTCACCGTAAATTTCATGTGGGATATTTCAAACCTATGTAAACTTCTTAATGCTTCTCTGCAAATTGAAGCTATTGAGTTATCAATAATCATGGGAGTACTGTGTTTGTGCTAAACTGTTTTTTTACTTTTAGTTTTCTATTTAAGTATATCTACAAATGTTTCATGTTCTTCGAATGTATACATGTCTCAAAATGCACTTAGAATCAACTTAAATGACAAATGACTATGAATGTGCGGCCTCAATCTAAAATAAATTAATTGATGTGATTTTTGCGAAAAAATCTTTTTCACACCAATTGTAAATTAATTTATTTAAAAACTAGATAATAGTTAAGGAGTAAATACAATCTGATCCAATTTTTAATATTCCCAAATAGATCTTAAAAAATAAAACCTCTTATAAGTTGTGTGAGAGAGTTTAATGTTTTCAATTAAAAAATACTCCTTGGAGCAAAAAACCAAGGGGACCTCTTGGAATCTTCAGATCCCTATGTTAGAAAACATCAATTTCTCTCCAAAATAGGCATCCCAAGGCCCCAACCAAGATGAGATGTGGACTGTTTTTGTCGTTCATAATATAATTTTCCCCTCCGCATATATTAATTCCAATATTTCATAATCTCTATTCATTCGTGCCGATGAGTACTAATCATGTGATTTCGTCCTTTTTCCATCTTACCCAGAGCTAAATAAAAAAAATAAAAAGAGAAAGTGAAGACTGGGAAGGAAATCGACAGCTTTAATTTGTCCCCTGAACAGAATCATTGTATCAACTGGTTGTTTTTACTTTCTTAGATCGCTACACTCAATTATCATACTGAAAGGCTTCCGGGTCCACATTATACCCATTTTTACTTTCTTATATCTTTCATATTTCTTATGATGTGGTTGTATTGTCTTCTATCCTAGAGGACCTTCACTAGTTTATCTAGCTGTGAGCAACGATATCATGTGGTCACCATGCACAATAAATTGACCAGATGTCCCATCTTTGATCGCATCATTTATGGCGTGAATATGGTCAGGCCACCATTCTTCCCAATTTAGGCTGACAACCAACCAACCCAAGAAGTTGAAGTTAAAATTTTGTTTATTAAGTTGGAGCTAATTTCAATTATAGCAACATCGGAATACATTCTTCTGTCCATCAAGTGGTGATGAGTGGGACTGAAGAGAGATACTCGGTCGGGGTGTTTTCATTCAACAGGGGGATGATTCAAACACCGGAAGAGCTTGTAGGCGAGAAACACCCATTGAAGTTTAAGCCATTTGATCATAATGGGCTGCTTCAGTTCTTCGGCACGGAGGAGGGTCAGAGGGCCAAGTGTTGTGTTACTGCCTACTGTGGTGTCTGAGACCTCTTTGGTTTAAAAGATACTTCTATCAATATATCTCTACTGTTATGTGTTGATTTGATGGCTTTTTTTTTATATAATTTCTGAGTATGTCATATGATGCATGTGTAACATATTATTTGGATTTCGTGCAAAGATATATATATGTTGGGTGCATGTATTGAAGTGTCAAGCTTGTCTGCATTTCCTACTATATTTGCGGTATACATGTATTATCTTATAAAGGCAATGTGGTTTTCTATTTGTGTGCTATGGGATTAAGGTTTGGCCATTGAAGGTGGATTAAAATCCACAATATATACACTCTTATGGGATTGGTCGAATGGTCAGATCTTAAGAATGCTCCTTATAAGTCATTGCTTTAACTCCTCGCAATTATCGTTGCTTAATTATGTAGGTATGAGCCGTGCATCTCAAAAGATCTATTAGGAGATTGACTTGAGAAGCCCTTAATCGTTAATTTAACAACAAAAAAAAAAAAAAAAAAAATGTTTTGATATATGTAGAGGCTGTAACAGTATATGCTTTAATTTAGTCATTATAATGAGCGCGATTAGATGAAAACTTGTAACATGCCGCAATCCTATGTTGTATTTTTTCCAATTATAAGTAGCTTTTTTCTATCTTTTCCCAATTATATATAAACGATTTCAAAAGTTTAGGCAATAACAAAGTTAAATATTTTATATTTGTTGATTTCCATTATAGTGTGTTGAGTACACAATCTGCACTCCACATGACCCAAAATAAAGAGATGATGATTCCAAAGTGAAAAAAATATATATATGAGTAAAGAGTTTAACAAGATCAATGCCCCCCCCTTTTCTTTGAAATGGTGCTGAGGAGAACATTCGGCCCTAAAGTCTCTATGTACACATTGCAACAAATAAACAGGAGGATTTTTTAGATTGGAAACTGCAAATGGGCTGGCCAGGCCCATATTGTCTAGTTGGTCTGCGCGTCGATCTGTTGGCGACGAATAATCTCATGATAGCCCTCATCCCATGTTGGATTGTTGGAGTGGAGCCATGTCTAAACACTACGGGCTTCGCTGACGAGAAATTTTTTAGATTTCTTATGATACCCTTACTGCAAAAAAACAAAAAAACCTGAGCAACCCCTCAACTTTATTTCCATACTCCATTTATTTTAAATTTCTCAAAATTTTAGGAAAAATATGTAAGATTTTCTTGAAAACTGGTCACATTGTCTATAAGAAAACATAATTCTGAACAACTTTATAGGAAAGTTTTTTTTTCAAAATCTATCGTTTTAGTGGAATTTTTTGTTATTTATAATTTTCTTTTTCGTAAAAATGAAATAAAAATTGTAAATAAATAAAAAAAAAATCTCTTAAACGATAGATTTTGAAAAAATTTTATTTTATAAAGTTGTTTAAAATGATATTTTTCAGTGGATAGTACAGCTACTTTTCATAAAATTTCAAAAAATAAAAAGAAGTGGAATTTACAAATAAAATTGAGGGGTTGCAATGCCGTCCTTAAAAACGCCTAAGTTGATAGTGAAGCCGATCGACCACGGGCCCTGTTAATGCCTAAGAAGTCCACCTACCTCTGTTGAGCAGGATTACCTCTAGAACATCCATTCGTATTAAGTTTAACCCAAGGGAACGGCTATTGCAACCCCCCAAAGGGTTAAGTTGCCCCTCTAATTTTTTAATTAAAAAAATTATTATACAAAATTACTAAAAAGGGCTTAAGTACCCCTCGCCGGAAAACACAGACCCTTGCCGGAAAACACAGATTTGACCAGCTCACCGGCGACGGCGAGGGGAGCCCCCCCTCCCGTCGGCAGCCTCTGCTTCTCTTCTTCTTCTTCTTCTTCTTCTTCTTCTTCTTTCTTCTTCTTTTTTTTTTTTTTTTTTTTTTTCTTCTCCTCTTTCCTCTCGGCAGCCCTCTTTTTTTTCTTTCATTTTCTTTCTCTTCCCTCCCGTCGCCGGCACCCCACCCCATCAGAAAAAATGGAGGTTTTGAAAAAAAACCTCTCTTGCCGGAAACACATAGATCTGACCAGCATTAAAGGGGGAAAAAAAAAAAAAAAAAAAAAGAGAAGAAGAGGGAAGAGGAAGAACCTCCTGTCGCCGGCACCCCACCCCACCGAAAAAAACCTCCCTTTTCGAAAACACACAGATCTGACCAGCAGCAAAGGGCAAAAAAAAGAAAGAAAGAAAGAAAGAAGAGGAGAAGAAGAGAGAAGAAGAAGAACCTTCCGTCGCTGGCACCCCACCCCACCGGAAAAAATGGAGGTTTTGAAAAAAAAAACCTCCCCCCACAGATCTGACTAGCAGAGGAAGGAAAGAAAAAAAAAAAAAAAAAGAAGAAGAAGCAGAAAGAAGAGGAGAAGGAGAGAGAAGGGGAAGAACCTCCGTCGCCATCGTCGTTCTCCCGTCACTGTCTCATGTGGGGGGAGGGGAGTGGGGTGGGTGAAGGGTTGGGTGAGGGTTAGGGTTATTTAGAAGAGGGGTGTTTTAGTTTTTTAAAGGGGTGGGTATATATATTTGGGGGGTGGGAATATCAGGTAGGGGCAACTTAATCCTTTGAGGGGTTGCAATAGCCGTTCCCTTAACTCAACTTTTGATTCGCACGGATCCAAGCAATAAGCCCATGGTCCAAATAGTAAGCCTTTGGTCAACAATCTATTGACGAGGCCTCCTCTTCAAAAATGTATGTGAACATCCAGGACAAGAAGGGTCACCATTCATTTTCCCATTAAAGCCCAATTAAATTTTGGAGCCCAATTAAAGCCTGATTCTTGTATTTTCCTCTACGCGATTTTGGGGATCTGGCGTACCAAGACTTACTTTTCATCCCTCGCTTATTTTACACTTTAAAGTTTTATGAAAAATATAATTTTTTTTTTATTTATAAAAATTCATCACATATTCTATTAAAAACATCATTTTGAACAAGTTTTAGAAGAAAGTTTTTCCAAAATATATCGTTTAAGTAAACTTTTTTGCTATTTATAATCTTCGCTTCATAAATGATTAAAAGGTCCGCTTAAACAATAGATTTTGGAAAAACTTTCTGGTTCAAAATGATGTTTTCTAATAGATAATGCTATTAGTTTTTCTGAAAACCTTATATATTTTTTTTATAAAATCTTAAATTATAAAATAAGGGATGAAAAATAAGTCTTTGGGTGCCAATGAGGCCTCCTGCGATTTTTTTTGTGAATTTCCCCTCATGGTTTTGTTGCTAGATTAGTTTTTTAGAAGACATAGTGGTACATAGCCGCATAGGAGACACAAGAATCCCATTATGGGGAAAGACCGCAAGATGGTTATGAGCTATGAAGTACGAATATGGACATGTGACACAGTTACAATATGATACGAACATCTTGACACAATAATTTTTAAAGTATCTAAGAAACAACATGACAGAGATAAGGCAAACAAAAAAAAAAAAAAACAAAAAAAAAAATGCATTTTTTATACATGACTACATGTATATATCTATAGGAAATATATATAGTTTTTTTTTTACGTTGATAAGTTATTATATATTGTGTTATATATATGCAATGTTTTAAAGAAAATACTAGATGTGTTTTGAATATCAATTTCTTATTTTGATCTAATGACCAAAATGTAAGGAGATTTAAAAAGTGGACTAGTATGTAGTTAGAATTTTGGAATGTTACACAACAAATAAGGTAATAGGCACGTTTGTTTTGTTGGATTGGAGGGGAATTGAATTGGAATGAAATGAAATAAGATTTCAATAATGTCAGGCCATGCTTACCATTGAAATCTCATTCTATTTTATTTCGATTCTCTTTGATTCCATCCAAACAAACAGGTCATAATATTAATATATAGTATGTCTATTTACATGTATCTTATTTTAAGGATCCCTATAAGAACGATTTATATACGTACATTGGCTACCAAGCGAGCTGTTTGGCCTTGGCATCATCATCTGTGTAAAACAACAAATACTACACACAAATTTTATGAGGAGGACTAGTTACCCAACTTGTGCATATATTTACATATATATATTTTTGGGTATAGGCTTGTGGTCCTTAATTACCTCAGGGACCATCATTGGACCATTAAATGTTGCCAACCCTAAAGTAATGGTATCAAGGCAGCCATCATAAGTCATGACCAGTTAGACAATATATCCTTCTTTTATCATCCACCATATAATAAGCAATTCTGATTACATTTCCTAACATCTTTGTAATTTAGTATTTTGCCAATTGAAAGCAACCTAGTCTTCTAGATGCTTGATGGCCACACCTATAGAAAACACTTATGCTTGATGGCCACACATTCATTTTTTTTTTTTTTTTTTTTTTGGAAAAGGAAGGTTTATAAAAATGCATATAAACCTAGTCTTTGTTTTTTTTGAAAGCAACCTAGTCTTTTGTTTTTTTTGAAAAGGAAGGTCTATAAGTACCGTGAACTTCTGAGGAGCACTAAAACTTTCTAGTTGAGAAAAAAAGATCAGAAAAAATAAATATAAATGGGTTCTCTCACACTGCCTAAGCTACCAGTGATAGATTTCTCCAAGGAACCACTGAAGCATGGCTCAAGTTCTTGGCTCACCATGTGCAATGATGTTCGCCAAGCACTCGAAGAGTATGGCTGTTTTGTAGCAGTGTACGATGGAGTTTCTTCTGAAACCCACAACACCCTCTTCGGCGAAATGAAAGCCTTGTTTGACCTTCCCACAGAAGTGAAGATGAAAAACATTAATTATGGTCAACGTTCCCATGGCTATGTCGGCCAATGCTCCATCGTTCCTCTCCATGAAGGCTTGGGCATCGATGAAGTGACTGATCTTGAGAATGCTCAAAGATTCACAAATCTCATGTGGCCCGCTGGAAATGATGGCTTCTGGTATATGAAATTTGATATACTTTAAATTCTCACTGTAATCTTACTCCCTCATTTCTCAATATTGTCCTCATTTTTACTTTAGACTATTTCAAAATTTTTACCCGATCGAAAAGACTAAACTTTAATTGATATCCTAACTATTGTGGGTAAAAATTGGTAGATTAAGGGCCTGTTTGGGAAAATTGAGTTTAATCCCTAACTTTTATTTGATTTTTTTAAATAAAAAAAAAAAGACCAAACCAACTTACAGTCAGTTTTTTTTTAAAAAAAAAACTGTGTTTATACCTTATTTTCAACAGCAAGCTAAATACATTATCTAGAAAAAAAAATGGTTATCAAACATTGTGAAACTAAAATTTATTATATTTATTTTAGGCCGACTAAATTTTAGGTTTGCCAAATAATCCCTAATTCAAATTAATAGTTATGAATGGATTAAATGAACTTTATTAAAAAAAAATGTGTTTTTATTTATTTATTTATTTTTATTTTTTATAAAAGGGGACAGTCTTTAATTTTTTCCAATTGTTTTTTTTTTTTTTTTTTTTGTTAGTGAAAGTGCTCATTTGCTTTCGAAGAGAGTGGCAGAATTAGACAAGTTGGTGATGAAAATGCTATTTGAGAGCTATGGTGCAGAGAAGTACTACGACTCTCATGTGGAATCGAGTAGATACCTTCTTAAATTGTTCAAATATAGACTACCACAGATGAATGAAACAAATCTGGGTTTTCGCCCACATACGGACAAGAGCTTTACATCCATAATTCATCAAACTCATGTTAATGGTTTGGAGATACAATCAAAGGATGGCGATTGGATTCCTCATGAGGGCTCACCTTCAACCTTCGTGGTCATGGCAGGCGATGCCTTAATGGTGTGTCCCTAATTTCTTGAATATTTATATAATTAAGTCTAATATTATGAAAGATTTTAATCTGCTGAAAACAATCATTCTCTTAAATTTTTTATTCAAGGTGATGGATATGATCCTTCAATAGTACGTAAAATAAATAGTAATTTTTTAATTTCCATCAAGATGACTTAACGAGGCCTAAATGGTTTTACTACTCCTTAAATGGTTTTAATTTCCATCAATCAATCTTCTTTTTTTTTTTTTTTTTTGATGAAGAGATGATACCACAGATCGTTCTTTAAAGACGTTGTAATTGGTTAATTATTAATTTTTCTGAGGTTTTGTTACTAATAAGATTTAATGAGATGATTCCTTTGGAGCAGGCATGGAGCAATGGAAGAATACATTCTTCTGTCCATCAAGTGGTGATGAGTGGGACTGAAGAGAGATACTCAGTCGGGGTGTTTTCATTTAACAGGGGGATGATTCAAACACCGGAAGAGCTTGTTGACGAGAAACACCCATTGAAGTTTAAGCCATTTGATCATAATGGGCTGCTTCAGTTCTTCGGCACGGAGGAGGGTCGGAGGGCCAAGTGTTGTGTTACTGCCTACTGTGGTGTCTGAGACCTCTTTGGTTTAAAAGATACTTCTATCAATATCTCTCTATTGTTATGAGTTGATTTCATGGCTTTTTTATAATTTCTGAGTATGTCGTATGATGCATGTCTAGGATATTTGGATTTTGTGCAAAGATATATATATATATGTTGGGTGCATGTATTGTATTGTCAAGCTTGTCTGCATTTCCTACTATATTTGCTGTACACATGTATTATCTTATAAAGGCAATGTGGTTTTCTATTTGTGTGCTATGGGATTGAGGTTTCGCTATTGAAGGTGGATTAAAATCCACACTACATACACTCTTATGGGATTGGTCAAGTGGTCAGATTTTAAGAATGCTCCTTAGAAATCATTGTTTTGACTCCTCGCAATTATCATTGTTTAATTATGTGGGTATGAGCCGTTCGTCTCACAAGATCTGTTAAGGGATTGACTTGAGAAACCCCTAGCCTAATTGTTAATTTTTTTTTTTTTTAAAAAAAAAAATCCACATTAAATACACACCACAAGTTTTTATATCTTTTTGAAGAAAGAAAAATATATGAACTAAGTGGTGTTAATAGCCGTTTGGTAATTCCTACTATCCAAGACACAGGGAACTGGCCAGGCTCCATTTCTTCAATCTGTATTGTCAGTTTATCACCCTAATTATATGAAAGCACTTGGCTCCAACCTAGTTTCAAGGACCCAAGTGGCCTGTGGATAATCAATTGGCTTGTTTACATCATACAATATTTGTACACTACAAGAAAAATGGGCTTTAACAACATATCATTAACAACGTTTTTGATAAAATGTTGTTGTAGTGGGGCTTTAACAACATTTATGTAAAAAATGTTGTTAAAAATTATTACTCTAGGATATTTAACAACGTTGGTTCCATTAACGTTGTAAATACACCCTTCCACAGCGTTTTTGTTAACGTGGTTGTTTTATAGTACTTTCACAACGTTTTTATTAATGTTGTTGCTTTATAGTACTTCCACAACGTTTAATAAAACGTGGTCGATTCTAGACATGGGGCAGGATTTTTTTTTAGCTTGCCGCCTTACGTTTTTTGCTGCTTTCCTCCCAAAGTGTTTGAAAGCCCCTAAAGAGTAAAGCCCTTCTCTCTTTTTAATTCTTTTTATTTTTTTAAGGGTAAAAAGAGTAAAGCCTTCTCTGTTTTTCTGCTTTCCTCTCCTCGATCTGAGTTTGCTGTCCTCCCTGATCTGGAAGCCTCTCACTCTCTTTCTCTTTGACGGCCATTGAAGCCTCTCATTCTATCTCTCTCTTTGACGACCATTGAAGCATCTCACTCTAGCTCTTCGACACCCATTGTTTCTTAACTCTTTCGGTGAGTTCATTTTGATTCTCCTTCGATCATGGCTGTTCTTTAGTTTTTTATTTTATTTTTGTTTTGTTTTGTTTTGTTTTGGGTTGGGGTTTTGTATAGTATATTAGCATCATCAAATCTCAGATTGGATTTTTTTCGTTTTTAATTGGGGTTTCTTTTGAATCGAGCAGTTAGGGTTTATGCACAAACACAAGTATGTAACCTAGGGTTCAATTTCAAGTACACGTATATATATATATATATATATATATATATATATATATATATATATAAATAAATTTGTTTAATTGAATTTTTTTCTACTGATGTTTGTTTAAATTTCTGATTATATTTACAATTGCCCATTTCTCTCACACTAGATATTTGATGTATACCTTTTCCGTTCAAAGTAATTATTATATATTCTTTGGTCTTTCTATTAACAAATTTTAGAATTTTGGATCATGAAAACCCGAAACTTGTGGCTTAAAAACGAATATGATTTAATAGGATTCTGAATGAACAATTTATAGTCGCACGTAGTACTCCGCATGAGCTTCGATTCGACACTTGAATCACTGAAAACGGTTAAGAAACAAGGGAGATATTAATCGTCGAAGTTGGCCCGTTGAACACACGGTGTAACCCGGTTACACAATTCAACCCGCGGGAGGTTGAAGATGACCCCATAGGTCTATGATCCTGTGTGGGTGCATCTGTATACCTTACCGTGTTCTCATGCATTTAAAAGCCATACGATAATCATATGAACCCCGAATTTGACCGTTGGACTCGTCTTGGAGGGCCCTACCATGTGGGACCCTTAGTTGATCATTTTGACCAAGTTTGACTGTAGTTTGACTTTTTGGCCAAATTAATATTTATTAAAAATTCCAGAAAATATCAGAAAATTCCCAAAATTACAGAAAATTCCCAGAAATTATAGAGAGTGTTTTAAAAATTATTTTGATGATTTTGGGTTGGTATTGCTCGCAATTGAGGTAGGAAATGTGGCTTCTTTACATTTAATATGGTGTTATTTTATGAATGTGATTTTAAATGCCTTAATGATATTGTTGGAGTTTCCCACTGATTTATAACCAAATATTTTTATTACTTGTTCAAAATTTAGGGAATCCTACAATATATCATTTGATACTACTGTTTTATATTGTTGCTTAAAGATACATGGTTATATACTCGTTTAAATGTGGTTATAGAGTAGTGCATAATGTAAATAGCGAACTAGTCCATTTCTTATCATTCTTGAGCTGTGTATCCATGACCAGCTACTGTCGCCTCTTTCTCAGTGTCGGACATCTCATATTTTAATTAGCCTGTAATAAGCTTGTGAGTACGTTAACGGATTGCTCTCGGGCATCCTAGCTTGGGTAACTCATTGAAGGCGGAGGATATAACTTTGCCCTTGGTTTACGTTTTGTACTCTATTGTTCGTACTCCAATTGAAAAAAAAAATAGAAAAAAAGAAGAGAGAGTGTCATTTCCATTAGATTAAAAAAAAAAAAAAAAAAAGAGAGAGACAAAAAAAAAAAAAACAAAAACAAAAAAAGTGAGAGCTACTCAATAGTAGCATTTTGGGTAGAACTAGAAGGGTCAGTTGGGGGTTGCCTTTGTGGGCTTTGGGTAGAACTGGAGGGATCAGCTGGAGGTTGCTTCTGTGGGCTGCCCGGAACCCTTTCTTGATCAATGATTTGATCAGTGAGCCTCTCTAGTGCCTCGACCCTTGGTGTGAGTCTGTTAGAATAGGAGTCCACCATTCTTTGTAACTCTCTATTCTCCGCTCTCAAAGCCCTCATCCTTCGATAGGCTCCGTCGAGCAACCCCTGGAGACGAGTGACCTGGTCACTTAGACTTTGCATGTGCACATTTCTGGTGTGCAAACGCCGAGCCATGTTAGCAGTAAATGTTGTGGTCTGAGCGCTGAGAGCCATGGAGTCTCTTATTACGTCCAGGTCGGACCGTCCAACCAGTATTCTCTCATCACGAGGAGTGATGAGTCCCTCCGCTACTGCCGTTGCGTTCGCAAGATTGTAAATTACAGAATCGTCAACTGTAAGGGGTTGGTTTTGAACATTTAGGAACCTTGGGTGCCAGACTTCTGGTTGTGTTGCTGGCGTTGTGTTTCAATCAGGACGGTTTTGTGGGGCAGAGGAGGAAGAGGCCATGAGTTCGTAAGAGAGGATTTAGAGGAAGAGAGTTTTCTCTGAGGGTTGAATGGTTGGGGAAGAGTGTTTAAGCACCTATAATCAAACTCTGGTTTTTAAAGAAAAACCGCTCTCACTCAACCCAAGAACAGATCGCAAAAACCAATGCACTGTGGGGATCCGATGCGATTTGGGGTCTATAATGGTCTGCAACAGCACTGTTGCCTAGATCTCGATATTGCGAACTGTCGGTCATGCTGCCCCTGTCGGTGAGAGAGAGTAGGCTTCCGGGTTTGGGCTTTTTTGGAGAGAAAGTGAGAGAAAGTGAGGAGAGAGAGAGAAAAAAGGTATGTGTGAAAAAGAGAGAGAGGATTTTGGGTGATTTGATTTGTATCATAGAGAGAGAGAGAGAGAGAGAGAGAGAGAGAGAGATTTCTGGAAAAGAGGATGGGATTACATAAAGGGTAAATCTTATGGAGTGAGAGAGATCCGTACAAAGAGATAAGGGGAAGAGAGGGAGAGATTTCTTTTGCAAGTGGGTGAGATTGTCTTGTCTCATGCTGGGATAATTTTGTATTTTCTCAATTTTGGTGTATAAAGAGGTCTTACCGACTATTGGGAGTACAACTGCTTGGCCTACCAAATTTATTAGGAGTAGATGATTGATGACTTACTAGTTTTTTGTGGTGGATGCATGCTCCTAACTTTTCTATTAGTAAAAGGCCTTTCTTGGTGTAGTGGAGGTAATACTTCTAAGTCTTTTGTTAGTATAGCATAATAACTATTGGCTCACTTTTGAAGTCACACTTTGTTTACAATGTTTTGTAGGAGTAGATGATTTATGACTTACTAGTTTTTTGTGGTGGATGCATGCTCCTAGCTTTTCTATTAGTAAAAGGCCTTTTTTGGTGTAATGGAGGTAATACTTCTAAGTCTTTTGTTAGTTTAGCATGATAACTATTGACTCACTTTTCAAGTCACACTTTGTTTCCAATGTTTTGCAGGAGTAGATGATTGATGACCAATTTTTTGTGGTAGATATGCACTCCTAACTTCTCTATTTTTGTCTTTTTGGCCACTTTTGAAGTTATATTGCAATGTATTGATACTTAATGACATGTAATGACAATTGATGTTAATGAAACTTTTGAAGTCATATTGCAATGTATTGACACTTAATGACATGTAATGACAATTGATGTTAATGAAACTTTTGAAGTCATACTTTGTTTGCAATGTATTGCATGTAATATTAGGCTTTATTTAATGAATTTGATTTGTTAGGTGTTTGAAGTTTGGGATCAAATCAATTATGGTTTTACACTTTTAATAATGGTGTGTTTGGTTATCATTTTATATGAACAGGGAATAGGTATAAAAACAACCATAAATGAAAGCACATGCAAACCAAAAAAAAAAAAAAAGGGAAACGACAACGTTTACAAAATGTTGTCATAAAATTACCGAAAATCTACGACAACATTTTGGAAACGCTGTTGGTGTGTGTATCTAAGACAATATTTTCTGAAATGTTGTTAATGTGTCTATATAAGACAACATTTTGTAAATGTTGTTGATGTAAGTCAGTTAATTATCAACAACATTTCTGAAATGTTGTTAATGTGTTTATAGAATACAACATTTTGAAAACGTTGTTGGTGTGTCAACTAACAATTTACGACAACATTTTTGAAATGTTGGTAATGTGTTTATAGAATACAACATTTTGAAAACGTTGTTGATGTGTCAACTAACTATTTACGACAACATTTCTAAAATGTTGTTAATATGTTCGATCTAAGACAACGTTTCTGTAAATGTTGTCGATACGTCTAACACAACGTTTATTCAACGTGGTAAGATGGCATTAACAACATTCTGTTTTTCCTTTCAACAACATTTGTTTAACGTTGTAAAAAGTCCCACATCAACCACAACAGGGGCTGACACAACATATATGAAAATGTTGTGGAAAGTCTTTAACAACATTTTTTCAATGTTGTAAAAGGCCTTTTTTGGTGTAGTGGTATGTGCAAAGTACAATTAATCTGAGCAATTAGAAGAAATTTTCATATAATTTTCCTTATAAGTTGTTCCAATAATTAACTTAATAACTCAATTAGGGCAACTTTACAATCTAAATCTCCTTATAGAAGCATGCAGAATTTATTGACTTCAAATTAATCAAAAGAATTAATCATTTGGAAGGTTGAGAAATGTTGAGTAGAAAAAGGGATCCTTGAACCTTGGGCCTATGAGCTGTGGAAGCAGGAGGAAAAGTAGAGGAAGATAGACAATCAGAATATTAGAATTTATGTGAAAATGTTGGTCCTCTCATCGAAATATCTATCACTCCATTCCCATAAGATGTGGCAACCTACGAGGCATGCATGCTCCACGTCAATTAGTTGGTTGATCGATCCGTATGCAATGTAAGTTGCAACTTTTTTAGATTTAAAAGTTGGTTAAAGTGGCAAGCCATGTAGGTTGCCACGGGGCTTGGCATCCCACGTCTGATGGTAACTGAGTAATGGGTATAGTGTAGCATTACTCCTAGAGCAGTTGGTAATCACAATGACATCATCATGCACAAAGATAATCACAGTGATGTCCTTAGGTTAGTTGGTAACGTCTTACTTGATATTGTATTGGAGCTTGAGTTCAAAACTGATCTTCACCTTAATTAATTAATATCTAACAATTGAACCCAAAAAGAAAATGAAAAAGGAACAAACATGAGAAAGAAACAAAATCTCATTTATAATTATTCTTCTTATTAATTATATATTACCATTATGTATTATATATTATTATTATTATTATTTTCCAAGCTTTAGTGGAACCCAGACTCAGAGAATCTAACCCCACTTTTTCATAAGGAGGTCAAGTTTCGAAACTCAAAACTTCTATTCCTTATAAGAATGGAAGAGATACCATTTATCAATGTGTCAACTATAATGAGAATGCCCAAAAGAAAAAATTAATTAAAATTCAGATTCTTAGGGAGACAACCCACCCTAAAAGTCATTAGTAAAATAGACATAAATTCTTCTGCAGGACTTCAATTTATGAGTTGTTTAATGCATTAGACACTAAACTTTAAGGGATTTAAAATGATATAAGGCTCGATAGCTAAAAACAATCTGAGCAGAAGCAGATTTGACCCACAACAGAAACTAAGTTTCAATTTTGCCGCCTTCTAGGTCATTTTACTTCAAAGTTCATTCCAATTTGCTTACTTTAATTTTCAGATTAGTGGTTCTTTAATTTAATCATATGTCAAGTCTCTAAAGGTCTCTTTAATAAGGGTTAATTAGTTGGTATATATACTATCAATGTGTCAGCTCAATATAATCAAACTATTCCAGACCTTGTCACGCAGGACAGGTGATTGGGGACCATAATTAGGTAATTTGGGACCATTAGTTAATGGTCCCAAATTTGCAATCAATTGAAGTAAAATAGTTTGATTATATTGAGGAAGTTCTAATGATTCAATTTTAAATTTTTGTAATTGTCATCAAAACTAGTGACCGGTAAATCGGGACCATGAGTTAATGGTCCCAAATTTGCAATCATGTGTAATAAAATAGTTTGATTATAGTCATTGAGCGATTTTAATGATTTGATTTTAAATTTTTATAATTATTATCAAAATCGACCGCAACATAAGTACACATATTAAAACAAGCAGGTAAGCAGGCCTCTCCGAGATCCAAATCTTGGACAAGGATTTGATTTGATCATTTTTTTCACCCCATCTCCCCCTTCATTTTTTTTTGACGATGTACAATATAGTGGGGTTTATCAAGATTAAGTGACGGGTAATTTGGGACCATTAATAATTAGCTAATGGTCCCAAATATTGCCATCAAGTGTAATAAAAAAACAATTTGATTTTATTATTAAGCGAGTTACAATGATTTGATTTTAGTTTTTATAATAATTATCATAGTACACTGCACCTTAAGTACACATATTCAAACAATCAAGTTGGCCTCTCTCAGATCCAAATCTTTGGACGAGGATTTGATTTGATCTTCATTTTGTTTTTTTTGTTTTTTCACAACGTTTCAGTGGCTTCCCCCCTCCCCTCCCCCCACAAAATAAAAAATGAAAAAAGAAGAAAAAAAGGGAAATCAAGGGGAATACAAAAGTTTGATTGAATATATGATGTTCAATAAACTAATTTTGTAGAACAATCGAATAGGCCAGACCTAAATCAAGCCCAAATCTTGGATGACGTTTGATTTGTTTTGATTTCATCTTTTCGGTGGGGCGTGTGTGCGCGCGTGTGTTCAGTTTATCCGTAATCCCACCACCATGCCACCATATTTGGTGGCCTAAGCATGAACATCAAAAGTTACGAAGATGACACCAACGGAATAACCAAAATCAACGGTCCGAAAACTATGAGCCATTCTTGTATCCCACATTTTTTCAAGTCAAGCTCGAAACAAAGATTCTTAACCTATTGAACGGCATTATGTTTTCATTCCGGGTATGAATATTATGGTTGTGAGGGTCAGGGCCAGTTTTGAGTTTTTTGGTTTTAAGTTATTTGGAGTCCTAAGTGAACTCTTAAAATAGGACCCTCTTCCTTCTATACGTATTTCCAAAAAAAAAAAAAAAAAAAAAAAAAATTAAATATCCAAAAAAAAAACAAAGATTCTTAACCTATCGATCTTCAAACTTTACCTCATACAAGAGGTTTCCTATTATTCTTGTTAGGCTCCCTCATCTATTTATCTAAGATAATACTTGGCTCTTCATAGTGGAGGAGCAACTGTTCCTCCCTCCCATTCATATTATACCACGTGTATAACAAACAAAGGAAAATTGATTATATACATATATCCTTATGTTATGTTATTGTAAACATGCATCTATATATATATATATATGTTTGTTTATGTGTTCAAATGAATATGATTATGTGTTTATATATATATGTATTCACGTGTTCACGTATTTGTATCCACATATCTATATTTTTTAAAATTAAATATTACACGTGGCGTAATATGAGTGGAAAGGAAAAGGAGTTGCTCCTCTACTGTGAGAAATCAAGTATTGTCCTTTTATCTATATCTATATTACTTCTTAAGGTAATTTGGGTTGAAAATTTTTTGACCAACTAGCCGATCAAAAATTTTTTTTTGATCGACTAATTTATCCCTTTAAACTCGTTAAAGATGATTTCATTCTTTACCCTTCTCTTTTTTTTTCCACCTTCCAAAGATGATTTCATTCTTTACCCTTTTTTCGTGTACTTCTTTCCACTTCCCAACATGCATGTAATCCCAACAAATATACATACATACAATTTTGAATATTCTGCTTTATGAAAAAAATAATGCTCATAGGTATATAAAATATTATTGCTGAATGATTTTTGAATCTATATCAATATGTTATTATTATCATTTTTTTAAAAGAAATTGGATTATATTAGACCAACGTGTCATTGCGGAATCTTGTCGACCTTTAGGCTGGCCCAGAAAAAGATGAAACTTTTTTGTCGCTCAATGAGCTACCAAGTACCAATATAATCTTCCCGCATATATGTTCCATTTCATAAACCTCCAATGGCATAATAAGAAAGTGTAGGCCAATCAAGGACTATGGATTGATCAACCTAGCTATCATCACTTGCCTGTCATCATATCATTTCATTTTTGTCATGAAAACGAGTATATGGATCAACTCATGAACTCTATAAGTAACATGAACAATAGTAGTGTACCCCTCATTAGAAATCACTCAAACTAAAGCTAGCTAGTTGAGAAAAAAACACAAACCAAAAAAACTAAAACTAAAATCATGGGCTCCCAAGCACCTCCCAAAATTCCTGTAGTAGATTTCTCTAAAGAAAGCTTGAATCATGGCACAAGTGCTTGGATCTCGGCATGCAACGACATCTGATGTGCACTCGAAGAGTACGGTTGTTTCATAGTGAAGTACGATGAAGTTTCTTTAGAACTTCATGACAAAGTCTTTGGTGCATTAGAAGAGTTGTTTGATCTCCCCTTAGAAAGAAAATTACAAAACTCTGGTGGTAAGCCCTACCATGGCTACGTTGGGCAAATCCCAGCCATTCCTCTCCATGAAGGCTTGGGCATTGAAAATGCAAATACTCTTGAAGGCATTCAAAGTTTCACTGATCTCATGTGGCCCGGTGGAAACGATCGTTTCTGGTATGATTTGATCTACTCTGTTACCAAATATTGCTTCGATTCCAGGTTTTACTTTATGTTTATTTGTTTTCGTCGGTTGAGAGGGGGGGGGGGGGGTGGGGTTGGGGCTGTTGTAGAGACAAGAGAGTGGTCAAAGGATCCTCCTCCTTTATTTCTTTTTGCAATTTTTTGTGCACAAATTTTTTGGTAATTGCAAATTTGACCACCCAAACTTTATTTTTTTCTGTAAAAAATTGGATAGTACTATTTCATCCATATTCCTTCACCCACCCATATGTGATAATTTATTCTTTTAATATATTGGGTCTTACCTAATTGTTTTCATGTATATATTTTTGACACGTAAGATAGATGGTAAAAAGTGGGTAAAGAAGTATTTTTTAAAAAAATTTGACATTTCTACAAAGTTAGAAGTAAATAATCTCTTCTATTTTTTAACTTTTGGTTCTAATTTTTAAATAATTTCAAATTTGACCCTTCCAAAAATTTTATTTTGCTCCATAAAATTTAACCCTCCCACAAAAATCAAAATTCAAAACCCTTTTTATTTTCTAACTTTTAGTCCTAATTTTGTGGGATAAACTATAGGGGAAAAATCCATTTTTTAGTGAGTTAATGTATTGACCACCCAAATCTAATTTTTTTTTGGTTCGGCCTCCTATTTGTTTTACTTGATCTTCATTGGCCTTCTTTGTTTTATTTCTTCATTGGTTAGTGAAAGTGTTTATTCATACTCAAAGCTAGTGGCGGAATTAGATCTCATCTTGACAAGAATGGTGTTTGAAAGCTACAGCGTACCCAAGTACTATGACTCTCACATTGAACCGATGACTTACCTTCTTCGACTTATGAAGTACAGATTACCAGAAATAAACGAGACTAAATCGGGTTTCGCCCCACACACGGACAAGAGCTTCATGACCATACTTTATCAAAATCAAATTGATGGTTTGGAGGTAGAAACTAAGGATGGTGAGTGGATTGGTTTTGAGCTCTCACCTTCCTCCTTTGCGGTCATGGCAGGCGATGCGCTCATGGTATGTCAATCACTATCATAAGCTAAACTTCCTTCTAGTGATTAGTAATTTTCATTTTTAGTAAGCACATAAAGAAGTGCATTGTAATTGACAACTAGATGATGATTTGGTGGGCATGTACTGATATAACTTATATTAATACCTGCATTTGGGGTTGTATCTCATGCATTAGTAAGTTATAGGGTATTATACATTGGGCCTAGGCCTTATCAAAAGCCCAAGGCCCATGGGCAGCACAAAGCCTAGACCCAAGCCCAAAAGAAAAAGCCCACACCGAGCCCCAAAAAGCCGGAGCCCGAGCCCATCCCAAATACCCTTGGGCTTGATGCCCGAAACCCGACACGATAGCAATATGAATATTTTCTAGTTTTTGAGAAATTATTTTCTAGTGTTAATTTCCTAGATTAATACCAATAAAAGAGTATTATATGTTAACTTACTACACATAGACAGTTAACTTAGTACAAAGTGACTAGAAATAGCTTCCGTTTTGGACCTTTGGTATTATGATGGGAAGTGATCACCACAAGGTAATGTTTTTACCTTCTTTTTTTTTTTTGGTTACAGACTTACCGTAGGTAATATGGCTTAGGCTTGAGGCCCAAAGGCTGAAGCCCAAAAAAGCCCAAGCCCATGGATTAGGCCTGAGAACATTTTCCTTCATGACCCAGCCTGATTAATAGTGGAAGCCCGAAAAACCTAACCCAACCTGGCCCAATGTTGAGGCCCAATTGGACCAATACACAAGATACGATCCTCAATGTATAGTGTTGATATAAGTTAATTATATTAATACGTACTGACTTGATTATGAAGTTTATGTTTATTTAAATCATAAGTGTTAGTATTCAAAGGGATGCATATTTTGCTTGGCCTAGGCATGGAGCAATGACAGAATACAATCTCCTAACCATCGAGTCACTATGAGTGGTAGCAAAGTGAGATTTTCACTTGGGTTATTTGAATTCAGCAATGGGATTATTCAAGCACCAGAAGAACTGGTCGATGATGAGCACCCATTACAGTTTAAGCCATTTGAACATTTTGGATATCTTCGTGCTTTTTATGCACATGAGGGTCCAAAATACCTGTGTCCTCTCAGATCTTATTGTGGTGTTTGAGACCTCTTCAGATATTAGTTAATGAACAGTGTTATGTTTCTATTCCAAGTGTGAATGTTATGGCTGTGGGAGGTTTGTTTCTGCTTTGTCATGGTAAATGTCTTGTGGTATCAAACCTATGTAAATTTCTTAATGCTTATTTGCAAATAAAAGCCATTGAGTTGTTAATAATATCAGTGTAATTAATTGTGCTAGACAGTGGGTTTTTTTTTTTTTTTTTTTTGTTTTAATTTTTTTTAATGCTTCCACCTACAGCTTGGAATTAATTAATTGTGCTAGACAATGAATTGAAGTGTTGTTTAATTATTTTGATGCTTCCACCTACAGCTTGGAATTAATCAAAGATTATATTCATTGCCCTTGACTAGCTAGTTTATTTAAGATTAATCATGTTTTGTTGGTAGGCAATAAAAAATATTAGTTATTAAAGTTTAATCTTGATAATAGTCTATTAAATTTGGGTTCATGATTATTTCCAACCTTGTTGCTTTTGGTGGACACAAATAATAATAACAATAACAGGACAAGAGCTTTCAAATTGGATCCATATCATATTGATAGGGAACTCCTAACAATTGATACAATTACGTTTTGTTTCAGCTACGAGTTGAACCATTCATTCCATATGGAAATTAATAAGAAGGATTTACACATGGGCTTGAATCAACGGTTAGTTTCCTGTGCGCCATCTTAATAGGGTCATGTTATATAACCCAAATTTGGAATTTCCGAAGGTGAAAACCATTGGGGGGCTTACCTTTGCATATAGCCCACCTTACTAGTTTCTGTCTGAGAATCCCAAATTTGGGGTAGATAGCATTTGCCATTCTTATAGTCTATATGCTTTATCCAAATTTGGAAAAGAATAAAGATCCCTCCCGAAGATGCCCAACTCCGTGAATGCATCATTACGATGGGCCACACCTAGGTAAGAGAGCAGCTATTGCAACCCATCAATTTTATTTGTAAGCCACACTTCTTTTTTCTTTTTTTTTTTCTTTTTTTTTAAAGGTTTTATAAGAAATATAAAAGGTTTTTTTCTAAAAATTGGTTGCCTTATACATTAGAAAATATCATTTTGAACAACTTTGTAGAAAACTTTTTTTCTAAAATCTGCCGTTTTAGAGCACGTTTTGGTCATTTATAATATCTATTTCATTTTGACATAAATAAAAACTATAAATGGCTAAAAAGTCCACTTAAACGACAAATTTTGAAAAAATTTTATTCTATGAAGTTGTTCAAGATTATGTTTTATACTAGAAGACGCAATCAGTTTTCATAAAAATCTTTTATATTTTTCATAAAATGTTTAAAGTTTCTAATAAATGGGATGTGCAAATAAAGTTGAGGGATTACAATATCCATCCTCTTCTAAGTGGGCATGCCTATCAGTGGGCTAAGTAGCAAATTAGCTTAAATTATTTTAGCACATTTAATTTCCATACACTAGACCAGTATGTAATTGGTGCATGTATCTTGTTGACCTTTAGGCTCCCGGCCCCCAACCAAGATGAGGGCCTTTTTGTCGCTCATAGTGCTACTAATACTATCATAATTTTTGCTGGCCACATATTCCGTTTCATAAAACCTCCAACGGCTTAAACAAGTGTAGGCCGGCCAAGGATTTTGGATGGATCAACCTATGGTAAAATCACCTGTCGCCACATCAATCATGTCATTTTTCTTGTTATGTTATGAAAGAAATTAAAATGATCGATCAACCAATCCCTATAAGTAACATGAACAATACTCATGTATCCCTCAGTAGCCAACACTCAAACTCTAGCTAGGTGAAAAAAAAAGAAAAAAAAAGAAAAAAAGAAAAAAAGATCTAGAAATTAAAAATCATGGGTTCCCAAGCACCTCCCAAGATTCCTGTTGTGGATTTCTCTAAGGAAACTTTAAAGCCTGGCACAAGAGCTTGGATCTCCGCATGCAATGATGTTCGTTGTGCACTTGAAGAGTACGGTTGTTTTGTGGCAGTGTATGAAAAAGCATCTCCACAACTTCATGACAGTATCTTCCATGCATTAGAAGAGTTATTTGATCTCCCCCTAGAAAGCAAAAAGAAAAACATTGTGAGTAAGCCTTTCCATGGTCACATTGGGCAACACCCGGTGATTCCTCTCCATGAAAGCATGGCCCTGGAAAATCCAACCACTCTAGAAGGCATTCAAAGTTTCACCAATCTCATGTGGCCAAGTGGAAACGATGGTTTCTGGTATATATAATTTGATCTCCTTAATACAGCATATTTATTTATTTAATCTTTGGTTTTATATATGCTAGCTTATTTGTTTTACTTGTTCTTACACTTAAAATTAGTGAAAGTGTTCATCCCGTCTCAAAGCTAATGGCGGAATTAGACCTCACCGTGACAAGAATGCTGTTTGAAAGCTATGGTGTATCCAAGTACTATGACTCCCACATTGAATCAACCATGCACATTCTCCGACTTATGAAATACAGATTACCCGAAATAAACGAGACTAATATGGGTTTGGCCCCCCACACGGACAAAACCTTCATGACCATCCTTCATCAAAATCAAATCGATGGTTTGGAGATAGAAACCAAAGATGGTGAGTGGATTGGTTTTGGGCTGTCGCCTTCATCCTTTGCGGTCATGGCAGGTGATGTGCTTATGGTATGTCACTACCTTCTAGCTAGTGATTAGTAATATTCATTTTAAATCTATAAACAAGTTGTGATTGAGAGATTATGCTTCTTTAAAATCATAATTAAGTGTTAATCTTCAAAGAGATGCATATTTTGTTTGGTGTAGGCATGGAGCAATGACAGAATACAACCTCCTAACCATCGAGTCACGATGAGTCGGAACAAAGTGAGATATTCACTTGGGCTTTTTGGATTCAGCAATGGGAAAATTCAAGCACCAGAAGAATTGGTTGATGATGAACACCCGTTACGGTTTAAGCCATTTGAACATTTGGAATATGTTCGAGTCGCTTATGCACATAAGGGTCCAAGAAACCTGTGTCCTCTCAGATCTTACTGTGGCAATATTTGAGACTCCCTTCAGATATCAATCAACCAACAGTGTCTATATATGTTTTTATGCAGTATAAATAGTGCATATGGCTGGGTTACTGGGTTCGTACATATCTCATAATTATATCAATTAATAATGTGGGGGCCGGGTTCAGTTTCTGCTTTGCCATGGAAAATATGTGTTGTGGTATAAAAAATAAATGTCTTGTGGTATCAAAATGTGAACTTCTTAATATATACAAGTAACTAGAAGCCATCGAGTTATCAATTATGATGTATGTGAAACTGTGCTTGACACAAGTGGTATGAAAGGATACATGAATGGGGGAGGAGATGTGAAGACTTGAGACCAGGACCTCCTAGAGACCAAAGCTCTGATTCTATGTTAGAACACTATATGCATGACCCCAAAAGCTTAAGCTGTTAGGGAATAAATCAACAATGTATATCAAGTTAGAAATTCCAATGGGCACATGTCTCAAAATGCACTTGGAATCAACATAAAGGGAAATCAATTCCAACAGCAACTAATATAAATTAATTAATTGGTTCACTGCCTGGCTTAATACCCCGGCAATTCTTTTGATTTTTTGTTATTGTCATCAAAACTAGTGACTGGTAAATTGGGACCATTAGTTAATGGTCCCAATTTTGCAATCATGTGTAATAAAATAGGTTGATTATAGATATTTGAGTGATTTTAATGATTTCATTTTAAATTTATATAACTTTTTTTTTTTTTTTAATCAGCAAAACAAATTTTATTATAAAGAAGCTAGAATAACCATACATGCACCAGGAACGTACTACTTCGCATCAATCATGACAACATCAACTGAAACCAAAACTGCTTAAACCAACACCCCAGAAGGATCGAACTAACCCCAAGAGAAACATAATTAAATTGACTAAGACAAATCTAAAGAAGCACAACCAAACACCAAAGACGGCCTAGAAAAATAAAGCAGCAAAACCGTAGACAAACAATGGAGAAAGAGTAGCAGCTGGACAAAGATGCGAGCAAAACCCAACAAAATCCACACTGAAAGTAAAGCACCCCTAGTGCACACTTCACCCATAGCCCGCCCTAAAGAAAGAATCAAAATAAATTTAGGCTTCTTTTTTATACTTCTCAAGCTTAAGTATACATATTAAAATCCAAATCTCGGACGAGGATTGATTTGATCATTTTTTCAACCGCTCCCCCTTCATATTTTACAATGTACAATACAGTGGGGTTTATTGAAATTAGGTGACTGGTAATTGGGACCATTAATAATTGGCTTTTTTAATTTTGTTTAGGCAACACAAAATTTATCAAAATCAGGTGACTTCTCCATGAACTCCTTGATATCAGCAAAAAGAGGGTAGAGATGCCAGGATAATGGACAGGAGCTTCCCTAGTTTCTCTACTTTCCAATGAGCTAGTAGACCAATTGAGAGGATGTTCACAAGGAGATATGAAGGAGATTGGTTCTAGAATAAGAAATGGATCATAGTAAGCAGTGTCTTCAATTTATCATTCTAATTGGCAAGTGTCGAGCAGAGTAATTTTATGGTTCCTGACATATCTTGAATGACAATGCACATACCATACTGCTTTGTTCGTTGATGGTTGATGCTCAAAATTTAAATGGAGAGATATGGTACCATATGAGTGTTCTGCCAATGATGTAAGGGTTGCATATTTGGTTTCTCTTCCTGTATCTAATTATTTGCGATAATTGCAAGGAAGGTTACTGCAATTAGTATTTGAAAACGCCTGAAAAATAGTTATGGAAAATTGGTGTGCCTTTAACACCACAGAGATTGGATTAGGTGTAATATTTTCGAAAATCATCTTATTTCTAACTAAACATAAGTACCAAAGAACTGAAATGAAACAACAAAGAGGGGCATCCATATGATTAGAATCTTGTCGATGTTGGGAAATGAACATTAATTATCCATTCTTTCATTCCTGAGCTTTGGTGCATAGGAAATTTGTAGTCAAGACTAGATCCAAATTAACCAAACTTGCTTATCACCATATATAATATCAAATGAACTCTATAACTAACATGAACAATAGTAATATATGTATCCCTCGTTAGAAAACACTCAAACTAAAGCTAGCTGAGAAAAGGAAACCAAAAAAAAAAAATCCTAAAATCATGGCTTCCCAAGCACCTCCCAAAATTCCTGTTGTAGATTTCTCTAAAGAAATCTTAAAAACTGGTACAAGTGCTTGGATCTCGGTATGCAATGAAATTCAACATGCACTCCAAAAGTACGGTTGTTACATAGTAAAGTACAATGAAGTTTCTTCAGAACCTCATGACAGAGTCTTCCGTGCATTAGAAGAGTTGTTTGATCTCCCCTTGGAAAGAAAATTGCAAAACACTAGTGGTAAGCCTTACCTTGTGTCATGAATCTCTGTCCCACATTGGATAGGTACTGGGGGAGTCCAGCTTGGGCATATAAGTGAAGAGGGTAATTCCACTTAATGGGCTAACTTTTTGGATTAGAGACCTGACCTGTAACAAGTGATATTAGAGCCAACCTGGTCCCTTATCCAATGTCATGCCAAGCGCTTGGACCCACGAAGTCGGGGCAGAATTACAACTTTTTGTTTGGGGTTACCACTTACCCCTAAACATACATACATATACACATATATTGTATGTATGCAAGTATAAAAAGGTACTGTTTGAGGGTAAATAATTAAATTTCAGGGTGCCACTTTATCAAAATTAAGAATATCACTTCATAAAATTAAAAATGTTGAAAAGGGATTAAAAAATTTTGGGGTGCCATGCCCCCCCAAGCATGAGTGTAGGTTCGCCCCTGCACGGGATATTGAGGGCGTATATGATTTGTGAGGGGTACAGGTGCGAACAGGTAGGCAGGGTGGGTCCAACCACAATGAGGGCGTCGTACGGATTGGGTGGGGGAAAATGTCATGAATCTCTGTTCCACATCAGATAGGCACTGGGAGAGCTTGGGCATATAAATGGGGAGGGCGACTCCACCAAATGGGCTAGCCTTTTGGGTTAGAGACCCAACCCATGACACTTGGCTACGTTGGGGTGAATGCCAACTATCCCTCTCCATGAAGCTTTGGGCATCGAAAATGCAACTACTCGACAAAGCATTCAAAGTTTCACTGATCTCGTGTGGCCTGGAGGAAACGATCATTTCCGGTAAGGTTTGATCTACTTTGTTACCAAATAATGCTTCAATTTCAGTTTTCAAATTATGTTTATTTGTTTTCATGAGTCGAGGACTTGAGGGAGGGGCTAGAGAGAGGGGTCAAAGGATCCTCCTCCTTTACATTTTTTTTTTTTTTTTTGCAATTTTTTGACACAATTAATTTTTTATAGTTGCAAATTTGACCCTCCCAAAATTTATTTTCGGTCTAAAAAATTTGATCATTTTGTAAATTTGACCTGTTCTATTTCCACAAAACTTTAAAAATAAAAAATAAAAAATTATCTGCTAGTAAAAATAAATATAAAAATCAAAAATCTCTGCTGGCTAGTTTTTATCATTTAGTTCTAATTTTTTAAATAATTTCAATTTTACCCTCCCAAAAATTTAATTTTGCTACCTAAAATTTGATCCTCCCACAAAAATTAGTATTCAAAATCCTTTTGTTTTCTAACTTTAGTTCTGATTTTATAGGATATATAAAGTACAATTTCCCCCCTAAAGTATAGGGGGAAAATCCATTTTTTAGTGAGTATTGACCATCCAAAGCTTCAATTTTTTTTTTTTTTTGGCTCGGCCCCTTTTTGTTTTACTTGATCTTCATTGGTTTTTTCTTTATTATTTTTATTTTTTTTGGTTAGTGAGAGTGTTTATTCATACTCAAAGCTAGTGGCGGAATTAAATCTCATCTTGACAAGAATGATGTTTGAAGGCTACAGTGTATCCAAGTACTATGACTCCCACATTTGAATCAACAATTTACCATCTCCGGCTCATGCAATCAACAATCTCCTAACCATCGAGTCACTATGGGCGGAAGCAAAGTGAGATATTCACTTGGGTTGTTTGAATTCAGCAATGGGATTATTCAAACACTAGAAGAACCGATCGATGATGAACACCCATTACGGTTTAAGCCATTTGAACATTTTGGATATGTTCGCTTCTTTTATGCACATGACGGTCCAAAATACCTCCGATCTTACTGTGGTGTTTGAGACCTCTTCAGATAATAACTAATGAACGTTTTCATTCCAAGTATGAATATTATGGTTGTGAGGGTCAGCACTGGTTCTGAGTTATTTGAGGCCACAAGTGAACTCTTAAAATGGGATCCTCTTCTTTCTATATGTATTCCCAAAAAAAAAAAAAAAAATTTCTAAATATCCAAAAAAACATTTCCTACCACCAAATACCAACATAAAGTTTGTTTGCATATAAAATTACTAAAATTTGCTTTTATAAATTAAAATGACAGGAGATTTACAAAAACTTATAAAGATAAAATACATACTTCTTGCTTCATAATTAAGCAAAATCTACTTTTACAACACAAAAAAAAAAAAAAAAAAAAAAAAAAAAAAAAAAAAAAAACCAAATGCCAAATAAAATCTAAAGCTATAATACCAAAAAAAATAAATTAATTATAACAAAGTGTCATTTAAACATTACTCTTCTTACCTCCTTTTTTTTTTTTTTTTTTTTTTTTAGACTAGAATTGTGCTGACCTAATTGGTAAAATAGGACCCTTTTTAAGAAAAACAATAAAGAAGCTTTTGAGTTGATTCTTGGGCTATTATAACTAGCAAAGGGGGAAGCAAATGGGGGCCCTTTTTTTTTAGCCCAAATTATGGGGCCCAAGCGGCCACCGGCCTTGCTCGCCTGGTATCAAGATGGGCCCTGGTGAGGGTTTTGTTTCTGCTTCGTCAAGGTAAATGTTTTGTGGTGTCAAATCTATGCAATCTTCTTAATGCTTCTCTCTGCAGATAGAAGCCATTGAGTTGTTAAAAATCATGCAAGTGTGATTAATTGTGCTACGTACGCAATGCTTTTTTTGGTTTTTTTTTTTTTTTTGTTGTTCTACTTGCGGCCTCTTGAAATATGGCAAAATTTTATCTTTTTATATGAGGTTACAAGGTTATTTCCAGATTATGTTCTTTTACACCATGTGACCATGTCATCTTAATTTCCAGGTCCATCCAAATGTCAAAAATTAAATACTACTGTTTTATATATGCGTAATTGATCGATTTTTCTTATCCTATTTTATGTCGAACTAAATAGAACCATTCCATTGTTCCAGTCCAGCTAAAGAAGGATTTCTAAGTTATCTTCGGTATTTTAAGGAGCTAGAATTCTTAATTACTAGGCCTTCTTCTCTATTCTATAATAGGAAACCTCGCTTTTTTTTGTTTTACTTCAAAGGGTTTCATGTCAGGCTCCTTAAAATAGAAAGTTCCTATCAGGTACCTTAAAATGAGAGTTATATATCAACATTAATAGATCCATTGTACTTACAGAAAACTATCTGAAAATCTCTTGTAATGCGAGAGAAGTCTGTTGGAGTCTTAACTTGACAGGGAGAACCATATTTTAGAAAACGTCAATAAATTTCTCTCCAAAATAGGGAAACAAAAGACCCAATTGAGTGAATAAACCTTGTTAGATGGGCCCACCCCGTATGTCTAGATGGGCATGCCCATCAATGGGCTGAGTAGCAAAGCTCCAAATTATTTTAGCACCTTTAATTTTCCATAAAATAGACCAATAAATCATTGGTGTATCTTGTTGACCTTTAGGCTCCCCCAACCAAGATGAGACTAGGACGACCTTTTGTTCTCTCATGGAGCTGCCAATATAATTTTCCCGGCCGCATATTCATTCTGTTTTTAAACCTCCAACTGCTCAAGAAAGTGCAGGCCGCCGGCCAAGGACTTGGATTGATCAACCTCTCGTCAATCACCAGCTGTCACCATATCGATCATTCATATTTTCATTTATCTTGTAATAAAACAAATGGATACAACCGTACTCTATAAGCAAAATGACCAATATTAATGCATGGCCTGATCAGTAGACAACACTACTCCAACTAGCTACGTGAGAAACGAAAGAAGCAAACCAAAAAAAAGACACTGAAACTAAAAATCATGGGTTCCCAAACACATCCCAAGATTCCTGTTGTGGATTTCTCTGAGGAAAGCTTAAAGCCTGGCAAAGGCGCTTGGATCTCAGCATGCAACGACATTCGACGCGCACTTGAAGAGTACGGTTGTTTCGTAGTATTGTACGATAAAGTTTCTTCACAACTTCGTGACAGAGTCTTCGGCGCATTAGAAGAGTTGTTTGATCTCCCATTAGAAAAAAAAATTCAAAACACTGGCAGCAAGCCGCTCCATGGCTATGTTGGGAACCACCCCGCTCTTCCTCTCCACGAAAGCTTGGGCATCGAAAATGCAACGACACTAGAAGGCATTCAGAGTTTCGCCAATCTCATGTGGCATGGTGGAAACGACGGTTTCTGGTATGATTTTATCTCCTTAACACAAAAATCCTGTGATTTAATTCTTTAGGCTCTATTTGGTTCTCGGATTTTATAAGGAAATCTATATATATATATATAAGGTTTTTCTTTCCTTCTCATTTTTTTTTTCTTTCGCTAGTGGAATCCGGGAACCAAACATAGCGTGCATTAGTTTATGCTTATTTGTTTTACTTGTTCTTCATGGGTTAGTGAAAGTGTTCATTCGTTCTCAAAGCTGATTGTGGAATTAGATCTCATATTGACAAGAATGGTGTTTGAAAGCTATGGTGTATCCAAGAGCTATGACTCCCACATTGAATCAATGACATACCTTCTCCGACCCATGAAATATACATTACCCGAAATAAACAAGTCTAATTTGGGTTTGGCTCCCCACTCGGACAAAAGCTTCATGACCATACTTTATCAAAATCAAATTGATGGTTTGGAGATAGAAACCAGGGATGGTGAGTGGATAGGTTTTGAGCTTTCACCTTCGTCCTTTGTGGTCATGGCAGGCGATGCACTCATGGTATGTCACTATACCTTCTAGTGATTGGTAATTATCATTTTGAATCTATAAACAAGCTATAATTAATTGATAGATATATTATGCTTCTTTAAATGACCAGTGTTAATCTTCAAAGAGATATGATCGATGCATCTTTTGCTTGGTGTAGGCGTGGAGCAATGACAGAATCAAATCTCCTCAGCATCGGGTCACTATGAGTAGGAGCAAAGTGAGATATTCACTTGGGATTTTTGAGTACACCAACGGGATAATTCAAGCACCAGACGAACTGGTTGATGATGAACACCCGTTACAGTTTAAGCCATTTGAACATTTGGGATATCTTCAATTCATTTCTCCACGCGATGGTGCAAGACACCAACGTTCTCTCAGATCTTACTGCGGTGTTTGAGACCTCTTCAGTTATTAACGAATAGTGCCTATGTTTCTATGTGGCGTATGAATATTATGGCTAGGTTGCTGAGTGCGTATATCCCTATATGTCTTATAATTACATAAAGGGAAACGTCGCAAGCAAACTCCTAGCTACAACACCTAATTACAAACACTTGGCGTGGCATGAGTAGTTTGATTTTAGTGTTAGGTATAGCATTACCTTTATATTATGGCTGTGTGGGGTTTTATCTTTGCTTTCTCACCATAAATTTCATGTGGGATATTTCAAACCTATGTAAACTTCTTAATGCTTCTCTGCAAATTGAAGCTATTGAGTTATCAATAATCATGGGAGTACTGTGTTTGTGCTAAACTGTTTTTTTACTTTTAGTTTTCTATTTAAGTATATCTGCAAATGTTTCATGTTCTTCAAATGTATACATGTCTCAAAATGCACTTGGAATCAACTTAAATGACAAATGACTATGAATGTGCGGCCTCAATCTAAAATAAATTAATTGATGTGATTTTTGCGAAAAAATCTTTTTCACACCAATTGTAAATTAATTTATTTAAAAACTAGATAATAGTTAAGGAGTAAATACAATCTGATCCAATTTTTAATATTCCCAAATAGATCTTAAAAAATAAAACCTCTTATAAGTTGTGTGAGAGAGTTTAATGTTTTCAATTAAAAAATACTCCTTGGAGCAAAAAACCAAGGGGACCTCTTGGAATCTTCAGATCCCTATGTTAGAAAACATCAATTTCTCTCCAAAATAGGCATCCCAAGGCCCCAACTAAGATGAGATGTGGATTGTTTTTGTCGTTCATAATATAATTTTCCCCTCCGCATATATTAATTCCAATATTTCATAAACCTCCACCGGCTTAAGAAAGTGCAGGCCTCAGGGCCGCCGGCCTAGGACTTGGATTGATCGACCTTTCGTTAATCACCTGTCACCATATCGATCATTTCACCATGTCGATCATTTCATTTATCTTGTTATCAAACAAGGGTTTTCTTAACGTGTGTTCTAAAAGCACATAATAAGTTATAGTTAATGTCCTAATCATTGTATTAAAAATGATGAAAAAGTATTATAAATGGTGAAAGTTGCTTGGAAAATTATGAAAACACATTTTTCCATATAATGATTAGGTTATTAATTTAAGGCACACGTTAATGAAGTTTTATTTTGCCAATCAAAAAAAAAAAAAAAGGCACACGTTAAAAAAACTCATGAAACAAAGTGAGTAATTCTACAGTACTCACAAAGTTTTTAGGGTATTATACCTATTTACCATTAGAAGTGATCTACTTACTATTTGAAATGATTCACTTACTGTTTAAAGTTGCATAAAATAACACATTTACCATTTGAAGTAACCCACTTACTATTTAATGACCACTTATCATCTGAAGTAATTAATTTATTATTTGAAGTGGCACATTTACCATTTGAAATGACAAACTTATAATTTCTAGTGACTTTATGAATATGATACCTAAGTTTTTTTGTAAGGTATCATAGAATTGACCAACAAATGTCGACAATTCTATGATGCTCACAAGATTTTTAAGATATCATACTTACCTATTATTTGAAGTTACCGATTTACCATTTGAAGTGAATCAAAATAACCCACCCAACGGAATTCTGTAAGTAACATGAACAGTATCAATACATCCTGATCAGTGCAGTACTCAAACTAGCTAGCTAGGTGGAAAAACGTAAACCAAAAAACTAAAACAAAAAAATCATGGGTTCCCAATCACCTCCCAAGATTCCTGTTGTAGATTTGTCTACGGAAACTTTGAAGCCTGGCTCAAGCACTTGGATTTCGGCATGCAATGATGTTCGTGGTGCACTTGAAGAGTACGGTTGTTTCATAGTAGTGTATGATAAAGTTTGTTCAGAACTTCGAGACAGAGTCTTCAAAGCCTTAGAAGAGTTGTTTGATCTTCCCATAGAAAAAAATTACAAAACACTGGTGGCAAGCCGTTCCATGGCTATGTTACTCTTCCTCTCCACGAAAGCTTGGGCATTGAAAACGCAAAGACTCTACAAGGCATTCAAAGTTTCACCAATCTCATGTGGCATGGTGGAAACGATGCTTTCTGGTATGATTTTGTCTCCCCTGATTTAATTTTATATTTTCCTTCATTTTCTTTCCTCCTCCCTTCTTCCTTTTATTTGTTTTTTTTTTTTTTTTTTTTTTTTTGTCCTGTTTCCCTAGTGGAATCTAGTAACTAAACATATTAGTTCTGTGAACAATCGATTCCGATCGACGCCCTTAACCCATGTATTGATCATTTTTGGACGGTGTGTTAGAGGCTGCAGCTTAGGTGTTTGATTTTTTGTTTATGTTATGATAGGGGTGTTAGTTATTAGTGGGTGTTATCAGCTTTTGCTGTCTGTGTTATGATCGGGGGAGAGGGTTTTGATCGTCCTTGGATCGGATCTTCGGCATCAGCGATTTGGTTTTGTTCGTCATCAGTGTTTTAGCTTTTGATTTCTCTTCGTCCTGCAAGATCGGATTCAAGCTAGGGCTCGTTTCTCATCCTGCCGTTGTTTGAGGAGTTTGTTTGAGGGCTTTGCCGATTTTCTATTCTAGGGCTCTGTTCGTCGAGGGCTTTGCTACTCCTCTCTGTTCGTGGGTTATCCAGCTCTGGTTCGTTATGTTCCCATATATTGACATCACTAGTACAATTATTCCCCAAATTGGCTGCACAAGCAGCTACTCTATTTGCTTGCCTATATATATGTCTACTAGGCACCTGATCAAATCGAGCCAAAAGACACCTAATATTTTGAACTAGATTAGCTATGTTCCAATGGACTTGATAAATGCCACAAATCGCGTTAATTACCAATTTCGAGCCACCTTCTATTTGAATCTTCCTAATTCCTTTTTCAAATGCTATAGCAAGACCATTACGTAAAGCAATGCATTCCGCAATAAGGACCAATGCATTACCAAACTTATAAAAAGCAGCAATGGACACTCTATCTCTATTGTCATCCTAAAGTACAACTGACTTTAATTGATGCTTCTCCAAGCCATCAAGATTAAGTTTCGTCCAATTGGTAGGCGGATTCTCCCAAGCAATAGACTTGCAAAATGGAAAAAAACTATACTGGCTATTATGTTTAGAGTTAAGTTGAGTCAATAGATGATCCATCTCTTTATTATTAATTTCCTTAAAATATTTCGCTACAGATTCAATGACTTGAACCGGATTTGGATTATGACCTTGAAATACCACTTGGTTTCTATGATTCCAAAGAACCCAACACACAATAGAAATTTTCTCTAGGAATTGGGGATATTTCCTAACATGCATAACATAATTGTTATGAAGAAATTCAAGCCAATCAGCAAAAGACTCATGATAATTCCTGGGATAGGACAATGTTGAGAAATATGGTTCCAAATATTAACCCACAAAAGGGCAAGAAAAAAACAAATGGTTAACATCTTGTTCCTGATTACCACAAAATGGACAATTCAAATTAATCTCAATTCCTCGCCTAGAAAGTAAACATTTAGTGGGAAGAGACTCTCTTATGAGAAGCCACATGAAAATTTGCATCCGAGGTAATATCTTGAGGTGCCATATCTTACTAAGCAATCTAGCTTTTGGATGATCCAAGTGATTTTTATTATTGTGAAGCCAAGTAGCTGATTTAATGGTAAATTTTCTCCCAACAAAAATTGTCCTCAGAATTAGTAACTGGGATGGGAATACAAACAATGTCATTAACAATTTCATCAGATATGGGAGAGTTTGTTTACTATGTTTGTTGATAATCTGCCAGAGGAAATGGATGCCACTTGGTTACGTAGTATCTTCTCTTGGTGTGGTGTTGTGAAGGACTCCTTTATTCTTAGTAAAAGAAGATCTATGACAGGTACTAGATTTGGGTTCATCAGGTATAAGACCTTTAGGGAAGCTAGGGCTACTGCTAGAGACCTCAATGGGGATTTTTGCTTATACTCTAAACTATTTGTGAAGTTGGCTGATTTTAGTTAGAATAGGAGCAAGGTGAAGTTAAATTCGTCCTATTATGGCAATCTAGAGGAGGGCAAACATTGCCATGCCTCATATAAGAAGGTGGAGATTGCTGTTGATAGAGGGCTTTTGCCTAAAGGTGTCATAAATGGTGATGCTGATTCCAGAACTTTTGTTGAGGTTGTATCAGGTGCCACAAATGGTGGTGCGTCTCCGGCTCCTAATATTATTTGCACTGATTTGATTGATTATAAGTGGCTTGAGTGCTGCCTTGTAGGGGAAGTTGAACATATGGAATGTTTTTTCTCACTGGAGGATCATCTATCTAAAGAAGGGGTGTCTGATTTTTCTATTAGACCTTTAGGAGGCAAAAAAGTTCTGATTGTTTTCCATGATGTTGAATCTAAGCAGTGTTTTGTTAGAAAGAGAGATTGTTGGTTGCATAATATGTTTGTTAAGCTGGTGAATTGGGAGCCTGGCATTGTTAATGCTAGTAGATTAGTCTAGGTAAGTATTGTTGGGGTTCCCCTCCACGCTTGGAATGATGTCAATTTTAGAAAGATTGGTCAGTGCGTGGGTGATGTCATTAAAGTGGAAAGTGTGACTTTTGATAGAGTTTCCTTGGATAGGGGTCGGGTTTTGATGTCTATAGATCCCTCAAACATTACTATGTTGATTCATTTCAAAGTTAATGATGCCCTTTTGAAGTTACGCTCAGGGAATAATCTGGTTTATGTTTCTTATTCCACTCTGGTTCAGTTCCTAGGAATTTCTGTTGCTCTAAATCTCAGTCAGGTGGCGACGACATCTTCTCTGTGAGCAATTCTCCAATGCAGTGTGAGGATGTAGGCACTAAAGAGGAGTTAGGAGCTCAGTTTCATTGTAATGCTTTTGGGGTTGTGTGCTCCTAAGGGTACTGCTGTTGGGGGCTTTGCTTGAGATAAGCAGATTACTGTGGAAGAAAGTACTAGTGCTGGTTTAGTCAATGGTTCTAGCTTAGTGTGTGGAATAAGGGATAATTTAATTTCAGTGGTTCCTTTTAGCTTAAGCATCCAGTTGGGTTTGGGTAATAGCAGGCGTAAGAATACTAAGAATGTTTGTTGTGCTCATAGTTCTGATCAGGTTAAAGATGATTTCTTTGATGATATGTTTGATGACGAGGAGTTGCAGGTGGCTTGTAGTATGCGTGATTTTTGCCAAAGTAAGAGTGGGAAGAGTAATGTGGAGGGGTGGAAAAGAAGGAAAAATCTTCCAAAGCTAGGAGGGGTAGGAGAAAATCTTCGAAGGACCAGATGATTAGTAGGGTCCCTTTGCATATAAGTGGAATCTCAGTGCCTGATAGTGGGATTGCTAATAGGAATAGGCTCATTCTGCAAGAAGCTAACAGCGCTTTGGAATATTGCATAAAGGCAGGGCTAAAGTGTTTGGGCAATAAAGATGAAGTGGTCAACAGACTAGCTGAATTAGAATAAAGAGATTGGGACCAGTTTAAGAAGTTTCAAGATGAGATTTTAGTGTTTTGGCGTTGAGGCTGTTGTGTTTTTGCTGTGTTGTGGGTTCGTCTTGGGTCTATTTTCGTGATTGCCCGCGTGGTTTATGGATCTGTTTTGGGTCTTCTTTAGTTTTGCTTTGTGGTGCATTTTTGTTGGCTGCTGTGCTGGGCGAGGGTTTTGCTGTCAGGTATGCTTGTGCTTTGGTTTTGCTGCTCTTGTTCTTGTGCTGTTGGTGTCCAGTTTTTTCCTTGCCTCTTCTTCTTTGTTTTTCTTTGTTTTTGCTTTGGTGCTTGCTGGTTGGGGGTTGTCTAGTGGCTTGTGGTTTTCTTGTTTTGATGGGGTTTGTTTTGTGTACTCTTCTTTGAGGGTTCTTTTGCTTGTTTTGGTGGGGGTTTGTTTTGGGTGTTTTGCCTTGTGGGTGTTTTGTCTTTCCTTGTTATATAATATCGGTTTGCTAATCAAAAAAAAAAAAAAAAAACTAAACATAGTAGTTATGCTTATTTGTTTTACTTGTTCTTCATGGGTTAGTGAAAGTATTCATTCATTCACAAAGCTAGTGGCGGAATTAGATCTCATCTTGACACGAATGGTGTTTGAAAGCTATGGTGTATCCAAGTCCTATGACTCCCACATTGAATCAATGACATACCTTCTCCGACCCACAAGACATAGAGTACCCAAAAAAAAGAAGACTGAGTTGGGTTTGGCTCCCCACACAGACAAAACCTTCATGACCATACTTCCTCAAAATCAAATTGATGGTTTGGAGGTAGAAACCAAGAATGGTGAGTAGATTGGTTTTGAGATGGCACCTTTGTCCTTTGTGGTCATCGCAGGCGATGCTTCCTTCTAGTGATTAGTAATTTTCATTTTGAATCTGTGAACAACTTGTAACTTATTGATATGTTATGCTTCTTTAAATTTCTAGTGTTAATCTTCAAAGTGATGTGTATTTTGTTTGCTGTAGGCATGGAGTAATGACAGAATACAATCTCCTATGCATCGAGTCACAATGAGTGGGAGCAAAGTGAGATATTCACTTGGGATTTTTCAGTGCAGCAATGGGATAATTCAAGCACCAGACGAACTGGTTGATGATGAACACCCATTACGATTTAAGCCATTTGAACATTGGGGATATCTTCGATTCGCCTCTGCACATTATGGTCAACATTCTCTCAGATCTTACTGTAGTGTTTGAGATTGTCCTTATATCAATGCTGTGGGGGGGTTTTGTTTCTGCTTTCCCGCAATAAATGTCATGTTGGTTTATATCAAACCTATGTAAACTTCTTAATGCTTTTCTGTAAATAGAAGCTATTGAATTATCAATAATCATGTGATTTGTAGTTGGAACTGGAACGGATGGACCGACAGAAACTTAAATAGCTTCTATTTACAGAAACTTAATACTGTAACTGTCCTAGAATCTTTGATTGATTCCAAACTATTGATCGATATATGTTGTCCAAAAGTCAATTATAATTGCCCATGATCTTCATAGATAAAGAAGGTCGTTTTGAGGCTTAAAATGCAATTTTTAAAAAATAAAAAATAAAAATATTGTGCAAAAGACTTCATTTATTTTTTCTATCATTTATTTAGATCATGAGAAGTCTTAATTTGCTATTGTATGTCTGGTTGGCGTACAATTAAGTTCAGAACTTTTTATTGGGTGCAGCTAGCATGATGGTCTATTGTACGTTGCAAAAAACAATGACGTTGTAATTTAGGCCAATCATTACTTTTTAGAGAATGTCAAGCATACTATTTCCAAAATTACTAATATATTATCATGGGTGGATCTATAAATTTTTCTCGGTGGTTGCACTTTTAAAGAAAATTTAAATTTTTTTGCTTCTAAGAGTTAGATAGGAAAGAAAAAAAAAAAGGTATGATTCACACATCAATATGATTAACTAGAAGTGGTGAAAAAATATAAAACGATAGGTATGCTATACTTTAAAATATGTAAGCGATTTTTAAAAACACGAAACCATATATACTACTCCTAACACCTCTATCTCCATCTATTTTATATGGGACAAAGTCTCACTAAGATGGGAAAAGAGGGAAAGTTTAGGACCGCACATTGATATGGTTGAATAGAAATGATGAAGTAAAACATAAGATCATAAGCATGTCATAATCCAAAAACTTAGGCGACTTTTAAAATCTTACTTATATACCACCCCTAACATCTTTTGCTCGATCTGAGATAGGCCCTTCTCAATGGTCACAAATAAGAATCTATTCACAAATTAAACCCAACTTTATATAATCTACAAAAATGGTGTACATTAGTAAATTTAACCAAAATTAAACAAAATTTAATCAAAATTAATTATTTTTTCTCAATCAGGGCCAAAACACTTAAGTGAATTTATATAAAAACAACTTATCATTTAAAAAAAAAAAAAATTGTGCGTTTGGACGTGCACACTAGTGCATGCACCCCCGTATATAATGCCAAGGATCAAACCATCATTGCTTGTAGCAATGGCAGACCATTATGAAATCATTTTTCATTTTTCATTTTTTTATTTTTTATTTTATTTTTGAGTGATAATTCATTAGGAAATTAATTACCAAAAATCAGGATTTTGTCTTTTAGCTTCTTTTTTTTTCTTTTTTTTCTTTTTTTTGGGAACAAAATCAATTTTATTAGAAATGATATCAAGGCCTGATTAATCACAAACCTAGGAAACACCCACAGGATTAATCAATTTTATTATAAATCAGACTAAACCATCCTAGCTCCCCTAATCAAAATTCTGAAAAAGATCAATAAGCAGTTTCACCAATACAAGACACCCCCGCGCCGGCTAAAACACCCTAAAACAAACAGGAGCCAACCAAGCAATACACAACCTAGAAGAAAAATCAAAACAGGAAGCTGATACCTCTGCTGCAACACTGATTAAACCCAAGCATTTTTTGAACAAACTACAACGTTAAAATCTTTGAAATGTTTTCTTTTAGTTGCCCTGTTGATGTAAAATATATGGCGGAATTATATTTAAAAGTGTTTAAAGCAGCAAAAATAAAAAATTGCATTGACACAAATCAAGAATCCCATACTCAGAATCATGTGAAATTCACATGCACTGTTGATTGAAAATGTTGAAATCATCAAAATCCATCACCATTTTTTTTTTTTTTTTTGGGGTGGTACATTGGGTGTATTCAAACTCCTAACTTACCCTACTCCTACTCTTTTCCCAACCTTTTCTCGTCATTAGACTAGCCTCAGTGACTTAAAAATAAATTAATTAAAAAAAAAAAAATCCATCGCTTTGCTATGGACTTTCACTTTTTGACTGAATTCAGTCATTTAGAGCGTTGGAACCTCCAATTCTTGCATTTTTGGGATTCAACCTTTATCTTAGTAAATTCCATTTTTAATTTTCCTTTTTCCATCTTAATTTTCTCTTTTTGGTTATTTTGTATTCTGCAAAAATTAGGTTAATTAGTTCCCTATGAATAAGATGGAAGCTGCAAGGTTTTTGATATTTTTTTCATCAATAAACTTAATTTCAAAGATTTTTTTTTTTTTTTTCTTCTTTGTTGACTTAAGTAACTCTTATGCTATGTTTGGATAAGGAATTTTTAGGTGAAATTTGCTTTTGAGATAGAATTTGTAAAATTTTTATAAGGATGAGATGAACAAAATCTTTATAAAATTTTTACAAATTCTATCTTAAAGGCAAATTTCATCTAAAAATTCTTTATTCAAACATAGCGTAATAGATTCTAAGCTTATCAAAAGTTGAAAATCTGACTTCTTTTTACAGATTTCCAGTATATTGACAGATTTTCATTTCAGAAGGTCTTGGAGTCTATTTTCGTGAGTACGTTTCATGAGTGGATAATGTAGACAAAACTTAGTATTAATCCCTTGGGTTCAAATTTGCTAGAATCAACTAGACGACAATAAATAAAAGAAGGCCAAAGCTCTTTTGCGCATCTGATCGATCAAAATATTAACGGTATCTGCGTCTTGCCTAGAGAAAAATGTTTGCTTTCTTGAATCTTTTCTCATTTTTATTTTTAGTTTTATAATGATTGAATCTTCTCTCATTAGTACGTAATTAGAAGATTTGGTTGGTTGGACCAATAAGATCGATCATCAACAATCAAATAGTGAATGAAAATGAAATGGACCATGCCCAACGGTGAATCTGCAGAGCTTTTGAGAGTCACTTTTATCCCCCTTGAGCTTTTCTTTTTGGTGGTTTTTGTTTGGGCTGTGGGGGCTTTTGTTTGTTTTTTGCTTTGCCCTTTATTATGCTGTTTGTGTTGTTTTGAGGCCTGCTGGGTTGTTTGGTTTCCTTGTTGGATTCCTTGTCTAATTTGTATTTCTCTTTTTGATTAATACAATTATCTATTATAAAAATAAAAAATAAAAAAAAAAACGGTGAATTAGTCTTTTTAATCATTAGTCTATTCAAGATTCAGTCATTGTCCGTTGCAGTTTACACAGTGCAGTGGTGAAAATGAAATGGACTTTCTTATTAGATTATTTGAGATTTGTCTTGTCATTATTACATTAATTAGAACTTGGGTTCACAATAATTTGCAAGTCGTTCTCCTTAAAAAAATTAAAAATTAAAATAATTTGCAACTTGTTGCTTTTTTAAATATATATCCCAAAATAATAAATAATAATGAAAAGGACTTTGCAATAAGTATTTAGAACAAGACAATGACATGCCCTTAAAGTTTGGCCTAAGATAATAATACTAATGATAATAATAATAGTAATAATAATGATCACGGCTTTCTCATTGGATTCGTATCTACACTGATTAGGACTTCCTAACGAATGATTGATGTCGCGGGCGGGGGGGTAATGCGGGCACGTCCCCCCACCTCACCAAGGGTTTCTTTTTGTGGGGAGAGATATTACTATTTGATGACTATTTCTAAACATAATGCCAAAAAGAGGAAAATAGTAGTCATTTTAAAATATATTTACAGTCAATTTGTAATAAGTTGACAAAAGATTCTTTTTTTGGTATTAAATTGAAAAACTTTCAAAGCTTTTAGTTCCCAATTCCTACTTCACAGAATCATAGCACAGTACCCCCCTTGGAGATAAATCCTAGTTCCGCCCCTGATTGATGTCAATTCCAAGCTATTTCATCGACGAGTTGAATAAGTATAAGGTGCCCGTTTCATATTGATTTAAATTTCAGCCAGTTTTTTGCTTGTTTGATATTTTTCGAAAAGTTTCAACCCTGTGTCATAGATTAAATACATATATATGATTATTTCCTTGGTTGTTTTTTTTTTTAAAGTCATTTTTAACTATTAATTATCTTTTATCATTATTTGAAGAAGAAAATTATTATTTTAATCACATATAAATGCAATGGCATATATATATACAGTTACGTTCCCATCAGCACATGTTGATATAAGTTATATCAGCACCATGCATTGGAAGTTATACTCTTTATATTGGTCCAATGTACCTCATATCCCACTAATGCACAAGGTATAACTCTCAATACGAGTGTTGATATAAGTTATATCAACACATGCTTACCTGATCATCATCTTATATATATATATATATATATATATATATATATATATATATATATATATATATATATATCTATAGGATGATGATCAGGTAAGCACGTGCTGATATAACTTATATCAAAACCCGCATTGGGAGTTGTACCTTGTGCATTAGTAGGATGTGAGGTGTATTGAATCAATGCAAGGGGTACAACCCCCAATGCATAGTGCTGATGTAACTTATATCAGCACGTGCTGATGGGATCACCTCTGTATCTATATATATATATATATATATATATATATATATATGGGTCTGGACCAGAGGACAACATTATGCCTAAGAATGTTGTAAAAAAAATTTATATAAAATATTGGCCCCCATCTTAAACTAACTTAATTCCTATACTATTATAAATGGGTTGGGAGGTCTTAATATCTCATACTCCTTCCGTCTCAGAGGACAAAATTATGCCTAAGAATGTCGTAAAAGAAAATTTATACAAAGTATTGCCCCCCATCTTAAACTAACTTAATTCCTATACTATTATAAATGGTTGGAAGGTCTTAATATCTCATACTCCCTCCGTCTCAAAAAGATAGACCAATTTGACAAAACATAATTTAATACAGAACAATTAATGTATTGATTAAACATTTTTTTTTCAAAAACTTCTAAACAGTCTAGACTTTTCAAGAGTGATGTACTTATTAAACGTATGTGCGATTTCATAATCTCTATTCATTCGTGCCGATGAGTACTAATCATGTGATTTCGTCTTTTTTCCATCTTACCCAGAGCTAAATTAAAAAAATAAAAAGAGAAAGTGAAGACTGGGAAGGAAATCGACAGCTTTAATTTGTCCCCTGAACAGAATCATTGTATCAAATGGTTGTTTTTACTGTCTTAGATTGCTACACTCAATTATCATACTGAAAGGCTTCCGGGTCCACATTATACCCATTTTTACTTTCTTATATCTTTCACATTTCTTATGATGTGGTTGTATTGTCTTCTATCCCAGAGGACCTTCACTAGTTTATCTAGCTGTGAGCAACGATATCATGTGGTCACCATGCACAATAAATTGACCAGATGTCCTATCTTTGATCGCATCATTTATGGCGTGAATATGGTCAGACCACCATTCTTCCCAATTTAGGCTGACAAGTGACAACCAACCAACCAACCCAAGAAGTTGAAGTTAAAATTTTGTTCATTAAGTTGGAGCTAATTTCAATTATAGCAACATCGGGTGGTCCTAGGCTGTCCGGTCCGGTTTTTAAAACACTGACAAGAAGGGAAGGGTGTTATCTATTATTTTCCTTTCAACGATTCGTTTGTTTAGACATAAATTATTTTTCAAGAAAAATTATTGGTGTCTATGAGATTTTGATAGAACATAAGATTCAATAATGTTGGGTGGTCCCATATAGATACAAGGAGGTGAGACCATCGATCGTCCATTATTTTCTTTTCAACTACCGTTCGTTTGTTTTGACATAAATTATTTATCGGAAAATTTAATGGCATCTTTCAGTTTTTGGTTGAACATATAAATAATATAAACATTAAGTCTATTCAAGTCTTGTATAAACTTATTAGTTTATTCAATATTTATTTATTGAGAATCCGTAATTAGTGGCAAGTGGTTTTAGATCACCTGTGGCATGGACTTCATATTGGTTCATTTGAGTCCTATTATTGGTCTATTAAATTTGCTCTGATGACGAGGACCCAAGGATGAAGACTCTCTAATTAATATAAATCCACACACCCATAATGTGGCTTGTGGTTCATACTTAACTTATTTATTTATAGACAAAATTATGATTTATGATGACATTTTTAGCCTTATTTTACTATTCCCCACATATATATAATATAGTTTCTTTTTTCTTTTCTTTTTTTTAAATCCGCAAAAAATATATTATATTAAATTGAAGGAAGGATTTATACACCCACAACCCAAAACACAAAAAGAACCCCACATACTATGGTTTACGAGTAAACCTATCCGATTAAACTCCACTCCAACCATAGCAACAAGTTATATATCATACTTGCCTAGTTGCCTCAACAATGTTTTGCATCATTTTGACCTCAAGGGTTGCACCCACGAAAGATGATAAAGACAGAAATATGAATGAATCGATTTGTTTAATTTTACATGCACATCACCTTCTTTGGTGGGGTCCTTTCGGGTGCACATCTCCATAATTGGCAGTCCCTGTAATTTGAATTGAAGTTTTACTGCATCCTTAAAGAGTAAGGACCACTAGAAGAAGAAGAAGAAGAAGAAGAAGAAGAAGAAGAGACTTACGATGGTAAGGACCACCAGACAAAGAAATTGATGTGCCGGAGTGAGTTCGCCTATCGAGTAAGGACCACCCGACAGTGAAATTTAAGAAAAAAAAAATCTCTATAAGTAGCATGGACAAAATTAACGTATATATCAGTGAGTTATCCCTCAGAAGCCCTAAACTTGCCAGGTGAGAAGGGAAAGAGAAAAACGAAATTAAAAAAAAAAAAAAAGCATCATGGGTTCCGAGACGGTCCACAAAATTCCTGTGGTAAATTTCTCCAATGAAAACTTGAAGCCTGGTACAAGTTGTTGGATGTCAACATGCAAAGATGTCATGCATGCACTCCAAGAGTACGGCTGTTTCGAAGCAGTGTATGACAAAGTTTCTTCTGATCTTCGCAACGCTGTCTTCGGCGCAGCAGAAGAGTTGTTTGCTCTCCCCGCTGAAATCAAAGCGAAAAACACTTACGATGGGAAGCCGTATCATGGGTATCTGGGGCAAGTTGCCTCTCTTCCACTCCATGAAGGGCTGGGTGTTGATAATGCACCAACACTAGAAGGGACGAAAAGCTTCACAGATATCATGTGGCCCCAAGGAAATGATCATTTCTGGTATAATTTGATTTTTTGCCTCATAATTATCATTCCTCCAGAATCTAAATTCAGGGCTGTTCTTGTGTTCAGGTCTAAACCTTATATTTAGGCCCATAAAAGCACATTTTTCTCTTGAACCTTAGTCAAATGAAGACCCCAACCCAAGTTCAAATTCCAAGGGCCCCAACAAAAGGCCAAACTTTTTGTCAGAGGATTAGAGTTAGGATTTGGGCTTTGGTGGGAGGTGGGGATGAGGGTATTTGGTATTCTGGGGGTTTTAAAGAGTAAAAAACAAGATGAAGACTGCCAAAGGAGATGAAAAGAAAGTTTTGAGGAGCCAATAGAGGCCTCCTTTTGTGTGTGTGTGTGTGTTAATGTGTACGTATAGAGGACCCATCTTAGGAGTTCTCTTAATGCCCCAAAAAAATCCGGGCTCCCCTTGCTTAAATGTGGCTTATTTGATTTTCTTTTCGTCTTTGATTGGACAGTGAAAGTGTTCATTTGTTCTCGAAGCTGGTAGCCGAATTAGATGAAATGGTGATGAGAATGATATTTGAAAGCCTTGGAGTAGAGAAGCTCTATGAGTCTTACGTTGGATCGGCCAATTACCTACTTCGAATCATGAAAAATAGAGGACCAAAGATGAACGAGTCTAATGTGGGGTTTCTCCCTCATACTGACAAATCCTTCACTTCCATAATTCACCAAAATCACGTTAATGGTTTGGCTGTTAAAACAAAGGATGGCGAGTGGATTTCTTATGACCCGTCTGCTTCGTCCTTCTTATTCATGGCTGGCGATGCACTGATGGTAGGTTACTTTTTTTAAAAAAAATTTTTATTTAACTGTCTTGCTATGAGCTTAGATTTATTTTGATGGCTTGTCGTTTATTTATTATTATTATTATTTAGAGGGGTAAAAAACATGAAACCTCCCTCATGTACAGGCCCGATTCACCCAACACTTCGAACTTCAAACTGATACATTAAATAACTTCCCATAACTATTAAGTAATTACACTTTAACCCCTATATTTGATGCATAAATTACTCTTTTATCGACTAATTGTTTTAGAAATTTAATTTGATGAAAATATACATTAAATTTGATGGAGGGGAAAAGTATCACAATTTAATATCGTACGTACAAAGTTGTTTGTTCAGTCACATTATTTGTGGCAGAATTATGGTCATTTATATATCCCATGTGTCTGTCAACATGGAACTGTAAATCTGTTACTTTTTGAATCCCTAAAAAACTAAGTTTCCGATGGGTTTTGTAGACTTGGCCAATTGTTTCTCACATCTTTCCATATTAGTTGTGCTTTCTTAAATTCTCACTACTAAGATTTTGAAGAGATGCATGTTTTGCTTTGAAGGCATGGAGCAATGACAGAATACATTCTGCGATCCATCGAGTCACCATGAGCGGGAGCGAATTGAGGTACTCACTAGGAATGTTTACATTCAGCACTGGGATGGTGCAAACACCGGAAGAGCTAATCGATGATGAACACCCCTTGCAGTATAAAACGTTTGATCATCTTGAATATATTCGATACTTCCAGAAAACCCTGATTCCTGTCAAAGCCTACTGTGGTGTTAATTAATTGAGATTTCTTTTTGTCTGCAAAAACTTTATGTTATGTGCCTATACTGGGTATGTTTATTTCTAGGCTTGCTTGCTTTGTCTGTCCTATGAAGTCAATTTGCTGGTTTTGTGCATTATATTATCAAAGGCTATGTGGGTTTCTTGCTACTCTTATGGGGGATACATGTATTAAGTATATTTTTAAGCCTATCAGGGTCTTCCTACTTCTCTTGGTATAGGACGTACGTACATTTCTCTAGCTATGATCCTGTAAATGTAATTATGTCAGATATTATCGGTTTGTTTAAGTTTGTTTGCAAATGTTTTCATGCTATCTTATATCTTGCAATTGATGTGTGTCAGCACTCTGTCTAAGAATCCACTTGGAAGCAGCTAGCATCCCAAGAAAAAAAAAAGGACTTCTAATGCATGGCCAGTTGTTTCCTCCAAAATTTTGATTCTGAGGATTGGGTTGCGCGAGCGTGCCAGCCACTACACAGTGACGAATTGCGGGTTCTACCTTGCCTTGAATGGACTCAAGGACTTTTCTGTGACAAACAATTGAAAACACAAAATAATAACAGAAATTAAAAGAAGAAGCTCACCACGGAGGAAGCCATTTTCATTGATCAATTTCTGAAATTACAGTGATGAACAAAGGGGTGCACACGCCTTTGACCAGAAAGGAGCACACGTTTCTGGGTTTTAAGTCCTAGAATTCTAAAAGAAAGTGAAAAAGATAAAGTTCCTGAGAACTGGTTTGTTGATTGATGTTGGAGAGCCTCTTCAAATGGCTGTTTACCCTTTTATATATGTACAACTTCAACCTCTTCCCTGAAATATGCCTGATAACTGCCCACGATGTCGAACTACCATCTCCCAAAACTGCCACGTTCTTATAACTGCCCATGATCTCAAGATAACTGTTTCCATCATGTAATTCAATACCTGCTTTTGTTAGTGCTCCAAGGATTCGACCTCCTCTGACCGAATTTTGAAGGCTCTTTAAGGCTGCGGTGTAACCACGATTTGCTTCAACGTAAGTGGTAATTCGGTCCAACGAAATCGTCCCATCACTATTTGCGAGGCAGAAGTTAAAATTCGTCCAACCATGCTGTGGCCGATTTTATGGGTGTAAACATTGCCCCCCACATTTTAACAGATTAGTTTTCTGGTAAAATGTACCAATTTTTATGAATCGGCCTTTCATCATACATATAAAGGTAGGCAAAAGATGTTAGGATTCATCTTTTCTGGTGACACGTGTTCATACCCCCAAGCCTTAGTAACAGAGACACGTGTTCCTCTTTTAATTGGTCCCTCATCTGACGGCACTGAATCACTAATAATAGCGCCGTATCGTTTACTGTTCCCAAGGGAACGTCTCTTCCAAAACGCCTTTTCCATTTCTCCTAAAAGCGCCAAAACCCCTCAGACTCCTTTTGAAACACAACTCCCTCGTCTCCTACACGAACCAGAGCTCCTTTTCCCAGGGTTTCTCTTCTCCGGCGATCTGCTCACTTCTTCCTTTCATCTGGTGTCTTCTTCTCCGCCATCTTCGAGTCTTCTGCCAACGCCTTTCTTCAGTTCATCCCCTCGTCATTCTCTATACCACATCTTCTTCTAGAATGGCAGATTCTGCGCCTGGTGAAATCGCCAGCAAGTCTCGTTTGGCAGAGCTCACGGCGACTGACCCGGCGGTGGCCATCTCTAAGGTACTTATCCCTATCAACAACTCTTACACTTTAGGTCCTGTGTTCTCCTCTGCTGAAGCTGTCGGATCCTACTCTTCTGTTTTTCCAAAACCTCAATCAGAGGTTTTTGTTTTTGAAAACCCTAAATGCAATATCACTTCTTCTTTTTCTAAGTCTGTTCGTTGCTGGCCAAACAGACAAAAGAATTGGCTTTCCTGGTTTGATAGGATGGTTGCTGTCAAGGCCAATGAATGGCATGAATTGGGAATTCATGAAATTCTTCATCTGTCCAAATTCCAAATTCCAATCAATAAAGAAATTTTATCATCGGCCTTATGTTTCTGGTCTGTTTCCACCAATTCTTTTCACTTTAATTTTGGGATGATGACCCCCACACTCTTAGACTTAGCTGTTCTTTTTGGCCTTCGACCTAATGGGAAATGGATCAATGCCTTGGCCGAGACCCCTGAATTCGATGACTCAATTTCTTTTGACAAGAAAAGCACATCTTACACTAATTTCCTCAACCTCTATATGAAAACAGAGGGCGAAATTGAGGAAACTGAGTATATTGCCTTCCTTCTTTTTTGGATTTGTAAATACCTTTTTTGTTCACCATCTTTTAAAATTGTCAAGGCCGATTTAAAATTGGCCATTTACTTGGCTAGGGGTTGTAAGGCTGCCCTGGGACCTTTAGTCCTTTCAAGCCTTTACAGAGGTTTATTCAATCTCTTGTCTTCTAACTTCCACCTGTGGGGAGGTCCTCTCTGGATGCTTCAGATTTGGCTTCATGCCTATTTTCCAGAGGTGAGCCCTGCCTGTGAGTCTCATCCAGATGTTCCTTCCCTTGGATATAACTTCATTGACTTTTCTCACAATCCTCATTCTTTCAAAGATTGTTTTACCTTCTTCTATTCATGTAATAATCGGTCTCCTAAACAATTTTATCCCTTTTTTCCCCTGAGATACGGGCCACAATGGTTGCTGGCCGTATCTACTTTTGATGCTCCCCAGTCAGTGTTAAAATCCTTTTGGAGCAGTGTATTAATCCCAAGAGACCTTCATCATAGACTGATCTTAGAAAACTCTGGGAATAATCGTTGTGGAGTAGAAATCTATTGCCCCCATTTTGTCTCTAGGCAATTCGGCCTCCATCAATCTATTCCTTTTCCCCTCACATACAGCCTAAACTCTGATTTCTTGAATCGGCTTGTGATTCAAGATCTTGATGAAGTGGACAGTGTAGATGTGATCTTCAAAATGTTGAAGAAAGATTTTGAAATCTCTTCTTTCCGGTATAAGCCGTCTGTATCTGATGACTTCACTACCTTCTGGGGAAATTACATCAAAAAGAGTAGACCGATGGACCCAGCAGAGGCTTTTAACCAACTCTTTACACATGAAGCTGCTGATGACTTGGCCGATTCTAGTGATGGCGATACTGACAGGCTTTCCTCGCAGGCCACAGAGACTGGGAAAGGAAAAAAGCAAAAGACCAAGCAAGGTATCCCTATTGACCGATATTCAGCTTATCAGTCTGTACTAACTTATGAAAAATTTTATAAAATCAAATGGATCCCTGGGGAAGACATGTGGGTAATGGTGGACAAGGTAGATAGAGCTGTTCTAAATATAAAATCAAAACAATTTGATGAATATATGGCAAAAAATAAGGGAAAAAGAGTTATGTCAGGTCCCACATTTTTTATGAAGTTTGAAAAATGGCTGGAGAAAAATCGACCATATACTCCTTCCGCCAATTTTGCAATAGCTGACCTAGTTGAACCATCCTTGGCCTTATCCTCGCCCGATGAAGTTACTTGGGTAGGGAGACGCGCCACTAAAAAAGAACTTGACCGATTTCAATGGATAACCTGGCCTATATCAACTTTTTCCATAGGTATCTCTCTTGCTCATTTCCTATTTTTTAGAAACAATTACGAGAGTATCCTGACTTTTGCATTTTGCAGATGCCCCCTCTTATGAACATCGGTCTACAGCTCCTTTTCCTGAACTCCCATCTGAGGATGAGGAAGAGCTTTTGAAGTCCCAGCCTGGTAAATCAAAAAGCGCTGCTCTGGTGAAGTCATCAGCCGCTAAACCAAAGCAAGGAGAGACCGAACACCAGGCCACTGGGAGCCAAGCCAAGAAAACTACAAAGCCAAAAACAGTGGAGACTGGGCATCAAGCTGCTGAGAGCCAAGCCAAGAAGAGAGGTAGACCGAAGACCTCTACAGCTGCAACTGGCCGAAACAAGAAACCCAAGGCAAGTGGGATGAGCGAGATTTTTGCATCTTTGTCCCAGAAAGGGTCTGGCTCAGCCTCTGTGCCTATTTCTTCTTCCTCCATCTCCAAACCAGCCTCAAGCCCTCAACAATCCCAGGCCAAAGATTCAGACCCTCATGAGTCCGATTCTGAGGACCAGGATGAGCTGATCATTTTACCTGATCCCTCTGAAGAAATGACTCAGCCATCCTCCCAACCAGAAAAAACAATTTCTACTGCCCCTGCTACAGTTCCTGCTACAGTTCCTCCTGTACCAACTTCTTCATCTTCTGAGAATAAATATGCCACTGCGATGGCCTCTCTTGAGAAGCTCCGCTCTTTTTTGAAGCCTAAGCTGACCGATTCTCCTCTTTCTTCGACTACATCTAGCCTTTCCAAAGGCCCAGATGTTGAAAAGGCAAAAAAGCTCCTGAAAACCATCTGCAGTGTCCCCATAGCTTCCATTTTTTCTCAACTTGACAAAATCAAGACCGCCATAAAAATCATTCTGTCCGATTCCAATACCACCCCTGGACTGGCTGCTAACCTTCAATCCTTTGAAGAGAAAATTTCTCTCCTTTGCCTTTCCTTTTCTTCTACCAAGAATGATGCAACCCAAAATAGGAAACTTCTGAATCACATACTGGACCTACAATCCAAGATCCAAACGGCCATGACAGAGGCCGAAAATGTGAAATCCTTGATCGAAGAAGGACAGAAGGCTGAACAAGAATTTCAAACTAGGGTTGCTGACTTGGAGAAGCAGCTGAAGGATGCAAAAGAAAAGCTGAAGGAGGCGGAGCTTATTCAGGCTAACCTTACACAAGTCTTTTCTGAGAAAGTTGGTGAGGCGCAAGGGCTGGCCGAACAGTACGAGCCTTATTCAGGCCAAGAAGAAACCCTAGAGCAGAAACAGAAAGATCTGGAGGACCAACTTCAAGCTTTTGAAGTTGAGTGGTCGAGCATAAAGCAATTGCTTTCTCTTGCTGATCCTTCTCTTACTGCTTCCTCTTGATATCTTGAACAATTTTCTTCATGGCTGGCGTGTAGCCATTGATTGTCCTGGTCTTGTAATTTGGCCATAAGGCCTTTGCACAATTTTATTTTCATCAATTTCTCTTTACTCAATTATTAATTTGCACTGACAATATTTTACTTACTGATGCGTGTATGAACTATACTTGTTTCTTTTGACATTCGGCCATGTAGCCTTGAATATATACACATGCTTCTTCTATCCTTCCTCTGAATGCGGGTTTAAATTTGTATCTATACTTACATGCTCCAAATATTTTCGACACTTTCCCACATTGCAGGATAATATTTTTTGAGAAATCGGCCATTGATAAGCCGATCATGGATGTTACCATCCAAATTTTGTAAGTGATAAGCCCCACCTTTTAATACTTTGAAAATTTTGAAAGGACCCTCCCAATTGGGAGACCACTTCCCGTACTTGGGATCTTTTGACCCAATAGGCAATATAGCCTTCCAAACTAATTCACCTTCAAGAAAATCCTTGGGTCTAACCTTTTTATCATAAGCTTTTTCGATCTTTCTCTTTTGGGCTTGTAAATGGTCTAATGCTAGTAGCCTAACATCATCCAAATCGTCTAATTCGGCCAACATAGCATCATAATAATCTTGTACACTTAAATTTCTTTGCCTAGCAACTCTCAGAGACCGAACTGTTACTTCCATAGGCAAAACTGCATCATGCCCATAGGTCAGGGCGAATGGGGTAGTGCCTGTACTAGTTCTTTTAGAATTTCGGTAAGCCCACAGAGTTTCTGAAAGTAATTCATGCCATGCTCGAGGATTTTCCTCAATCATTTTCTCTATACCAACTTTCAAAATCTTGTTTGTTGATTCGGCCTGTCCATTAGCTTGTGCATAGTAGGGTGTCGAATGTACAATTTCAAAACCATACTCTTTAGCGAACGCTCTTACCTCACTGCCAGTGAATACTGTGCCCTGATCGGCAGTGATGGTCTGGGGTAGACCGAATCTATGAATAATGCTTTCTTTTATACATTTTATCACTTCCGTCTGAGAGACCGAGGGCATGGGTATGGCTTCTACCCATTTAGTAAAGTAATCGGTTGCTACTAAAATAAAGGCATCCTTTTTGGACGATTCTGGGTATATTTTACCGATCACATCCATTGCCCATCCCCTGAATGGCCAAGGCTTTACTATGGATTGCAATTTTATTGCAGGTGCATGTTGCACTGGCCCATGAATTTGACAAGCTTGGCAGCCTTTAGCATATTCTAAGCAATCTTTCATGATATTCGGCCAATAATAGCCGTATCTTTTTAGGAGCCATCTCATTTTTATACCAGCCTGGTGTGCCCCACATATGCCCTCATGAACTTCGGCCATGACTTGCATTGTCTGAAACTTAGAAATGCACAGGCTCAAAAGGCCATCAACATTCTTTTTATACAGTTCTTGATCTAAAATAACAAAATTTAAGGCCCTTTTCCTGACTTTATATTCAGTCTGAGCAGACGGATTTTGTAAATATTTTATAATTGGAAATCTCCAATCATCTTGGGCAACATCTAATGATAATACCAAGTCACCAGGGCCGAATATATTCTTTAAGGACGATTCTAATCTCCTTTCTATTGTAATTGTCCTGGTAAGAACACTAAGTGGGATTTTTAGTCCAGAAGCTATTTGAGCCAATTCATTTGCTTCGTTATTTTCTTTTCTCGGGACACACTTGAATAAAACGTCAGCAAATAAACTAAGCAAATATTTGGCGATCCTATTATATTCAACCAGGGAATCACTTACACATTTGAAATCGCCAGATAACTGTTTCAAAACTAACTGGGAATCTCCAATAATAAGGACACTTGATATATTCAAATCCACCAATAAAGCGAGACCGATAATGAGTGCCTCATACTCGGCCTGATTGTTTGTACAATCGAAATCTAGCTTGAATGAAAATTGAGTTCTTTTGTTCATTGGGGATATTAGAACTATACCTGCTCCGGCCGATTCCTCAGTTCGAGACCCATCGAAAATTAAAATCCATGGGACTAAAGAAATGCACCCAATCTCCATGGTAGGCAAAATTTCAGGCACCTCTCCTAAATTAGGGTGGCTTGCTAAGAAATCGGCCAGAGCTTGGCCCTTAATTGCCTTTTGTGGAGTATATTGCAAACAAAATTCAATTAGGACTAATGACCATTTTGCAATTTTCCCTCTTACAATCGGCCTACTCAACATGTATTTAACCACATCAGTTTGACATATTATATAAACCAGAACAGGTAACATATAATACCTTAACTTAATACATGAAAAGTACAAAGCCAAACAAAGTTTTTCAATCGGTGTATATCTACACTCGATTTCATTCAGCAGTTTACTAAGAAAATAAACGGCCTGCTCATGTCCATCGTCTCTGTCTTGGGCTAACAATGCTCCAACAGATTCTTCAGCGGCCGATATGTACAACTTCAAAGGCTTCCCCTGCTTGGGTGGCATTAACACCGGTGGCTTTATAAGATATTCTTTCAGTTGGTCGAATGCTTCCTGATGTTGCCTGTCCCACTTGAAGCTGTCCTCCGCCCGTATCTTCAGCAGAGGAGAGAAGGCTTTGGTTCGCCCTGCACAATTAGAAATAAAACGGCGCAAGAAATTAACTTGACCGAGAAACCTTTGAAGCTCTTTTTTATTAGATGGTGGTTTTGCATCGATAATTGCCTTTGTTTTGTTTTTGTCAACTTCAATCCCTCTTTGGTGGACAAGATAACCCAAGAAATTTCCAGCAGATACACCAAAAGCACATTTTAAGGGGTTCATTTTTAAACTATGAGCCCGCATTCTTTCAAAAGACTTCCTTAGATCGGTCATATGAATGTCCAGATCTGAAGATTTAACCACCACATCATCTATATAGACTTCCATAAATTTTCCAATCATATCATGGAAAATATAATTCATAGCCCTTTGGTATGTGGCCCCAGCATTTTTTAGACCGAATGGCATTACTACCCATTCAAAGGTCCCGATGCTACCTGGGCACCTAAAGGCTGTTTTCTGTACATCATCTTCGGCTATGAAGATTTGATTATAGCCTGAATGGCCATCCATAAAAGATAAGACTTTGAACCCAACAGCTGCATCAACCAGCATATCAACCACAGGCATCGGGTACTCATCTTTTGGAGTGGCTTTATTTAAGTCTCTAAAATCTATACACACCCTCAGTTTCCCATTCTTTTTCAAGACTGGGACGATGTTCGAAAGCCACTCCACATACTTGGCCGTTCGAATGAATCCGGCCTTTAACAGTCTTTCTATCTCTTCTTTTACTTTGAGATGAATTTCCGGAGCCATCCTCCTAGGAGGTTGCTTATATGGTTTAAACCCCTTTTTAATTGGTAGTTTATGCTCGACCAGTTTTCGGTCTAAACCTGGCAATTCGTCATAGTCCCAAGCGAAACAATCCCTAAATTCTTTTAGCAGGCCGATTAACTTATCTTTCCAGTCTTCTGGTAAATTTTGGTTAATAAAAATCGGCTTTGAGTTTCCTAATAATTTTATTTCTTGCAAAGGGTCTATGACTTGAGCTTTTTCATCACTCAACTTCCTAGGCTCTAGCTCTAATTCTTCTAAGGTGATTTCGTCTGCATCTTCTCTAACACAATCGGCCAAAGTGGCCGATTCATTGATTTCAGCCATGTAGGATTCTATTCTCTGCATGGCTTCCTGATATGCTTGGGTTTCAAAATTCATTTAAACTTAAATTTTCTTGTACGGCCCTTTGAGAGGCCGAATTTATATGGCATCCTCCATCCAACACTGGAGAGGCGACCTTAAGGGGTCGGCCATTTTTATCAGACCCTATAAATTCTAAAGGTCTTATGTTTTTCTCATAGAGAACAGCCTCAGCAAAATTGTTTGAAAAAGCAAATGGGTGACTGTCGGCCTGAATCAACTCAGCCTTGTCCCCATTCCAAATCATCAAGCACTGATGAAGTGAAGATGGGACACACATGTTTGCATGAATCCAATCACGGCCTAACAGCGCATTGTAATTCGAGGCCGAATTCATGACGAAGAATGCCGTCATTTTAGTTTTATTTCCTACAGTAACTTCCATAGGAACAACCCCCTCAGGTTTTACAGCACCACCCATGAAGTTTACTATTGAAACTTCTGCAGGCAATAAATCCTTTTCTGTCTTTCCTAATTTCTTCATAACCGAAACTGGCATGATATTAACAGAGGCTCCATTATCTACCAAAACCCTTGAAACTGGTTTCCCATTGAAATGAGCTTTAATATATAAGGGTTTCAAGTGTTTAGCCATATTCTCACTAGGCTTGGTAAAAGTAATACCTTCACTAGGTAGATCGGTCTGGGTAGACCGATTCGGAGTTTCTGAGATTTCATTAATTGAAAGCTTTCCTTCAAAGCCAACATCAATATCATCGAAAGACAAAGTTTGGCCCTCCTTAGCTTTAAAATCAGCAGGTAAAATAAAAACCATGTTTACCTGGACTCTAACTGGTGGAAGAGATCCGAACTGAAGAGTGTCATCGTCCTCAGCATCAAAATCATCAGCTTCTAAGATTTCATCCTCTTTGCACTTTTCGATAGCCACTTGAAGGGACTTCTTTTCCTCCTCAATTGCTTCTAGACGCTTCCATATATTAGCCCGAATTCGGTATCCTCCAGTCTTCTTAATCAGCTCCCTTTTTTCTTCAGCTTGTATTCTTTGGAGCCTTCTCTTCTGGGTCCGAGTCATTTCGGGCTGACCGAACTTTGGGTGTCGCGCCTGAGCCCACCTTTCTGTCTGTGTCGGCCTAGGTTTCACCATTCTGGGCTTAATTAGGCCACGCAAGTCGCCTTCAATAGTCCCAGAACTGGACGCTTGACCTTTTGTCATCTTATCGGCCTGACTGTCTTTAAGCCGATAATCATTTCTCACGGTGATTTGTAAACCCTGACCTTTTGAATATTCATCAGGTCGAATTCTTTTATTGCTATCATCAGTCTTCCGATAACCCTTCTTCAGACTTCTAGCATGCTCTTCATTTTCTTCTTGTATTATCTTTTCTTTCTCAATTCTGGCCTTATACAGACCACTTGATCTAAACTTCTGCTCATATTTATTTGGCCTTCTGGCCGCAGCATTTGCAACTTCAGCCTCATTAAGGCCCCTGACTTGTAGCTCACCTCTATAAATAGAGACTTCCACATCCCCAATTACAGCTTTCTTCAAATTTCCAGGATCATACTGAGGCATTGCCAATTTGCTGTGACATCCTCGGCAATAAATTGGGTGACCATAAATGTCACTGAGATGTTCTATCGCTACCTTAGTCCATCTTTTGACAGTACTGGAATCTAACCTCCCTGAGTAAGCATAAGTCTCACCTTCGGCCTCTGGGATAAACGAGACCGATTTTATCTCTTTATTCCTCTGTCGAGGAACCTGTACTACGGCTTTCCCTTTCTCTTCTGATTTCTGTTCAGCACTTACAGTCTCCTTGGTTGACACTTCAGGATCATGTACCTGCAAAACAACCATATTAACTGGAAACTCAAAAGGAAACGGGTTTTCATCGACTTGATGAACAGTCTTCTCCTCAGGGAATTTTAATTTTTCATTATTAATTGACCTTTGGATGGCATCCCTTAACACAATGCAACTATTTGTTGGATGTGTCCAACAATCATGCCATTTACAATACTTTTTGTCTTTCATTTCTTCCGCAGATGGAATTTTATGCCCATCTGGTAACTTAATTTGACCGTCTTTTAACAATAGGTCGAATATTTGTTCTGTTTTAGAAAGGTCAAAATCATATTTCTTATCCCTAAAATTGTTTCCATTTTGGTTACCATTGTTTGGTCTCCTTTGGAAATTCTGTTTCAATTCTTGAACCTTGGATTTTACCAGGGCCCTACACGTATATGGCCGATTAATATTCAGTTCGGCCAAGGCAATTTCCTCCTCAGTTTCTTCATTTTCTTCCATGGCTTCAATCTGAGCCACTTCCCTATTCGGGTTCCTATAATAGGTTCCCCTTGAAGAAACCCTTCTTTGATTCTCTTCTTCGAGAATTCTCTCATATTTTGACACTGCAGTCATAAGATGGCCCAGGTCGAAAAAATCTTGGCCAATGAACTTCTTTCTATTTTCTAGATTAAGCCCACTAATCACCATTTTGACACAATCAGATTGTGCTAAATTCGACCTGCACCTACATTGGGCATTTCGGAATCTCTGAACAAAGGTATCAACCCTCTCACCGGGTTCCTGGCACATTCGGGCCAAATCAGCGACCGTTATTTCGGTCTCTGCCTTGCAGAAATAAATATGGAAAAGAGATTCCATTTCCTGCCATGTTGTAATTGACCCTGATGGTAAATTAATATACCAATTAAATGCCCAACCAGTTAAAGAACTTGGGAACAATCTCAGCTTTAAATAGCCGCTACTACCTGCTTCACCACATTGGCACGTGAATCGGCCAACATGTTCAAAGGTTGACTGTTTATCTTCTCCTGAAAACAATGTGAAATCAGGGAACTTAAAACCTCTAGGAAATTCGTGAAGCTGGTCAATATAATCAGGGTAAGGGCGACTATACGCTGTTCTAATTGGTGGTCGACCTGTCCCCATTTGTTCTCTAATGATATTGGCAATCTCTTCTCTGAAATTGTTTGGATTGTCCCTCAAATTAGTCTGAAAGGTCTGAGTAAGGTCTTCTTGACCAACATAATTGTATGGGGCTTCATTTGAACCCCCATAGTTTCCAGCCGTGGGTCGGCCTGTTCTGACTGGAATATCGGTTTGATTTCCCAACATAAAACTACTATTTCGAGTCGGGTCAAACGAGTCATTCATCATTTGATTGTAAATTTGCCCCCCGGGTGAGGCATAAAACACACTATCCTTAACTCCACTTGTTCCAATATTCGGTCTTGGCTGCCCGAATTGATTTCCCAAATGAACAGAAGTTGGGATTTGCCCTTCTGGCCGAAATATTGATGGATTTGACCCCAAAGGATCTTGCCTGGACAAGAGATGGACGTCCCCATACCTAAAGTTATTTGACCCTTCGGCCTTTCGGCCGTATTGACTAGACCTTTCATGAGTATTATTTTTAAACGCTGGTCCTAGTTTTTCCACCATGTAGCTAAGTAATTTGTCCGAATTTTTATTCAGACTCTCACTAATCTGTTGATTAGATTCAACAAATGTCTTCATAGTAAGTGACATTTGCTGCATCATCATCTGCGATATGTCATGCATCATGGTATCAAAATTCATCCTGAAAGCAGCCATAAACTCATTGGCAACATTTGCATGGTCCAATGGTTGGCTTTCCGTATTTTCATTCCTAGGAGAATTATCTCCTGGGATTTCCAGACTGTCTTCTTGGCCAGACTCTTGGCCAAAAGCTTCTTTTCCACGTCCTCCACGTTTGGTGGCATGATTGTTGCAAAAACAAATCTCCTAGAACTGGAAAAATAACACGAATGGTGTCCCACCGGGCGTGCCAAAAAGTGTTTCCTCCAAAATTTTGATTCTGAGGATTGGGTTGCGCGAGCGTGCCAGCCACTACACAGTGACGAATTGCGGGTTCTACCTTGCCTTGAATGGACTCAAGGACTTTTCTGTGACAAACAATTGAAAACACAAAATAATAACAGAAATTAAAAGAAGAAGCTCACCACGGAGGAAGCCATTTTCATTGATCAATTTCTGAAATTACAGTGATGAACAAAGGGGTGCACACGCCTTTGACCAGAAAGGAGCACACGTTTCTGGGTTTTAAGTCCTAGAATTCTAAAAGAAAGTGAAAAAGATAAAGTTCCTGAGAACTGGTTTGTTGATTGATGTTGGAGAGCCTCTTCAAATGGCTGTTTACCCTTTTATATATGTACAACTTCAACCTCTTCCCTGAAATATGCCTGATAACTGCCCACGATGTCGAACTACCATCTCCCAAAACTGCCACGTTCTTATAACTGCCCATGATCTCAAGATAACTGTTTCCATCATGTAATTCAATACCTGCTTTTGTTAGTGCTCCAAGGATTCGACCTCCTCTGACCGAATTTTGAAGGCTCTTTAAGGCTGCGGTGTAACCACGATTTGCTTCAACGTAAGTGGTAATTCGGTCCAACGAAATCGTCCCATCACTATTTGCGAGGCAGAAGTTAAAATTCGTCCAACCATGCTGTGGCCGATTTTATGGGTGTAAACACCAGTATAATTACTTTTCATGGAATATGCTGCACATCCCCATTGCCCTTATTCCCCCCATCAAAAGGTGTGAGGCCTTTTTAGTGATTTATTCCAAATATTCCTTTTGGTAAACAAAAATGCTAATTTAATAAATTAAAATGAGAATACATCCAAACAGTACCCATAAAATAACAACCCCAAACAATACAGGCACCCTACTCTAAAAGAGCCTCCGAGTGTTGATTTGGGCATTTTTAATAAACTCTTTCTTTTCTTTATAACTCTCTAATGTGACACTTTCCTCTTGAAAGGCTTATAAACACTTGCTTAAAAAAAATCGTACAAAAAATCTTTAGAAGAGCTTGTGAGTGCAATTGTTCTTGTTTGCACGAAGGAGCATGAGAGCATCGTAGGACTATGCGAAGCACCATCAGCGTTGAAATTAATGTTTACAATAGGGCCGCAATTTAGGCGGACTTGCCTCGTCCGACACAAAATCGACCTGGTCAATGGACGGCCTTAAACAATAGTTTTTATACATTGGGCCCAGCTATTGCCCCCATTTTGATCAGCCCCCATGCAAAATATAAAAGGTTTTTATGAAAACCAATTGTGCAATCCACTATAAAGCATCATTTTAAACAACTTTGCAAAAAAAAAAAATTCCAAAATCTATCGTTTATGTAGGCCTTTGGGAAAAAAAATGAAATAGAGACTATAAATGGTTAAAAAGTTTACTTAAACAATAGATTTTGAAAAACTTTTTCTGTAAAGTTGTTTAAAATGATATTTTCTAATGAACAACGTGACTAGTTTTCGTAAAAACCTTTTATATTTTATATAAAACCTTTAAAATCTAGAGCATGGGGGGCAATATTATTCCCTTATACATTAGGTTGGGCTTAATTCAAATTAGGCACGGGCAGAGGGGTTAGGCAACCCGAACATGACTTATATGAAATATAACATTTTAGATATGTTTTGAATATGATATGACTTTTACTAATTCGATCAATTTGAGCCACCCAAACCCAACCTGAGCCCATCCAAATTAAGCATTGGTTGAGCCCAGACTAGGGAAGCTCAACTCGAAACTCAGGGTTGGGTCCACTTTGGTTTGAGCCTAAGTGGATTTTCCAACCCACCAAGTAATTGCAACTCTAGTTCACAGCTACGGTCACTAAAGTGATGTGACATTCGTCCATAAGGTATAAATTCCACAAGTATCTATAATTTGGTCAGGTTTGTTAAGGTTCACATGTGAGTTTGTTTTATATCAGAAGAATAAAAGAAAGAATTAAATTTAATATACAAATAATGAGCTCACAACTAATAGATTTAGGTCTTTTTTGTGGGTATAAGTTCTACACTAGTATATTGGGCTTGTTGTATTGGATTTTGAACTCTCTCATCTCCCAATAAGTGGTATCAGAATTTTGGACTTCCCACTCTCCCCAACAAGTGATATTAGAGACGATGGCTGACGATCATGGTGAAACTCTCCAAGCGGATGTATGCTAATTTGATGGATTCTTGGGTTGAAGTCATGGAATCGCAGTGGTAATGACCAAAATGATTTCATTGGGCAACCTTTTGAACTTTCAATCCAATCCATCCAATCTCTTATTTAAGAGTATGGATTACCTTGACATGATACCGAGTTTTATCAATTTAGCACTGAATCCAATTCCCTATAAGCTACCAATTAATGGGCTAGCCTAGAATATTGACACCAAGAAAAAATTAAGAAAATAAAAATAACATTTAGATACAAATTAAAAGAAAAAATAGTAAAATAATTCAAGTTCGATCATCACCATTCACTACACACGCTCGATCCATGACGTTTCTCCATGCTTGCCAAGTTGCCAGCCTGAGCCCTCTTGGGATTTCCTAGAGTTGGCAATAAATCTCTTCATCACTATTGTTCCAAAAATGATACATTTACACTTCACTATCATTCATAAGTACAGGAAACCATTGCTCTTCTTAATCTAAGAAAATTTTCTTTGCTTATCCCCCCCCCCCCCCCCCCCCCCCAAAAAAAAAAAAAAAAAAAAAAGAGTTTTTGGAAACCAATGAGCACTGTGTTCCTGAAATGCTAAACCAAAGTTCTTGATTCTCCTTTACAAAAATAATTGGTTGATCTCTTTTAATTTTGATGTATAAAAAGTTAAAACACAAATAATATATGGATCTTGTCACCTGAGATTGTGCAATTATTTTCCAAAACAACCAGAATTGGACCTTTTTTTGTTCCCTTAAGTAGAGACCTGGGAAGAATAGAAAAATAAGTTGCCAGATTTCCTTGGAATAAAAGACTACACAAGAATTAGGACACAATTAGATTAAATACAGCTAATCGATCTTATCTATAGTTTAACCCAAGCTATCGTCATTTTCATTAAATGCCATCCGGCCGTGTTTTTTGGCAACGCAAAGAAGTTCCCACTAGAGTCTTGTTTTCATCTCAACTCTCAAGTAGCGATAGCTCGAAGATTTTTTTTTTTTTTTTTTCTGTAAATTATATTTATACCTGTCAAATTTCATTGTTCATTGGCATCAATTGATGTCATTATACTATTGTAGTGACTAGTGACTGAAAATGACTACAATGTAGTTGCCGACGGCATTTTGGAAACTTTAATTTGTTGCTTTTGAGAGCAGAAACCAATTGCAAGTTGTGTTCCAAAAAAACAGAATGTGTACTTCTAAAATGCTAAGCATACCATGCCAGGGTATAGTTTCATTGAGAATTTCGCACTTTTCGTTAAATGACAAAAGAACTTTCATACCCAAGAGGATTCCATTGTTGAGGGACATTATTGAAACCTCCTGCCTCTACTATTTGTTCTGAATGGATGGGCATAATGAGCCTCAAACCTGAATTTTTAATTTTTAGTTTTTTTTTTTTAAAAAAAAAAAAAGAAAGAAGACGCAGAGAAACCCCGCCCGATTTATCACCATTAACTATACCTTAGTGGAATTTCTTGGATCTGTCTCCTTGAAATTTAATTGCTTAGACCCACGAATCCTATCCTACCTAGCTTGCAACTTTGCAAGTAATTGAATCAAATTGTTTGCCAATCTTTTTGAATATGAAGCATATTATAGGAAATGTCCCTAGAATGTATAGGCCGAAAATGGAATTGCTCCTACTCACTGCGTAGAAATTTATAAGAGATTTTTAAGCATGACCACTTCTGAATAATCTTCCTTCTTTTCAAAATCACTGCTGCTTAGAGAAATTAATATGTCGACAACCATTTAGTCCCTATAGTCACAGTTTTTTTTCCAACCAAGTTGCAACTAACCCAACAAAACTACCAAACTAATAATTCACTTAAAAGCAGCAGAAGCCCACAACCACCAAAGAAAGGAAAAAGAAAAAGAAAAAGAAAACTCCCAACCCAACAAGGTAACAACACAAACTGAAACTATGATCAAACAACAAAAACATCAGTGTCACCCGGATCAATCGTTAATTTGTCTCAATACAGAAAGCATCCATGACAGCATTATATAAATTGTGGCTAATTTTTGTTCTTCTACCAATATTCACCCTATAATAAGAATTCCGAATGGGCTCCGGATCCCCTGTTAAGCTTCCCGTCATAGATTTCTCCAACCTAGAACTAAAACCAGGCACCCCTGAGTGGGACTCCATTAAAACCCAAGTTCATCAAGCGCTCGAAGAGTATGGTTGCTTCGAGGCTTTGTACGAGAAAGTTCCATTAAAACTTCGAAATGCCATATTTAGCGGACTAGAAGAGCTTTTTGATCTTCCTTTAGAAGTCAAGTTACGAAACACTTCTAAGAAGCCCTTTCATGGCTATGTTGGGCCACACCCCAAAATTCCACTCTTCGAGAGCATGGGCATCGATGATGCAAACATCCCCGAGAAGGCCAAAAGTTTCACTGATCTCTTGTGGCCTGAAGGAAACCCTACTTTTTGGCATGTAACTTCGCTTTTATATGTCGTTATATGAAGAATTAAAATGGTAGCTTAGTGTGTCAATCTCCGACTTATTAACTATTCCTTCTGGTAGCAAATCAATTCAATCTTTTTCAGAGCAAGTATCAGAACTAGATCAGATGGTCAGGAGGATGGTCTTGGACAGCTTGGGTGTTGAGAAACACTATGGTGAACACAAAGAATCGACAAACTACCTTGTTCGGGTCATGAAATATAAAGCATCAAATGAGACGAAGCCTGGGCTAAATAATCACACAGACATGAATATGATGTCCATACTGTGTCAAAATCAAGTTAATGGGTTAGAAGTAATGACCAAAGATGGTGAATGGATCAGCGTTAAACCCTCACCGGACTCATTTATTGTTATCAGCGGGGATTCTTTCCATGTAAGCAAGTTTCTTTCCATGTCTTATTTCACTTGTCTTGTGAAGTAGGCTAGAAAAAAAAAATCTTTATATAAGATACTGACACTACTATAGCCAATTTTTGGGTTAACTTGATTAGAACTCACCAATCATTAACTGAATTTAGTATTGAATTGGGAAATATAAAATTGATTTGAGTTTGATTCAAGTCACCAGTGCTTCCAAAGGGAAAAAAAAAAAATCAAATTGTGTATGAATTTTACTCAAAAGTATGTAATTCGTGCTGTGATCATGAAAATAACTTCACTTGGACTATTTATGTCTGAGCCAAGAAGAATTAATGGTTTTGCATTCAAAACCTTTTTCTTTGAAGGCCCTTCAGCTAGTCTTTGTAAAGTGGAACCGAATTCCAGATAAAGGAAACATTTCTAATCAGTCTAGCTTGTTTTTAAATCATTGTAGGCATGGACAAATGGTCGACTCCATTCTCCAGTTCATCGAGTCATGATGATGACAGGAAATGAGGTAAGGTACTCTACTGGATTGTTTGCAATCCCGCGAGCAGGCTACATGATAAAAGCCCCAGAGGAGCTAGTGGATGAAGAATACCCCTTGCTCTTCAAGCCTTTTGATCATGTTGAATTCCTCGGATTCTATTATAGTGTGCCTGGTCGGAATGCCTCATCTGCTCTAAAAGATTACTGTGGAGTTAGAGAATTGAGCGATAAATGCTTTGTTTAAATTTCTTCTTTGTTATATGTGTTTAATTGCTTCTACTGTGTCATGTAAATAAAACTTTGATCGATCATTGTTGGTTTGCCATATCCAATTAATCCAACAAAAGCAAAATCATATCCTTAAAACCCAATCCGTTAATTTTCCATCTACTACTGTTAGGAACTCATATCCACACAGAAGACTTATTGATGGTGAGCCCATTACTCATATATTAAGATTCTTTCTTTTATTCTTCTGATGTGGGACAAACCCACATGTAAACCTCAACATGATCAATATCCCCCAAGCACTAAAAACAACTATCATACACAAACCTGACTCAAATAGATCATTAGAACTCTTGAAGTTCATACACAACGGATGCTAATTTTGTTTGCCATATAAAACTTGCAGAAGTTTCATTGATCCAAAGCCACATAAAATATATGGCTGCAATTTCTTGTACTACTAAAGAGCCTAGCAAGTAAGCCACTAGGCCTAGCCTAGCGATAAGGGATGGTGGGAAAAAGGATAGGAGTAGGATAGGGTTCAAACCCCTCCTAATGTACCCCCAAAAAAATAAAAAATAAAAAATAAAAAATAAAATAAAATAAAACCTAGCCTCGATCTTCCCATGTTTTTTCCTCCATTTTGGAGCCAAAATTGTGGGAAGTTTCAGTGGCTGTTAGGATAAACTGCAGCTACAACTCCTAATTTCACACTTGATTTTTATTAAAAATCACATTTAGCGATTGCTTTTTCTGTCTACCGTTAGGCCGAAGTGTTTGGCCTTTCCTTCTCCGATATATTCAATTAATGCGCTCAAGCATGCAACCACTAAAACCTTTTTTTCCTTTTCCCTTGCTGAAGGACTTGAATTCAGAACCTCCCTCACTTGAAGGTAGAAGCCACTGGCGACGATGATGAACACCTCATGATTATTTTGAATTACTATGTTCTTTTTACATAGATGAGGGTCGAGCTTATGTACAACATGCCACAGCTTATTGTGGCGTTTGATACCCTTTTTTTGTTTTTTGTTAAATTATCTAAAGGAGCTCTATATTATGGATCAATGCTTTAGGTTGATTTCATGGCTAGCTAATTATTCAGGTTCATGCCCTGAAACACCTCAGAAATTAATGTGGCCATAGTGCTTAGCTAGATATATACATATGCATGTTAATTATTAAAAAAAATAAATAAATAGGTGAGTTCTACTGATTTTGATTGATCACAACAGACAATTTTTAGGAGATCAAAAAGATTTTTTTTTTTTTTTTTTTTCATTTAATGATTGATTAGAAGACTCTAATGATTCTTTCAGCTGCCTATTGAAATTTTTTTTTTTTTTTTTTTTTTTTTTGTTCTGTACGTTAGTCACCTATTCCATTCCGTATCAATAACTCCATATAATAAAATCAAATATAAGGTCCTATCAATCCCTTGATAAATGCCAATCAAGGTCCCCATCAATTGTGAAATTCAGTTAAGCCGGTCGATTAAATATATCCTCTAAATCTATAGCCACCCTCTATCAACTATTGAAGATATTTTGCAGATTAAAAAAATAATAAATAAAACTATTGTAAATATTTTTTAAATCTCAAATCATTTTCTTAGAATACCACCATCCACAAAATATATACATATATATATATATATATATATATATATATATAGGGAAGGGTTTCGTTGACATCCAGTGTAAAACTTTTTACATTTGTACCTGTCAATATCATTTTATAAAAATCCTATTTCGCCAATTCAACTGTTAGATTACATATTCCTATCATACACGTCACGCATGCCAAATTTCAAGTTAATCAAACATTAGGAAGTGTTTGATCAGGAAACTTACATTCCTTTTAATAAATAAAACTTTAATTTCAAGCACTTTATAGATGACATAGCTCTTAATTTCCAATTAACTTGAAATTTGGCATGCATGACGTGTATAATAATAATAATATGTAATCCAACGATCAGATTGGTGAAATATAATTTCTATAAAAAGATATTGATAGGTGTACGTGTAAAAAATTTTACACCGGATGACAACGGAACCTTCCAATATATAATGGGAGAACTATCCCACAATAGGGCCCTAGCCAAAGAATTAAGCCTTTAGGTGAGGACACTGAATTAAGCTTCTAGGTCCTCCATTTGTTAGGCGTGAGACGATAGAATCTATAACTCACAAACTACCAAATCTAGTTCTAACAGCATCTTCGATCTCATAAACCTCTAGGCCAGCTAAAGAATGTAATGCCAAGGACGAATCACAAACTACCAAATCTAGTTCTAACGGCATCCTCGATCTCATAAACCTCTAGCCAGCGAAAGAATGCAATGCCAAGGACTATAGATTCATCGATTTAGCATAACCTCTTGTTATTTACCTTTGTTATGACACAAGTGCATCAATGAAACCGCTATAAAATGCAAGAACAATAATAAGGTATCACTCAGCGGTCCCTTGAGAGACTTTAAAGTTTCCAGGTGAGAAAATTTTAAAAAGAAGAAAACTAAGATCATGGGTTCCGAATCACTGCCCCAACTTCCGGTTATAGAGTTCTCCAAGAAAACTTTAGAGCCCGGTACAAGTACCTGGCTCTCAACACGCAACGATGTTCACCATGCCCTTGAAGAGTATGGCTGTTTTGAAGCATTGTACAATGAAGTTTCTTCAGAACTTAATGACAGTGTCTTCCAGGTAATAGAAGAGTTGTTTGATCTTCCCATAGAAACAAAAAGGCAGAACACTTCAAATACACCATACTTCGGCTATGTTGGGCAAGAAGCCTGGATCCCTCTCTATGAAGGCATGGGCATCGATAATCCAGCCACGCTTGAAGGAACTCAAAGTTTCACAAATCTCATGTGGCCCAATGGACATGATCGTTTTTGGTATAATCTAATCTATTGTTAAATCTCATAATAGTTATTCAATATGCTTAGGTTTTTCACATAATTTATGTTTGATCTTTTGTTTTTGGTCAGTGAAAGCATGCTTTCGTACTCGAAGGCAGTAACAGAATTAGATCAAATGGTGAGGAGAATGGTGTTTGAAAGCTATGGTGTGGAGAAGTACTATGACTCCAGCATTGGATCAACCATTTACGTTCTCCGACTCATGAAATATGGAACACCCCAGATGAATGAGAGTAATATCGGTGTTCACAATCATACAGACAAGAGCTTCATAACCATACTTCACCAAAATCAAGTTAAGGGTTTGGAGATAAAAACAAAGGATGGCGAGTGGATTAGTTTTGAGCCCTCTCCTTCATCCTTTGTAGTCATGGCTGGCGATGGATTCTTGGTGAGTCATTATCTTCTTCTTCGTTTTTTTGTTTTTTTCTCCAAAAGCCTAAACAACTCTTAGAGGCACAAATCCTACTTATACATCACTTCTAAGTCCAACATATTTAACTCCGGCCCTTGTACTACTTTCAGCTTAGAACAACATTATTCTGATAGTTGCACTCTTCTCAAACCCCAAAATTTGCATGAAAATAAACCCAAGAACACATCAATCACAAAGATAAATAAATAAAGGAAATATGATTTCATGATAATCGGTCATTGAAACAGAGAATAAAATTTAAATTCTCTAGTATGGGAAATCCTGCTGTCTATAGTTTAGCATACTTTCTTATAGTTTTCATGGTTAAAATTTCAAATTGATAACATTTTATTTTGCTTATATTAGGCATGGAGCAATGGTAGAATACATTCTCCCAACCATCGAGTCACCCTCAGCGGGAACAAAGAGAGATACTCACTCGGTCTGTTTTCGTTTAGCAGCAAGGTCGTAGATATACCTGAAGAGCTAGTCGATGATGAACATCCGTTACGCTTTAAGTCATTTGATCATTTGGGATTACTCAATTTCTATTACACCGATGAGCATAAAGAGGAGTGTAGTGCCAGAGCCTACTGTGGCATTTGAGACCTATTTTGGTCTAAAGGATTGCTAAAATGTTTGTTGATTTCATGGCTAAGTATTTAAGTAAATGTCTTAAAACATCTCAGATATGTGGGTTTCTTATTGCTTTTCTAGGTACATGTTTTATGATATCAAGGCTCTATGGATTTCTGCATCTTTGGGACTAGAAGCCAAAGGGGTTTTCCATAATCATTTCAGTGTAATTGTGCTAAGCTGTTGGTTAATTTGAGTGGTTTTTTTCAAAATGTCTAATACTATTCTATTTCTTTTAATGTTATATAAGAGTGCATCCCCAAGGAACATTAACTTCTGAGGTCCACTTGAATGACTATTTAGCGCGCACAATTTATTGTAAATACATCTCGATTTGTTTATCACAAATTCCATGCCATCTCAATAGTTTTAAATACATCTTGTTTTGTTCGTCACAAAGTCCACGCCATCTCAATAATGGATAATTATTCTTCAGGTTGCATTTGGGAATGAGGATATGGATTCGAAATCCATGGATTTGAAAATTCATTGTTTGGATGAAATATTTGGAAGAAAGGACTTGAAATTGTGGATTTCTAAAATCACAAATTTATTATCTCATTATCACACTAAAATCCATCCAAATGCGTGGTGAAACTAAGATGTGCCACATGCTAATTTCTGAATAACTACAAAAAAACCTGGTAACTATTTTATGGACAGTGATCATTATGGGACAAGTTGATAGGATCATATCCATTCAATTCTGTATTATGGCAATTAAAAATGTATTAGTAATGCGTAAAGCGACGTTTTCCAAAAGAGCCTACAAGTACATTGCGTTCAACATCAAGGACAAAGCCAGAACTTAGTAGGGCTATGCCCAGTTGAGCTCAGGCCAAAGTAAATAAACCAAGGTCACGCACAGACCAAGCCTGGGCTCAACCCAAGCTCAAACTAATGAAACTATTAAACATAGTAACCATCCAAAACATAGTTCACATTTTTTTCAGAAAAGCACAATCTACTACACATTTCGCAAATAGAAAATATATCCAAGAAAACATACTGCATATAAAATTAAGTGCAGAAACAAGCCATTTAAATAAACAAAAGCCATTGGCAGATTGTTAGGTAATTTAGCTTACAATTACAGAGAAGTTAGGAAATGGGTCCAGATTTCCCGAAAGAGATAAGAAATTTAAGCAAAAATAGTATTTGTAAGTCTATTCCCACATACTCGCATAAACCATAAACTCGTCTCCATCACTGTGATAGTTGATTTGTTGTTCTTGGTGTAAACTCTGCCTTCATTGAGATGTGGACTCAAACCTACCAAAACCCAATTCACCATTAAACAAACAAAAACGAAAATTCAACAAATTCAATAGCTGGAGCAAGCAAATGAGCAAGTACACACAAACCATAAGCAACTAAGAAAAATATCTTACACCACAGACGGATCCATGTAAAAGTTCCAAATTTTTTATGCATGACTTCACTCTGATGTTATACTCATCTTACACCATATTCAAAGTTTAAGTAAAAATCTTAATGCCTTTGCTTCACCTACAAGTCACAACGACAATGCACCAATCTTAGAAGACCATGTTTTCACTTATTATATTAAAGAGTTGGATCCTACACATAGTTATCATGAAAATAGAATATCAGGACGTAGTTAATACTCTGTTTAGTGTGAAAATATCTAAATGGTGAAAAAAGCTAGGATGATGTGACGAGTTGATACTCTGTTTAGTGTTAACATTAACCAATGTCAAATTAATATAGTATAACAGTATATCTTTGGCTACATATATTTATGTATGACACACAAACCCATCAATGGCCATTTGGTCCATCGCTAGAGACCTCAGTTAAAGAGGTTGTGGGTTCAAACCGTCGTAAGGCATCACATAGTAGGGGAATACCTAACCAGCAACAATGGGGTACAAGGTCGAGCCAGTTTTAGGGTAAGGTTCTGAACATGGCCAAAGTTATGATTAAGTTGATTCTTGGTTTGCAAAATTTCTTATGCTACGTTTTGGTAAGTTGGAATGAGGGTGGGAACGGAATGATCATTCCATCCCTAACATGTTTTGGAATGTTCAATTGGCTACAAGGAAAGGAATGAGCATTCCCTTGTGGGGTCTATTCCCTCCAAGGAAGGAATGACCATTCCTCCCCAAACTAAGGCTGTGTTTGTTAGGTGGGAATAGAGGATGGAATTGAATGGTGATTCCATTCTCCAAAAAAAAGTGAGTGTTTGGTTGCACAAGAGAATGGAATAGTTATTCTATTGTGGGGGTCTATTCCCTCCAATGAGGGAATAGCCATTCCTTCCCAAACCAAAGGGAATGGCTATTCCCTCCTTTCAATGAGTAAAAATCATTAAAAATGGATCCCACCTTTACTTTTTTATTCCATTCACACCCCTTACCAAACATTATGTAATGTCCATTCTCATTCCATTCCATTCCCACTTCCATTCCATTCCCTCAAACCAAATGCAGCCTTAAGGGGAATGACCATTCCTACCCTTTACATTGGAATGAAATGATCATTCCATTCTCATTCACATTTCATTCACACAAACCAAACACAGCATAAGGACCATCCTGATCAATTCAATTGCGGCCAACGTCCAACTACAATTAATGATTAAGGGCCCAATTAGAAATAGCTACCTATTATTTCCTTGCCTGGCCATCACCAACGACCGCATAGCCACCACTGGCTGCCATAGGAGCCAAGACAATGATATTGGTGGCCCAGTTAGGTGAAGCAATTTCTCAAACCCATTTCATCAAATAGGTAGCACGCACCACTCATAAATGCTTAAAAATCAACAATATTGTTACATACAATATCAAAGATTCAACCAACCTAGAGCTTTTAAACCTAGAAATTTTTTTAATCAAACCAGAAGCTAGTTTCAACTTGTGAAAAACATGTAAAAATGGGGTAGAATGAAGGTTAGATTTAGGGTTATCAAAGCATCATTGAAGAGAGAAGAGAGATTGGCAAGGTCAGCTCAGATGCGAAGCATGGAGTTGAGGACTGGGTTAGGCTTGTGGTTTTGAAAAGTGAACTTACAACAGAGGGAGCGGAGACAAAGGGGAGAATAGCGAAGGAGAGAAGAGAGAGAACGCGATGGTGCAAGACACCAACATTCTCTCAGATCTTACTGCGGTGTTTAAGACCTCTTCAGTTATTAACGAATAGTGTCTATGTTTCTATGTGGCGTGTGGATATTATGGCTAGGTTGCTGAGTAAGTATATCCGTATATGTCTTATAATTAAATAAAGGGAAACGTCGCAAGCAAACTCCTAGCTACAACAGCTAATTACGAACACCTGGTGTGGCATGAGTTGTTTGATTATAATGCTATGAGCATTACCTTTATATTATGGCTGTGTGGGGTTTTATCTTTGCTTTCTCGCCGTAAATTTCATGTGGGATATTTCAAACCTATGTAAACTTCGTAATGCTTCTCTGCAAATAGAAGCTATTGAGTTATCGATAATCATGGGAGTACTGTGTTAGTGCTAAACTGTTTTTTTACCTTTAGTTTTCTATTTAAGTATATCTGCAAATGTTTCATGTTCTTCGAATGTATACATGTCTCAAAATGCACTTAGAATCAACTTAAATGACAAATGACTACCAATGTGCAGCCTTGATCTAAATTAAATTAATTGGTGTGATTTTTACGAAAAAATATTTTTCGCACTAATTATAAATTAATTTATTTAAAAACTAGACAATAGCTAAATCTAATCTAATCTAATTTTTAATATTCTCAAACAGACCTTAAATAGTAAAACCTCTTATAAGTTGTGTGGGAGAGTTTAATGTTTTCTATTAAAAAATCCTCCGTGGAGCCAAAAAAAAAAAAGAAGAGAATCTTCACTTGCCTATTTTAGAAAACATCAATTTCTCTCCAAAATAGGCACCCCAAGGCCCCATCCAAGATGAGATGTGGACATTTTTGTCGTTCATAATATAATTTTCCCCCCCGCATATATTAATTCCAATATTTCATAAACCTCGACCGGCTTAAGAAATTGCAGGCCATGGGGCGCCGGCCTAGGAATTGGATTGATCAACCTTTCGTTAATCACCTGTCACCATATCGATCATTTCATTTATCTTGTTATGAAACAAGGGTTTTCTTAATGTGTGCTCTAAAGGCACATAATAAGTTGTGATTAATGTTCTAATCATTATATTGAAAATGATGAAAAGGCATTGTAAATTGAAATGTTTGGAAAATTGTGAAAACGCATTTTTTCATACAATGATTGGGTTATTAATTGCAACTTAAAGTGTGTCCTAAGGACACATGTTAAGAAAACCCATTAAACAAAGGAAGTAATTCTACGGTACTCACAAAGATTTTAGGATTGAAGTGATTTACTTACCATTTGAAGTGTCTCACTTATCGTTTAAAGTAGCGTAATATGACTCACTTACCATTTGAAGTGGCTCACTTACCATTTAATGATCACTTACTATTTGAAGTAATTAACTTACCATTTGAAGTGGCACATTTACCATTTGAAGCGACAAACTTATCATTTCTAGTGACTTTATGGATATAATACCAAATTTTGTTTTTAGGATATCATAAAATTGGCCAACAAATGGGGATAATTTTATGATACCTACAAGATTTTTAAGATATCATACTCACTTACCATTTGAAGTTATCGATTGCCCATTTGTATGTGAACCAAAATAACCCACTTAACTGAATTCTGTAAGTAGCATGAACCAAATAACCCACCTAACTGAATTCTGTAAATAAGCATGAACAATATTAATGCATCCTAATCAGTGCAATACTCAAACTAGCTCGCTAGGTGAAAAAAATTAAACCAAAAAACTAAAACAAAAAAGTCATGGGTTCCCAATCATCTCCCAAGATTCCTGTTGTAGATTTGTCTACGGAAACTTTGACCCCTGGCTCAAGCGCTTGGATTTCGGCATGCAATGATGTTCGTCGTGCACTTGAAGATTACGGTTGTTTCATAGTAGTGTACGATAAAGTTTGTTCAGAACTTCGAGAGAGAGTCTTCAAAGCCTTAGAAGAGTTGTTTGATCTCCCCATAGAAAAAAAAATTACGAAACACTGGCGGTAAGCCGTTCCATGGCTACGTTACTCTTCCTCTCCACGAAAGCTTGGGCATTGAAAATGCAAAGACTCTACAAGGCATTCAAAGTTTCACCAATCTCATGTGGCATGGTGGAAACGATGCTTTCTGGTATGATTTTGTCTCCCCTGATTTAATTTTATATTTTCCTTTCATTTTCTTTCCTCCTCCATTTTTTTTTTTTTTTTTTTTTTGGTCCTGTTTCCATAATGGAATCTGGTAACTAAACATATTAGTTCTATGAACAATCGATTCCGATCGACGTCCTTAACCCATGTGTTGATCATTTTTGGACGGTGTGTTAGAGTCTGCAGCTTAGGTGTTTGATTTTTTGTTTATGTTATGGTAGGGGTGTCAGTTATTAGTGGGTGTTGTGAGCTTTTGCTGTCCGTGTTTTGATCGAGGGAAAGGGTTTTGTTCGTCGATTGGGGAGAGGGTTTTGATCGTTATTCTGTTAGGGATCTGATCTTCGGCATCAGCGATTTGGTTTTGTTCGTCATCAGTGTTTTGGCTTTTGATTTCTCTTCGTCCTGCAAGATCAATTCAAGCTAGGGCTCGTTTCTCATCCTGCCGTTGTTTGAGGAGTTTGTTTGAGGGCTTTGCCGATTTTCTATTCTAGGGCTCTGTTCATCGAGGGCTTTGCTACTCCTCTCTTCTTTGGCTCTGTTCGTGGGGTTATCCAGCTCAGGTTCGTTTAGCTATGGCTAGTAGGCAGATATTCTTCGGAAACAAATAAAATTCATTAAAATAAAAATTGTTTGCATCTAGGAATAACCAGACATCGATAATCTTCTAAGATTACATCCCATAAATTCTTAGGAAATCTATGTTCCCATATATTGACATCACTAGTACAATTATTCCCCAAATTGGCTGCACAATTAGCTACTCTATTTGCTTGCCTATATGTATGTCTACTAGGCACCTAATGGAGTCGAGTCAAGAGACACCTGATATCTTGAACAAGATTAGTTATGCTCCAATGGACTTGATAAATGCCACAAATCGCTTTAATTACAATTGCAAGCCACCTTCAATTTGAATTTTCCTAATTCTTTTTTCAAATGCTATAGCAAGGCCATTACGTAAGGCAGTGCATTCTGCAATAAGGACCGATGCATTACCAAGCTTATAAGAAGTAACAATGGACACTCTACCTCTATCATCCTGAAGTACAAAACCTCTTGTTGCTGACTTTAACTAATGCTTCCTCGAGCCATCAAAATTAAGTTTCGTCCAATTGGTAGGCGGATTCTCCCAAGCAATAGACCTGTAGAATAGAAAAAAACTATACTAGCTATTATGGTTAGAGCTAAGTTGAGTCAATAGATGATCCATCTCTTTATTATTAATTTTCTTAAAATATTTTGCTACAAATTCAATGACTTGAACCGGATTTGGATTGTGACCTGGAAATACCACTTGGTTTCTATGATTCCAAAGAACCCAACACATAGTAGAAATTTTCTCCAGGAATTGAGGATATTTCCTAACATACATACCATAATTGTTATGAAAAAATTCAAGCCTATCAGCAAAAGACCCATGATAATTCCCCAGGATAGGACAATGCTGAGAAATATGGTTCCAAATATTAACCACAAAAGGGCAGGAAATAAACAAATGATTAACATCTTCTTCATGATTACCACACAATGGACAATCCAAATTAATTTCAATTCCACGCCTAGAAAGTAAACATTTAGTAGGAAGAGACTCTCTTATGAGAAGCCACATGAAAATTTGCATCCGAGGTAATATCTTGAGGTGCCACCTTTTACTAAGCAATCTAGCTTTTGGATGATCCAAAAGATTTTTATTATTGTGAAGCCAAGTAGCTAATTTGATAGTAAATTTTCCATCATTAGAATATCCCCAACAAAATTTGTCCTCAAAATTAGTAATTGGGATGGCAATACGAACAATGTCATTAACAATTTCATCAAATATGGGAGAGTTTGTTTACTATGTTTGTTGATAATCTGCCAGAGGAAATGGATGCCGCTTGGTTATGTAGTATCTTCTCTTGGTGTGGTGTTGTGAAGGACTCCTTTATTCCTAGTAAAAGAAGATCTAGGACAGGTGCTAGATTTGGGTTCATCAGGTATAAGACCTTTAAGGAAGCTAGGGCTGCTGCTAGAGACCTCAATGGGGTTTTTTGCTTATACTCTAAACTCTTCGTGAAGTTGGCTGATTTTAGTTGGAATAGGAGCAAGGTGAAGTTAAATTCGTCCTATTATGGCAATCTTGAGGAGGGCGAACATTGCCATGCCTCATATAAGAAGGTGGAGATTGCTGTTGAGAGAGGGCTTTTGCCTAAAGGTGTCACAAATGGTGATGCTGATTCCAGAACTTTTGTTGAGGTTGTATCAGGTGTCACAAATGGTGGTGCGTCTCCGGCTCCTAATATTATTTACACCGATTTGATTGATTATAAGTGGCTTAAGTGCTGCCTTGTAGGGGAAGTTGAACATATGGAATTCTTTTTCTCACTGAAGGATCATCTATCTAAAGAAGGGGTGTCTGATTTTTCTATTAGACCTTTAGGGGGCAAAAAGGTTCTGATTATTTTCCATGATGTTGAATCTAAGCAGTGTTTTGTTAGAAAGAGAGATTGTTGGTTGCATAATATGTTTGTTAAGCTGGTGAATTGGGAGCCCCACATCGTTAATGTTAGTAGATTAGTCTAGGTAAGTATTGTTGGGGTTCCTCTCCATGCTTGAAATGATGTCAATTTCAGAAAGATTGGTCAGTGCGCAGGTGATGTCATTAAAGTGGAAAGTGTGACTTATGATTGAGTTTCCTTGGATAGGGGTCGGGTTTTGATATCTATGGATCTCTCAGACATTGCTATGTTGATTCATTTCAAAGTTAATGATGCCACTTTTGAAGTTATTTATGATAAGGGAAGAATCTGATTTGCATTTCTGATTCCACTCTTGTTTGGTTCCTAGGAATTTCTGTTGCTCTAAAACTCAGTCAAGTGGCGACAACATCTTATCTGCGAGCAATTCTCCAATGTGGTGTGAGGATGTAGGCACTAAAGAGGAGTTAGGGGCTCAGTTTCATTGTAACGCCTTTGGGGTTGTGTGCTCCTAAGGGTACTGCTGTTGAGGGCTTTGCTGGAGATAAGCAGATTGCTGTGGAGGAAGGTACTACTGGTTTAGTCAACGATTCTAGCTTAGCATGTGGAATAAGCGATGGTTTAATTTCAGTGGTTCCTGATAGCTTAAGCATCCAGTCATGTTTGGGTAATAGTGGGCATAAGAATACAAAGAATGTTGGTCGTGCTCATATTTCTGATTAGGTTAAAGATGGTTTCTTTGATGATATGTTTGATGACGAGGATTTGCAGGTGGCTTGTAGTATGCGTGAGTTTTTCCAAAGTAAGAGTAGGAAGAGTAATGTGGAGGGGTGGAAAAGAATGAAAAATGTTCTAAAGCTAGGAGGGGTAGGAGAAATTCTTTGAAGGACCAGATGATTAGTAGGGTCCCTTTGCATTTGAGCGGAATCTCGATGCCTGATAGTGGGATTGCTAATAGGAATAGGCTCATTCTGCAAGAAGCTAACAGCACTTTGGAATATTGCATAAAGGCAGGGCTAAGGTGTGTGGGCAATGAAGATGAAGTGGTCAACAGACTAGCTGAATTAGAATCAAGAGATTGGGACCAGTTTGAGAAGTATCAAGATGAGATTTGGGTGTTTTGGCATTGGGGCTGCTGTGGGTTCGTCTTGGGTCTGTTTTGGTGATTGCCCGCGTGGTTTATGGGTCTGTTTTGGGTCTTCTTTGGTTTTGCTTTGTGGTGCGCTTTTGTTGGCTGTTGTGCTGGCATGGGCAAGGGTTTTGCTGTCAGGTCTGCTTGTGCTGTTGGTTTTGCTCCTCTAGTTCTTGTGCTGTTGGTGTCCAGTTTTTTCCTTGCCTCTTCTTCTTTGTTTTGCGTTGTTTTTGCCTTGGTGCTTGCCGGGTGGGGGTTGTCTAGTGGCTTGTGGGTTTCTTGTTTTGGTGGGGTTTGTTTTGGGTGTTTTGCCTTGTGGGTATTTTGTCTTTCCTTGTTATATATTATTGGTTTGCTAATCAAAAAAATAAAAAAAAGAAAAAAAAACTAAACTTAGTAGTTATGCTTATTTGTTTTACTTGTTCTTCATGGGTTAGTGAAAGTATTCATTCGTTCACAAAGCTAGTGGCGGAATTAGATCTCATCTTGACACGAATGGGGTTTGAAAGCTATGGTGTATCCAAGTCCTATGACTCCCACATTGAATCAATGACACACCTTCTCCGACCCACGAGATAGAGAGTACCCAAAATGAACAAGACTGAGTTGGGTTTGGCTCCCCACACAGACAAAACCTTCATGACCATACTTTATCAAAATCAAATTGATGGTTTGGAGGTAGAAACCAAGAATGGTGAGTGGATTGGTTTTGAGCTGGCACCATCGTCCTTTATGGTCATCGCAGGCGATGCACTCATGGTATGTCACTATACCTTCTAGTGATTGGTAATTTTCATTTTGAATCTATGAACAACTTGTAACTTATTGATATATTATGCTTCTTTAAATTTCTAGTGTTAATCTTCAAAGAGATGTGTATTTTGTTTGCTGTAGGCATGGAGTAATGACAGAATACAATCTCCTGAGCATCGAGTCACAATGAGCGGGGGCAAAGTGAGATATTCACTTGGGATTTTTCAGTGCAGCAATGGGATAATTCAAGCACCAGACGAACTGGTTGATGATGAACACCCATTACGATTTAAGCCATTTGAACATTGGGGATATCTTCGATTCGCTTCTGCACTTTATGGTCAGCATTCTCTCAGATCTTACTGTGGTGTTTGAGATTGTCCTTGCGTCAATGCTGTGGGGGGTTTTGTTTCTTCCTTCCCGCAATAAATGTCATGTGGTTTATATCAAACCTATGTAAACTTCTTAATGCTTCTCTGCAAATAGAAGCTATTGAATTATCAATAATCATGTGAGTACTGTAATTGTGCTAGACAGTACGTGCTTTTTACTTTTATTTTTCTATTTGAGTATATTTGCAAATGTTTCACGTTCTTCCAATACATACATGTCGCAAATTAATGCACTTGGAATAAACATAAAGGAAAAATGACTGCCAACATGCGGCCTCTATAATAACTTAATTAGTCGTTATTTCGAATATGTTTTCTTAATTTTTTTTCTTACAATGGTTGCCCAACTTAATACTTGGGCAATTCTTTAAATTAAAAGATGGTATAAAAAAACATGGGGCTGATTTGTAGTTGGAACTGGAACGGATGGACCGACGGAAACTTAAATAAGACACCTGTGTGCCCTAATTTTTTTTATGAAACTTCAGACAACCATAATTAACTTTTGGACAACATATATCGACCGATAGCTTGGAATCAATCAAAGATTCATTGGCCATGATCTTCATAGGTAAAGAAGGTCATTTTGAGGCTTAAAAAAAAAAAAATATATATATATATATATATATATAGATATATATATATATATATATATATATATATAAATTGTGGAAAAAGACTTCATTTTTCATTTTTCATTTTTCATTTTTCTGTTGTTCTATGATTTATTTAGATCAAACTTCTTTTGAGAAGTCTTATTGGGTGCAACTAGCATGATTTATTTCGATCAAACCTTCTTTTCTTTTTTTCTTTGTTTTCTTTTCTGTGTTTTTTTTTTCCTGGTTGGCATACGATTAAGTTTGGAACATTTTATTGGGTGCAGGCAGATAGGGCTGTAAAACGAATCAAGCTACTCGACTTTGACTCGAGATCGGCTTGATATAAAGCTCGTTTGAGAGATAAACAAGATGAACTCGAGTATCATTTTAAAGCTTATCTAAAATATTATTCGGGCTTGACTCGATAAAAAACTTGTTCAAGCTTGTTTATAAACTAAATGAGCCAAACTCAAACTTTACTTTTGAACTTGTTAATTTAATGAGCCAAGCTTGAGCAACTTACTACTAAGCTCGACTCCGCTCATTTACACCCCTAGGTGCATCTAGCATGATGGGCAAAAAAGAATGATGTTGTAATCAAGGCCAATCATTACTTTTTAGACAATGTCAAGCATACGATTTTCAAAAGTACTAATGTATAATGTCAAGGATCAAACCTTCATTTGCTTTTAGCAATGGCAGACCATTATGAAATTATTTTTCATTTTTATTTCTTATTTTTGATTGATAATTCATTAGGAAATTAATTACCAAAAATCAGGATTTTGTCTTTCGGCATTTTTTTTTTTCTTTTTGGGAAACAAAATCAATTTATTATAAAAGATATCAAGGATTAATCACAAACCTGGAAAACACCCAAAGAAATACCAACCAACTATATAAATCAGACTAAACCATCCTCCCCAAATCAAAAATCTGAAAAAAGATCAATATGAGGCTCACCAATACAAGACACCCCCGCGCCTTCTAAAACACCGGCCCTAATACAACAAGAGCCAATCAAGCAATACACAACCCAAAAGAAAAATCAAAACGGGAAGCTCATACCTCCGCTGCAACACTGATTAAACCCAAGCTTTCTTTTATTTATTATTATTATTACTTTTTTTTTTTTTTTTTTTTTTTGATAAGACCCAAGCATTCTTTGAACATATTACAACGTTATAATCTTTGAAATGTTTTCTTTTAGTTGCCTTATTGATGTAAAATATATGGCGGAATTATACTTAAAATGTTTGGAGTAACAAAAATAAAAAATTGTATTGGTACAATTCAAGAAATCCGTACTTAGAATCACGTGAAATTCACACTGTTCCTTGAAAATGTTGAAACCATCAAAATCCATCACCTTTCTTTTTTTTTTTGGGTACATTGAGAAGGGTTTGAACACCTAACTTATCTCACTTCTACCATTTTTCCCGACTTCCTTCACCACCAGGCTAACCCCAGTGGCTTAATAAAATAAAAAATAAAAATAAATAAAAACCAACACTTTGCAATAGACTTTTCACTTCTTGACTGAATTCACTCGTTTACCCTCTATTCGGTCGGTAGATTTTACCATGAAAAAAAAAATTGAAAGAAAGAAAGAAAGAAGGGAAAAAGAGAGAAGGGAAAAAAAATACGGAGGAAAAAAAATGAAAGGAAAACATGATATTATATCAAGCTAAAATTATTTCATTTGTTATTCTTCTACCAATTTTCCTTCGCAACCAAATAAGAAAAAGTACAATTCCTTCCTTTTTTTTTTTTTTTTTGCCTTGATAAAATTCATGAACCAAATAGAGCCTTAAAGAGTTGAAACTCCAACTTTTGCATTTTTGGGATTCAACCTTTATCTTAGTAAATTCCATTTTTAATTTTGTTTTTTCCATATTAATTTTCTCTTTTTGGTTATTTTGTATTCTGAAACAATTAGGGGTTAGTTCCCTATAAATAAGATGGAAGCTGCAAGGTCAGTTTTTGACATTTTTTTTCATTAATATACTTAATTTCAAAGATTTTTTTTTCTCTTCTTCATTGTTGACGTAAGGAACTCTAATGGATTCTAATCTGACTTCTTCTTCCCTACACTGCCACGCCTACAACTACACAGATTTCCAGTATATTGACAGATTTTCATTTCAGAAGGTATCTGCGCGCGTCTTGCCTAGAGAAAAATGTTTGCTTTCTTGAATCTTTTCTCATTTTTATTTTTAGTTTTATAATGATTGATTCTTCTCTCATTAGTACGTAATTAGAAGATTTGGTTGGTTGGACCAATAAGATCGATCATCAACAATCAAATAGTGAATGAAAATGAAATGGACCATGCCCAACGGTGAATCTGCAAAGCTTTTGGGAGTCACTTTTATCCCCCTTGAGCTTTTCTTTTTGGTGGTTTTTGTTTGGGCTGTCAGGGCTTTTGTTTGTTTTTTGCTTTGCCCTTTATTATGCTATTTGTGTTGTTTTGAGGCCTACTGGGTAGTTTGGTTTCCTTGTTGGATTCCTTGTCTAATTTGTATTTCTCTTTTTGATTAATACAATTATCTATTATAAAAAAAAAAAAAAAAAAAAAAAACGGCGAATTAGTCTTTTTAATCATTAGTCTATTCAAGATTCAATCATTGTTTGTTGCAATTTGCACAGTGCAGTGGTGAAAATGAAATGGACTTTCTTATTAGATTATTTGAGATTTGTCTTGTCATTATTACATTAATTAGAACTTGGGTTCACAATAATTTGCAAGTCGTCCTGCTTAAAAAAATTAAAAATTAAAATAATTTGCAACTTGTTGCTTTTTTAAATATATATCCCAAAATAATAAATAATAATGAAAAGGACTTTGCAATACGTATTTAGAACAAGACAATGACATGCCCTTAAAGTTTGGCCTAAGATAATAATAATAATGACAATAATAATAGTAATAATGATGATCTTGGCTTTTTCATTGGATTCGTATCTACATTGACTAGGACTTCCTAACGAATGATCGATGTCATGGGCGGAGCCAGGGGGTCTTTGGGGGCACGTGCCCCCCACCTCAACCAAGGGTTTTTTTTTGGGAGGAGATATTACTATTTGATGACTATTTCTCAACATAATGCCAAAAAGAGAAAAATAGTAGTCATTTTAAAGTATATTTACAGTCAATTTGTAATAAGTTGACAAAAATCTTTTTTTTGGTATTAAATTGAAAAATGATTACTAAAAAGTAATTTTTTCAAAAAATTACTTTCTAAGACTTTTAGTTCCCAATTCCTACTTCATAGAATCATAGCATAGTACCCCCCTTGGAGATAAATCCTGGCTCCGCCCCTGATCGATGTCAATTCCGAGCTGTTTCATCGATGAGTTGAATAAGTACAAGGTGCCCGTTTCATATTGATTTAAATTTCAGCCAGTTTTTTGCTTGTTTGATATTTTTCGAAAAGTTTCAAACCTGTGTCATAGATTAAATACATATATATGATTATTTCCTTAATTGTTTTTTTTTTTCATTTAAGTCATTTTTAACTATTAATTATCTTTTATCATTATTTGAAGAAGAAAATTATTATTTTCATCACATATAAATACAATGGCATATATATATATACAGTTATGTTCCCATCAGCACGTGTTGATATAAGTTATATCAGGATCATGCATTGGGAGTTATACTCTTTACATTGATCCAATATACCTCATATCCCACTAATGCACAATGTACAACTCCCAATACGAGTGTTAATATAAGTTATATCAACACGTGCTTACCTGATCGATCATCATCTTATATATATATATATATTTATCTATGGGTCTGGACCAGAGGACAGCATTATGCCTAAGAATGTCGTAAAAAAAATTTATACAAAATATTGCCCCCCATCTTAAACTAACTTAATTCCTATATTATTATAAATGGGTTGAGAGGTCTTAATATCTCATACTCCCTCCGTCTTAGAAAGATAAACCAATTTAGCAAAACATAATTTAATAAAGAACAATTAATGTATTGACAAAACTTTTTTTTTTTCGAAAACTTCTAGACAGTCTAGACTTTTCAAAAGTGATGTACTTATTAAGCCTATGTGCGACTTCATAATCTCTATTCACTCGTGCCGATGAGTAATCATGTGATTTTGTCTTTTTTCCATCTTACCCAGAGCTAAATAAAAAAAAATAAAAAGAGAAAGTGAAGACTGGGAAGGAAATTAATCGACAGCTTTAATTTGTCCCCTGAACAGAATCATTGTATCAAATGGTTGTTTTTACTTTCTTAGACTGCCGCACTCAATTATCATGCTGAAAGGCTTCCGGGTCCACATTATACCCATTTTTACTTCCTTATATATTTTATATTTCTCCTCATGTGGCTGTATTGTCTTCCATCCTAGAGGACCTTCACTAGTTTTTCTAGCTGTGAGCAACGATATCATGTGGTCACCATGCACAATAAATTGACCAGATGTCCCATCTTTGATCGCATCATTTATGGCGTGAATATGGTCAGACCACCATTCCTCCCAATTTAGGCTGACAACCAACCAACCCAAGAAGTTAAAATTACAATTTTGTTTATTAATTAAGTTGGAGCTAATTTGATTTAAAGCAACATCGGGTGGTCCTAGGCTGTCCGGTCGGTCGAGGTTTTAAAACACTGACAAAAAGGGAAGGGTCTTATCTATTATTTTCCTTTCAATGATTCGTTTGTTTAGACATAAATTATTTTTCAAGAAAAATTATTGGTGTCTATGAGATTTTGATAGAACATATGATTCAATAATGTTGGATGGTCCCATATAGATACAAAGAGGTGAGACCATCGAACATCCATTATTTTCTTTTCAACCACCGTTCGTTTGTTTTGACATAAATTATTTTTCAGAAAATTGAATGGCATCTTTGTGTTTTTGGTCGAACATATAAATAATATAAACATTTAAGTCTATTCAAGTCTTGTATAAACTTATTAGTTTATTCAATATTTATTTATTGAGAATCCGTAATTAGTGGCAAGTGGTTTTAGATCACCTGTGGCATGGACTTCATATTGGTTCATTTGAGTCCTATTATTGGTCTATTAAATTTGCTTAGATGACGAGGACCCAAGGATGAAGACTCTCTAATTAATATAAATCCATACACCCATAATATGGTTTGTGGTTCAAATTTAACTTATTTATTTTTAGGCAAAATTATGATTTATGATGACATTATTAGCCTTATTTTACTATTCCCCACATAAATATAATATGGTTTCTTTTTTTTTTCTTTTTTATAAATCCGCAAAAAATATATTATATTAAATTGAAGGAAGGATTTATACACCCACAACCCAAAACACAAAAAGAACCCCACATCATATGGTTTACTAGTAAACCTATCTAATTAAACTCCACTCCAACCATAGCAACAAGTTATATATCATACTTGCCTAGCTGCCTCAACAATGTTTTGCATCATTTTGACCTCAAGGGTTGCACCCACGAAAGATGATAAAGACAAGAAATATGAATGAATCGATTTGTTTAATTTTACATGCACATCACCTTCTGTGGTGGGGTCCTTTCGGGTGCACATCTCCATAATTGGCAGTCCCTGTAATTTGAATCGAAGTTTTACTGCATCCTTAAAGAGTAAGGACCGAAGAAGAAGAAGAAGAGACTTACGATGGTAAGGACCACCAGACAAAGAAATTGATGTGCCGGAGTGAGTTCGCCTATCGAGTAAGGACCACCCGACAGTGAAATTTAAGAAAAAAAATCTCTATAAGTAGCATGAACAAAATTAACGTATATATCAGTGAGTTATCCCTCAGAAGCCCTAAACTTGCCAGGTGAGAAGGGAAAGAGAAAAAACGAAATTAAAAAAAAAAAAAAAAGTATCATGGGTTCTGAGACGGTCCAAAAAATTCCTGTGGTAAATTTCTCCAATGAAAACTTGAAGCCTGGTACAAGTTGTTGGATGTCAACATGCAAAGATGTCATGCATGCACTCCAAGAGTACGGCTGTTTCGAAGCAGTGTATGACAAAGTTTCTTCTGATCTTCGCAACGCTGTCTTCGGCGCAGCAGAAGAGTTGTTTGCGCTCCCCGCTGAAATCAAAGCGAAAAACACTTACGATGGGAAGCCGTATCATGGGTATCTGGGGCAAGTTGCCTCTCTTCCACTCCATGAAGGGCTGGGTGTTGATAATGCACCAACACTAGAAGGGACGAAAAGCTTCACAGATATCATGTGGCCCCAAGGAAATGATCATTTCTGGTATAATTTGATTTTTTTCCTCATAATTATCATTCCTCCAGAATCTAAATTCAGGGCTGTTCTTGTGTTCAGGTCTAAACCTTATATTTAGGCCCATAAAAACACATTTTTCTCTTGAACCTTAGTCAAATGAAGACCCCAACCCAACTTCAAATTCCAAGGGCCCCAACAAAAGGCCAAACTTTTTGTCAGAGGATTAGAGTTAGGATTTGGGCTTTGGTGGGAGGTTGGGGATGAGGGTATTTGGTATTCTGGGGGTTTTAAAGAGTTAAAAACAAGTTGAAGACTGCCAGAGGAGATGAAAAGAAAGTTTTGAGGAGCCCATTCAGGCCTCCTTTTGTGTGTGTGTGTGTTAATGTGTACGTATAGAGGACCCATCTTAGGAGTTCTCTTAATGCCCCCAAAAAAATCCGGGCTCCCCCTGCTTAAATGTGGCTTATTTGATTTTCTTTTCGTCTTTAATTGGACAGTGAAAGTGTTCATTTGTTCTCGAAGCTGGTAGCCGAATTAGATGAAATGGTGATGAGAATGATATTTGAAAGCCTTGGAGTAGAGAAGCTCTATGAGTCTTACGTTGGATCGGCCAATTACCTAGCTACTTCGAACCATGAAAAATAGAGGACCAAAGATGAACGAGTCTAATGTGGGGTTTCTCCCTCATACTGACAAATCCTTCACTTCCATAATTCACCAAAATCACGTTAATGGTTTGGCTGTTAAAACAAAGGATGGCGAGTGGATTTCTTATGACCCGTCTGCTTCGTCCTTCTTATTCATGGCAGGCGATGCACTGATGGTAGGTTACTTTTTTTTTAAATTTTTTTATTTAACTGTCTTGCTATAAGCTTAGATTTATTTTGATGGCTTGTCGTTTATTTATTATTATTATTTAGGGGAGTAAAAAACATGAAACCTCCCTCATGTACAGGCCCGATTCACTCAACACTTCGAACTTCAAACTGATACATTCAATAACTCCCCATAACTATTAAGTAATTACACTTTACCCCCTATATTTGCTGCATAAATTACTCTTTTATTGACTAATTGCTTTAGAAATTTAATTTGATGAAAATATACATTAAATTTGATGGAGGGGAAAAGTATCACAATTTAATATCGTACGTACAAAGTTGTTTGTTCAGTCACATAATTTGTGGCAGAATTATGGTCATTTATATATCCCATGTGTCTGTCAACATGGAACTGTAAATCTGTTACTTTTTGAATCCCTAAAAAACTAAGTTTCCGATGGGTTTTGTAGACTTGGCCAATTGTTTCTCACATCTTTCCATATTAGTTGTGCTTTCTTAAATTCTCACTACTAAGATTTTGAAGAGATGCATGTTTTGCTTTGAAGGCATGGAGCAATGACAGAATACATTCTGCGATCCATCAAGTCACCATGAGCGGGAGCGAATTGAGGTACTCACTAGGGCTGTTTACATTCAGCACTGGGATGGTGCAAACACCGGAAGAGCTGATCGATGATGAACACCCCTTGCAGTATAAAACGTTTGATCATCTTGAATATATTCGATACTTCCAGAAAACCCTGATTCCTGTCAAAGCCTACTGTGGTGTTAATTAATTGAGATTTCTTTTGGTCTGCAAAAACTTTATGTTATGTACCTATACTGGGTATGTTTATTTCTAGGCTTGCTTGCTTGCTTTGTCTGTCCTATGAAGTCAATTTATATTTGCTGGTTTTGTGCATTATATTATCAAGGCTATGTGGGTTTCTTGCTACTCTTATGTGGGGTGGGGGAACATGTATTAAGTATATTTTTAAGCCTATCAGGGTCTTCCTACTTCTCTTGGTATAGGACGTATGTACATTTCTCTAGCTATGATCCTGTAAATGTAATTATGTCAGATATTATCGGTTTGTTTAAGTTTATTTGCAAATGTTTTCATGCTATGTTATATCTTGCAATTAATGCTATGTTAACTAATTCGATCAATTTGAGCCACCCAAACCCAACCTGAGCCCATCCAAATTAAGCATTGGTTGAGCCCAGACTAGGGTAGCTCAACTCGAAACTGAGGGTTGGGTCCACTTTGGTTTGAGCCTAAGTTGATTTTCCAACCCACCCAAGTAATTGCAACCCTAGTTCAGAGCTATGGTCACTAAACTGATGTGACATTCTTCCATAAGGTATAAATTCCACAAGTACCTATAATTTTGGCCATGTTTGTTAAAGTTAACATGTGAGTTTGTTCTATATCAGAAAAATAAAAAAAAGAATTGGACTTAATATACAAATAATGAGCTCACGACCAATAAACTTAAGTCTTTTTTGTGGGTATGAGTTCTAAACTTATATATTAGACCTGTTGTATTGGATTTTAGACTCCCTCTTCTTTCAACAAGTGGTATCAAAATTTTGGATTTCCTACTCTCCCCAACAAGTGATATTAGAGACAATGGCCGAAGATCATGGTGAAACTCTCCTAGTGGATGTATGCCAATTTGATAGATTCTTGGGTTGAAGTCATGGAATCGCAGTGGTAATGACCAAAATGACCTCATTGGACAACTTATTTAACTTTCAATCCAAGCCAACCAATCTCTCATTTAATGGTGTGGATTACTTTGACTTGATATTGAGTTTCATCAATTCAGCACTAAATCCAATTCCCTATAAGCTACCAATTAATGGGCTACCTTAGAATATTAACACCAAGAAAAAAATTTAAGAAAATAAAAATAACATCTAGATACAAATTAAAAGAAAAAGAAAAATAAAATAGTAAAATAATTCAAGTTCGATCATCACCATTCACTACTCACGCTCGATCCATGACGTTTCTCCATGCTTGCCAAGTTGCCAGCCTGAGCCCCCTTGGGATTTCCTAGATTTGGCAATAAATCTCTTCATCCCTATTGTTCCAAAAATGATACATTTGCACTTCACTATCATTCATAAGTACAGGAAACCACTGCTCTTCTTAATCTAAGAAAATTTTCTTTGCTTATCCCAAAAAAAAAATGGAAAAAAAAAAGAGTTTTTGGAAACCAATGAGCACTGTGTTCCTGAAATGCTAAACCAAAGTTCTTAATACCTTTTTATCATCCATTTCAGCTGATGAAACGAGATTAGGTTGTGATCTCTGAGAGCTAATCGAGGATAATTAATTGGACAAGCGAACAAACCAAACTCCCTCCTTGATTCTCCTTTACAAAAATAATTGGTTGATCTCTTTTAATTTTGATGTATAAAAAGTTAAAACACAAATAATATATGGATCTTGTCACCTGAGATTGTGCAATTATTTTCCAAAACAACCAGAATTGGACCTTTTTTTGTTCCCTTAAGTAGAGACCTGGGAAGAATAGAAAAATAAGTTGCCAGATTTCCTTGGAATAAAAGACTACACAAGAATTAGGACACAATTAGATTAAATACAGCTAATCGATCTTATCTATAGTTTAACCCAAGCTATCGTCATTTTCATTAAATGCCATCCGGCCGTGTTTTTTGGCAACGCAAAGAAGTTCCCACTAGAGTCTTGTTTTCATCTCAACTCTCAAGTAGCGATAGCTCGAAGATTTTTTTTTTTTTTTTTTCTGTAAATTATATTTATACCTGTCAAATTTCATTGTTCATTGGCATCAATTGATGTCATTATACTATTGTAGTGACTAGTGACTGAAAATGACTACAATGTAGTTGCCGACGGCATTTTGGAAACTTTAATTTGTTGCTTTTGAGAGCAGAAACCAATTGCAAGTTGTGTTCCAAAAAAACAGAATGTGTACTTCTAAAATGCTAAGCATACCATGCCAGGGTATAGTTTCATTGAGAATTTCGCACTTTTCGTTAAATGACAAAAGAACTTTCATACCCAAGAGGATTCCATTGTTGAGGGACATTATTGAAACCTCCTGCCTCTACTATTTGTTCTGAATGGATGGGCATAATGAGCCTCAAACCTGAATTTTTAATTTTTAGTTTTTTTTTTTTAAAAAAAAAAAAGAAAGAAGACGCAGAGAAACCCCGCCCGATTTATCACCATTAACTATACCTTAGTGGAATTTCTTGGATCTGTCTCCTTGAAATTTAATTGCTTAGACCCACGAATCCTATCCTACCTAGCTTGCAACTTTGCAAGTAATTGAATCAAATTGTTTGCCAATCTTTTTGAATATGAAGCATATTATAGGAAATGTCCCTAGAATGTATAGGCCGAAAATGGAATTGCTCCTACTCACTGCGTAGAAATTTATAAGAGATTTTTAAGCATGACCACTTCTGAATAATCTTCCTTCTTTTCAAAATCACTGCTGCTTAGAGAAATTAATATGTCGACAACCATTTAGTCCCTATAGTCACAGTTTTTTTTCCAACCAAGTTGCAACTAACCCAACAAAACTACCAAACTAATAATTCACTTAAAAGCAGCAGAAGCCCACAACCACCAAAGAAAGGAAAAAGAAAAAGAAAAAGAAAACTCCCAACCCAACAAGGTAACAACACAAACTGAAACTATGATCAAACAACAAAAACATCAGTGTCACCCGGATCAATCGTTAATTTGTCTCAATACAGAAAGCATCCATGACAGCATTATATAAATTGTGGCTAATTTTTGTTCTTCTACCAATATTCACCCTATAATAAGAATTCCGAATGGGCTCCGGATCCCCTGTTAAGCTTCCCGTCATAGATTTCTCCAACCTAGAACTAAAACCAGGCACCCCTGAGTGGGACTCCATTAAAACCCAAGTTCATCAAGCGCTCGAAGAGTATGGTTGCTTCGAGGCTTTGTACGAGAAAGTTCCATTAAAACTTCGAAATGCCATATTTAGCGGACTAGAAGAGCTTTTTGATCTTCCTTTAGAAGTCAAGTTACGAAACACTTCTAAGAAGCCCTTTCATGGCTATGTTGGGCCACACCCCAAAATTCCACTCTTCGAGAGCATGGGCATCGATGATGCAAACATCCCTGAGAAGGCCAAAAGTTTCACTGATCTCTTGTGGCCTGAAGGAAACCCTACTTTTTGGTATGTAACTTCGCTTTTATATGTTGTTATATGAATAATTAAAATGGTAGCTTAGTGTGTCAATCTCCGACTTATTAACTATTCCTTCTGGTAGCAAATCAATTCAATCTTTTTCAGAGCAAGTATCAGAACTAGATCAGATGGTCAGGAGGATGGTCTTGGACAGCTTGGGTGTTGAGAAATACTATGGTGAACACAAAGAATCGACAAACTACCTTGTTCGGGTCATGAAATATAAAGCATCAAATGAGACGAAGCCTGGGCTAAATAATCACACAGACATGAATATGATGTCCATACTGTGTCAAAATCAAGTTAATGGGTTAGAAGTAATGACCAAAGATGGTGAATGGATCAGCGTTAAACCCTCACCGGACTCATTTATTGTTATCAGCGGGGATTCTTTCCATGTAAGCAAGTTTCTTTCCATGTCTTATTTCACTTGTCTTGTGAAGTAGGCTAGAAAAAAAAAATCTTTATATAAGATACTGACGCTACTATGGCCAATTTTTGGGTTAACTTGATTAGAACTCACCAATCATTAACTGAATTTAGTATTGAATTGGGAAATATAAAATTGATTTGAGTTTGAATCAAGTCACCAGTGCTTCCAAAGGGGAAAAAAAAAATCAAATTGTGTAAGAATTTTACTCAAAAGTATGTAATTCGTGCTGTGATCATGAAAATAACTTCACTTGGACTATTTATGTTTGAGCCAAGAAGAATTAATGGTTTTGCATTCAAAACATTTTTCTTTGAAGGCCCTTCAGCTAGTCTTTGTAAAGTGGAACCGAATTCCAGATAAAGGAAACATTTCTAATCAGTCTAGCTTGTTTTTAAATCATTGTAGGCATGGACAAATGGTCGACTCCATTCTCCAGTTCATCGAGTCATGATGACAGGAAATGAGGTAAGGTACTCTACTGGATTGTTTGCAATCCCGCGAGCAGGCTACATGATAAAAGCCCCAGAGGAGCTAGTGGATGAAGAATACCCCTTGCTCTTCAAGCCTTTTGATCATGTTGAATTCCTCGGATTCTATTATAGTGTGCCTGGTCGGAATGCCTCATCTGCTCTAAAAGATTACTGTGGAGTTTGAGAATTGAGCGATAAATGCTTTGTTTAAATTTCTTCTTTGTTATATGTGTTTGCTTCTACTGTGTTATGTAAATAAAGCTTTGATCGATCATTGTTGGTTTGCCATCATGGCCGGCAAACCATATCCAACTAATCCAACAAAAGCAAAATCATATCCATAAAACCCAATCCGTTAATTTTCCATCTACTACTGTTAGGCAGACTAAAATTAAATGGGCAGTGTACTCCTTGAGTTCGTAGAAGGTTCTAAAAGAGAATAAGAGAAATATACATAAAAAGAAGTCTTCTAACAAAAAACTAAAAAAATAAAAATAAAAAATAAGGAATGAATTGGAATGTAATTCCATTCCAACCAAACAAATATAGCTTAAAAGGCTTACTGTGGAGTCTCATATTCGGCACCAGGGGCTGATCACTAGCTTAACATGTTCACATTTCTTCCTATTTATGGAGTCATGTGTGTTGACTTTTCTCCGGTTATACACATTTTTGAGGGTTGGTCTGCTCTTATGGCGGAAGAATAAGATTGAAAATTGGGGGTAATTTCAAGGAATCAGCTAGCTGTGTTACTTTGCTGCACTGAATGAAAGTGAGTTTGTGTGGGAGGTATCAAATAGAGATTAAACAATTTCAGTGTATCATACTTATCAAATCGAACTTACAAATCCTTCACCGGCCTTCAATTTTTGGATTGACAAACTGGTTGAAACATTGGAGCCTAGACCCAAAGAGCTTTAAAATTATGTATATAAAATTCTCGGCTAAAACATACAAACATGGTTTATAAATTTGAGTTTCTTTAAGGCATCACACTAAGTAAACCATGAAGACTCTTAGACCAATGTAATCTGTTAGAAAACCACTTAAACTTGGGTTTATAAAGTCTCTAAGCCATTTAAATGTGTGAGATCGTGCGACTTAAGGGAATATGCCTTCCTTCGTTTTGTTTTTTGTCTTTTTTTTGGTGAGTAAACCGAGTGTACGTGCCTTCTCACATGAATTGTGCTTTAAGCTTCTTTCTGGTGCAGATTAAGTACCGTTTGATAGCAACACAATCAAGATACAACCATGACTCAATTTTGTCTACTCTTAATTTTATGCCAACACAAACTTGGACCTAACAATCTCTCCTCTTTTGATTATTCCACGATAAAACCCGCAAAATTAAACAACTGCATGTGAAATAAAATAATAATAATCCAATTTGAATCACAAGACATTGAATTATTACTCCTTTTTGAAATAAATGTTACACTACAGGTCCAATATACACAAAAGACTTATTAGTGGTGAGCCCATTACTTATATATTAAGATTCTTTCTTTTATTCTTCTGATGTGGGATAGACCTACATGTGAACCTCAACATGATCAATATCCCACATACACTAAAAACAACTATCATGCACAAACTTGACTCAAAGAGATCATTAGAACTCTTGACGTTCATACACAACGGATGCTAACTTTGTTTGCTATAAAAAACTTGCAGCAGTTCCATTGATCCAAAGCTACAGAAAATATATGGCTGCAGTTTCTTGTACTGCTAAAGAGCCTAGCAAGTAAGCCACTGGGGCTAATCTAGTGATAAGGGAGGGTGAGAAAAAGGATAAGGGTAGGATAGGTTAAGGTTCAAACCCCTCCTAATGTACCCAAAAAAAAACAAAAAGGAAAAAAAAAAAAACCTAGCAAGTGCTCGATCTTCCCGTGTTTTTTTCTCCATTTTGGAACCAAATTATGGGAAGTTTCAGTGGCTGTCAGGATAAACTGCCGCTACAACTCCTGATTTCACACTTGATTTTTATTAAAAATCACATTTAGCGATTGCTTTTTCTGTCTACCACTAAAAGCTTTTTTCTTTTTCTCTTGCTAAAGGACTTGAATTCAGAACCTCCCTTACTTGAGGTAGAAGCCACTGGCGACGATGATGAACACCTCATGATTATTTTGAATTGCTCTGTTCTTTTTACATAGACGAGGGTCGAGCTTATGTACAACATGCCACACCTTATTGTGGCGTTTGATACCTTTTCTTATCTAAAGGAGCTCTATTTTATGGATCAATGCTTTAGGTTGATTTCATGGCTAGCTAACTATATATTCAGGTTCATGCCCTGAAACGCCTCAGAAATTAATGTGGCCATAGTGCTTTGCTAGATATATACATATGCATGTTAATTATTAAAAAAAATAAATAAATAGGTGAGTTCTACTGATTTTGATTGATCACAACAGACAATTTTTAGTAGATCAAAAAGATTTTTTTTTTTTTTTTAAATTAATGATTGATTAGAAGACTCTAATGATTCTTTCAGCTGCCTATTGAAATTTTTTTTTTTTTTTTTTAGTTCTGTACGTTAGTCACCTATTCCATTCCGTATCAATAACTCCATATAATAAAATCAAATATAAGGTCCTATCAATCCCTTGATAAATGCCAATCAAGGTCCCCATCAATTGTGAAATTCAGTTAAGCCGGTCGATTAAATCCTCTAAATCTATAGCCACCCTCTATCAACTATTGAAGATATTTTGCAGATTAATTATTTTTTAAAAAAAAAAACTATTGTAAATATTTTTAAAATCTCAAATCATTTTCTTAGAATACCACCATCCACAAAAGATATATATATATATATATATATATATATATATATATATATATATATATATATATATATATATATATATATATATATATATATATATATAAGGGAGGGTTCTGTTGACATCCAGTGTAAAACTTTTTACACTTATACCCGTCAATATCTTTTTATATAAATCATATTTCGCCAATCCAACTTTTGGATTACATATTCCTATCATACACGTCATGCATGCCAAATTTCAAGTTAATCAGACATTGAGAAGTGTTTGATCCGGAAACTTACATTTCTTTTAATAAATAAAACTTTAATTTCAAGCACTTTATAGATGACATAGCTCTTAATTTCCAATTAACTTGAAATTTGGCATGCATGACGTGTATGATAATAATATGTAATCCAACGGTCAAATTGGTGAAATATGATTTCTATAAAAAGATATTAATAGGTGTAAGTGTAAAAAGTTTTACACCAGATGTCAACGGAACCTTCCTCATATATATATATATATATATATATATATATATATATATAATGGGAGAACTATCCCACAGCAGGGCCCTAGCCACAGAATTAAGCCTTTAGGTAAGGACACTGAATTAAGCCTCTAGGTCCTCCATTTGTTAGGCGTGAGACGATAGAATCTATAACTCACAAACTACCAAATCTAGTTCTAACAGCATCTTCGATCTCATAAACCTCTAGGCCAGCTAAAGAATGTAATGCCAAGGACGAATCACAAACTACCAAATCTAGTTCTAACGGCATCTTCGATCTCATAAAACCTCTAGACCAGCAAAAGAATGTAATGCCAAGGACTATAGATTCATCGATTTAGCATAACCTCTTGTTATTTACCTTTGTTATGACACAAGTGCATCAATGAAACCCCTATAAAATGCAAGAACAATAATAAGGTATCACTCAGCGGTCCCTTGAGAGCCTTTAAAGTTTCCGAGTGAAAAAATTTTAAAAAGAAGAAGAGAACTAGGATCATGGGTTCTGAATCACCACCCAAACTTCCTGTTATAGAGTTCTCCAGGAAAACTTTACAGCCCGGGACAAGTACTTGGCTCTCAACACGCAACGATGTTCTCCATGCCCTTGAAGAGTTTGGCTGTTTTGAAGCAGTGTACGATGAAGTTTCTTCAGAACTTAATGACAGTGTCTTCCAAGTATTAGAAGAGTTGTTTGATCTTCCCAGAGAAACAAAAAAGCAGAACACTTCAAATACACCATACTTTGGCTACATTGGGCAAGAAGCCTCGGTCCCTCTCTATGAAAGCATGGGCATCGATAATCCAGCCACGCTTGAAGGAACTCAAAGTTTCACAAATCTCATGTGGCCCAATGGACATGATCGTTTTTGGTATAATCTAATCTATTGTTAAATCTCATAATAATTATTCAATATGCTTGGGTTTTTCACATAATTTATGTTTCATCTTTTGTTTTTGGTCAGTGAAAGCATGCTTTTGTACTCAAAGGCAGTAACAGAATTAGATCAAATGGTGAGGAGAATGGTGTTTGAAAGCTATGGTGTAGAGAAGTACTACGACTCTAACATTGGATCAATCATTTACATTCTCCGACTCATGAAATATGGAACACCCCAGATGAATGAGAGTAATATCGGTGTTCACAATCATACAGACAAGAGCTTCATAACTATACTTCACCAAAATCAAGTTAAGGGTTTGGAGATAAAAACAAAGGATGGCAAGTGGATTAGTTTTGAGCCCTCTCCTTCATCCTTTGTAGTCATGGCTGGCGATGGATTCTTGGTGAGTCATTATCTTCTATTTGATTTTTTTTTTGTTTTTTCCTCCAAAAGCCTAAACAACTCTTAGAGGCACAAATCCTACATATACATCACTTCTAAGTCCAACATATTTACCTCCGGCCCTTGTACTACTTTCAGCTTAGAACAACATTATTCTGATAGTTGCACTCTTCTCAAACCCCAAAATTTGCATGAAAATAAACCCAAGAACACATCAATCACAAAGATAAATAAATAAAGGAAATATGATTTCATGATAATCGGTCATTGAAACAGAGAAAATAAAATTTAAATTCTCAAGTGTGGGAAATCCTGCTATCTATAGTTTAGCATACTTTCTTATAGTTTTCATGGTTAAAATTTCAAATTGATAACATTTTGTTTTGCTTATATTAGGCATGGAGCAATGATAGAATACATTCTCCCAACCACCGAGTCACCCTCAGCGGGAACAAAGAGAGATACTCAATCGGTCTGTTTTCGTTTAGCAGCAAGGTCGTAGATATACCTGAAGAGCTAGTCGATGATGAACATCCGTTACGCTTTAAGTCGTTTGATCATTTGGGATTACTCAATTTCTATTACACCGATGAGCATAAAGAGGAGTGTAGTGCCAGAGCCTACTGTGGCATTTGAGACCTATTTTGGTCTAAAGGACTGCTATAATGTTTGTTGATTTCATGGCTAAGTATTTAAGTAAATGTCTTAAAACATCTCAGATATGTGGGTTTCTTATTGCCTTTCTAGGTACATGTTTTATGATGTCAAGGCTATATGGATTACTGCATCTTTGGGACTAGAAGCCAAAGGGTTTTCCATAATCATTTCAGTGTAATTGTGCTAAGCTGTTGGTTAATTTGAGTGGTATTTTCAAAATGTCTAATACTATTCTATTTCTTTTAATGTTATATAAGAGTGCATCTCCAAGGAACATTAACTTCTAAGGTCCACTTGAATGACTATTTAGCACGCACAATTTATTGTAAATACATCTCTGTTTGTTTATCACAAATTCCATGCCCCCTCAATAGTTTTAAATACATCTTGTTTTGTTCGTCACAAAGTCCATGCCATCTCAATAATGGATAATTATTCTTTAGGTTGCATTTGGGAATGAGCATATGGATTTGAAATCCATGGATTTGAAAATTCATTGTTTGGATGAAATATTTGGAAGAAAGGACTTGAAATTGTGGATTTCTAAAATCACAAATTTATTATCTCATTATCACACTAAACTCCATCCAAATGCATGGTGAAACTAAGATGTGCCACATACTAATTTCTGAATAACTACAAAAAAAACCTGGTAACTATGTTATGGACAGTGATCATTATGGGACAAGTTGATAGGATCATATCCATTCAATTCTGTATTATGGCAATTAAAAATGTATTAGTAATGCGTAAAGCGAGGTTTTCCAAAAGAGCCTACAAGTACATTGCGTTCAACATCAAGGACAAAGCCAGAACTTAGTAGGGCTATGCCCAGTTGAGCTCAGGCCAAAGTAAATAAACCAAGGTCACGCACAGACCAAGCCTGGGCTCAACCCAAGCTCAAACTAATGAAACTATTAAACATAGTAACCATCCAAAACATAGTTCACATTTTTTTCAGAAAAGCACAATCCACCCTAGAACTAGATAAGCAGAGTGAGCAATCAATCCACTACACATTTCACAAATAGAAAATATATCCAAGAAAACATACTGCATATAAAATTAAGTGCCGAAACAAGCCGTTTAAATAAACAAAAGCCATTAGCAGATTGTTAGGTAATTTAGCTTACAATTACAGAGAAGTTAGGAAGTGGGTCCAGATTTCCCGAAAGAGATAAGAAATTTAAGCAAAAATAGTATTTGTAAGTCTATTCCCACATACTCGCATAAACCATAAACTCGTCTCCATTACTGTGATAGTTGATTTGTTGTTCTTGGTGTAAACTCTGCCTTCATTGAGATGTGGACTCAAACCTACCAAAACCCAATTCACCATTAAACAAACAAAAACGAAAATTCAACAAATTCAATAGCTGGAGCAAGCAAATGAGCAAGTACACACAAACCATAAGCAACTAAGAAAAGTATCTTACACTACAGGCGGATCCATGTAAAAGTTCAAATTTTTTATGCATGACTTCACTCTGATGTTATACTCATCTTACACCATATTCAAAGTTTAAGTAAAAATCTTAATGCCTTTGCTTCACTTACAAGTCACAACGACAATGCACCAATCTTAGAAGACCATGTTTTCACTTATTATATTAAAGAGTTGGATCCTACACATAGTTATTATGAAAATAGAATATCAGGACGTAGTTAATACTCTGTTTAGTGTGAAAATATCTAAATGGTGAAAAAAGCTAGGATGATGTGACGAGTTGATACTCTGTTTAGTGTTAACATTAACCAATGTCAAATTGATATAGTATAACAGTATATCTTTGGCTACATATATTTATGAATGACACACAAACCCATCAATGGCCATTTGGTCCATCGCTAGAGACCTCAGTTGAAGAGGTTGTGGGTTCAAACCGTCGTAAGGCATAACATAGTAGGGGGATACATAACCAGCAACAATGGGGTACAAGGTCGAGCCAGTTTTAGGGTAAGGTTCTGAACATGGCCAAAGTTATGATTAAGTTGATTCTTGGTTTGCAAAATTTCTTATGCTGCGTTTTGGTAAGTTGGAATGAGGGTGGGAATGGAATGATCTTTCCATCCCTAACATGTTTTAGAATGTTCAATTGGCTACAAGGAAAGGAATGAGCATTCCCTTGTGGGGTCTATTCCCTCCAAAGAAGGAATGACCATTCCTCCCTAAACTAAGGCTGTGTTTGTTAGGTGGGAATAGAGGATGGAATAGAATGGTGATTCCATTCTCCAAAAAAAAGTGAGTGTTTGGTTGCACAAGAGAATGGAATGGTTATTCCATTGTAGGGGTCTATTCCCTCCAATGAAGGAATAGCCATTCCTTCCCAAACCAAGGGGAATGGCTATTCCCTCTTTTCAATGAGTAAAAATCATTAAAAATAGATCCCACCTTTACTTTTTTATTCCATTCACACCCCTTACCAAACATTATGGAATGTCCATTCTCATTCCATTCCATTCCCACTTCCATTCCATTCCCTCAAACCAAATGCAACCTTAAGGGGAATGACCATTCCTACCCTTTACATTAGAATGGAATGATCGTTCCATTCTCATTCACATTTCATTCACACAAACCAGACGCAGCCTAAGGACCATCCTGATCAATTCAATTGCGGCCAACGTCCAACTACAATTAATGATTGAGGGCCCAATTAGAAATAGCTACCTATTATTTCCTTGCCTAGCCATCACCAACGACCACATAGCCACCACTGGCTGCCATAGGAACCAAGACAATGATATTGGCGGCCCAGTTAGGTGAAGCAATTTCTCAAACCCATTTCATCAAACAGGTAGCACGCACCACTCATAAATGCTTAAAAATCAACAATATTGTTACATACAATATCAAAGATTCAACCAACCTAGAGCTTTTAAACCTAGAAATTTTTTTAATCAAACCAGAAGCTAGTTTCAACTTGTGAAAAACATGTAAAAATGGGGTAGAATGAAGGTTAGATTTAGGGTTATCAAAGCATCATTGAAGAGAGAAGAGAGATTGGCAAGGTCAACTCAGATGCGAAGCATGGAGTTGAGGACTGGCTTAGGCTTGTGGTTTTGAAAAGTGAACTTACAGCAGAGGGAGCGGAGACAAAGGGGAGAATAGCGAAGGAGAGAAGAGAGAGAATGCGAAGGAGAAATTTTCTAGCTGAGCTCATTCGAGTTCCGGGGTGATTCTTCAGGGGAGCAAATGTAAATAAAATCGCCTGATTGGCCTTATTTCAAATCCATGGATTTTGGGTCCTCAAATCCCGCCTACGGCTTTACCCGAAATCTAGACCCATATGATAAAACTGAATCCAAACAAAGAACAAAGAATTTGGATTTGGGAATCCAAATCGAAATCCACCCCCTCCCAATCCCGATTCCTAAACGTACCTTAGGAATTGGATTTATTTGAGAATGACTTTCGCTTGAAAACCTTTTCGTCGCATAAGCTGTGCCAAACGAAACCTTAATCTCTTATGACCTACGGGTATCCTGAGTAATATTATAGTAAATAAGAGTATTTTTGTTAATTAAAAGTTCTACTCAAATTCATACTTTTGATAATAATACATATATATATCTAATTGAGTATTGCAATGGCTAGCTAGCTTAAACCGTCGGTTTTGCCATGTCTTGATTAGGTGAGGTCCCCCCAAACCCCATGAGGTCCCCCCGCGGCAGGATGCCCCCAACCCAACCACCTTGATTTCCTTCTAAATTAATCAGACCATATCTCACGATGATTTCATATTTTAATTGAAAATTTCTCCCTCGTTGGCATCAATCGAACATTTTTTATTTTGGTGGGTCATTAGATACACACTATCTATTGTAAATGGACAAGCATATACATGATGAGCTTTAAACCATTATATATTCACATATCACGTACGATTTTGAAATGGGCCCGAAGGCATCAGACCACATTGGCAGCCTGGAAGCTGTCCCTATTGCCGGGAAACTACATTGCAAATACTCACCCCAAATTGTTGTCCAATCTTTTAGCGTCAAATAATTAGTTGCAAACACCAAACGATTTGATTTATAGTGCAAAAGAATCTTTGCAATGAAATTTCTGGTCCCTGCTTTAGTGCCATTCGATGTCAAAAACTCCAATGTCACCCATGACCAATCATGAATTCGTCCCTCTACACACAAAAACATGCATATGTGACATTATATAAACTGTGGCCAACACACTCAAGAGCTCAACCAGAAAGCAGCTTCTTCTATACCTAAATTCACCAAACAAAGAGAATAAGCTAGAAATGGGCTCTGAATCCCCGCTTAAGCTTCCCGTCATAGATTTCTCCAAGCTAGACCTAAAACAGGGCACTCCCGAATGGGACTCAATTAAAGGCCAAGTCCGGCAAGCACTCGAAGACTATGGCTGCTTCGAGGCCTTGTTTGACAAAGTTCCATTGGAGCTTCGAAAGGCAATATTTGGTGCACTGGAAGAGCTCTTCGATCTCCCTTTACAAACCAAGTTACGAAACGCTTCTAAGAAGCCCTATCATGGCTACGTTGGGCAATACCCGATGGTGCCACTCTACGAGAGCATGGGCATTGATGATGCAAACATTCCCCAAGAAACCCAAAGATTCGTTGATGTCTTGTGGCCTGAAGGAAACCCTAGCTTTTGGTGAGTAAATTTTCTTTCTTTTCTTTCTTTTTTTTTTTCTTTCTTCATTGCTTGTTTATACTTGTAGAGAGGTAAAATCCCATATGATGTGGCTATGCTTTCAAAACTTAAAATCCCATCCCATAGACACGGAATAGATCTCCACAGCACGATGTGGCACATGCTTTTTGGGGATATGAGAAACCTATTTCTTGAATCAACTACAAAATTGCCACTAACACCTCGGTAGGTATATGTAACTCGTAAAAGGCATGGGTAAAACATTTTCCTTTTTCAAAACTGTTAGTTTCTTGTATCACATAGACTTGCGTCACATTAGATGAGATTTTATTTTAGTTGAATAATATGACTCAAACATGTGTCATTTTTCATACTTGTATTAATCTCCGATATAATTAATAACTATTGTTTTGCCAGCAAAACTGTTCAATCCTTCTCCGAGCAACTGTCAGAACTAGACTTGATGATTAGAAGGATGGTTTTGGAGAGCTTGGGTGTTGAGAAATACTACGATGAGCACAAAGAGTCCACCAACTACCTTTTTCGGGTTATGAAATATAAAGGACCCCAGACGACTGAAATGAAACTTGGGCTAAACTCTCACACAGACAAGAATATAGTGACCATATTATATCAAAATCAAGTTGATGGTTTAGAGGTACAAACCAAAGGTGGTGAATGGATCAATGTTAAACCCTCACCAAACTCTTTCATTGTCATGATCGGAGATTCTCTCTATGTAAGTTGCTTTCATGTCCTTTTTTATGTGTATATTTTTTTAAGACATAGAAAAGACATATCTATAAGTTATTAACAAATGTCCATATATACCTTTGGCCCGAGTACCGAGGATGAACCTAGAAATTTTCACTTGATTAGATCTAATTATTAGGTAGTATGAATACAATATTTTTTAAAAAATATGTGGGTAAAATTTTTTAGTTTAATAAACATATTGACAGGGTCCCTTAATTTTTGAAAATTTTTAAGGGCCGGTCCCCACAGTCTCCACATAGGTCTGTCCCCACCAACTATTCCATAGTCTCAATTCAGGCCATTAATTATCTACTTGAGCGCATTATCAATAAAAAATATACCCAGGTCACTGGGTGGATGACTGACCTCTTGAAAGTACAACAAAATTGAAACGAGTATGTACCTTCGGTTAGTTATATATTGATCGAAGAGTGATCTTAAGTCAATTCAAGCTACAAAAATAACCCTAGCTACCTGGTCAATATTGAGCCAACAATTTTATTCTTTTATTCCTAGTCTTAAATCTTGTTATGAAGTCCTTTATTTCAACCTACGATCAACCTTTCTGACACAGCCCTGAGAAATTGAACATAATTTGCGAGACAAATGTAACAATTCTAATGGGCCTTGAGTTTGATTTTTGCAGGCATGGACTAATGGTCGTCTCCATTCTGCACATCATCGAGTGATGATGACTGGAAATGAAGCAAGGTACTCCACCGGATTGTTTTCCATCCCCAAAGCAGGCTACATGATAAAAGCACCAGAAGAGCTGGTGGATGAAGAACACCCCTTGCTCTTCAAGCCCTTTGATCATGTTGAATTCCTCGGATTCTACTACACTGAGGCAGGTCAGATGGCCGAATCTGCTCTAAAAACTTTCTGTGGAGTCTGATCAAGATTCAGCCATATGATGATGGGCGACTAGCATTGTTTATATCTCTAGCTTCCTATGTATGTGTTCTATATCTATGTTGGCTTCTCTTCTGTAAAATAATAATGAAACATATAGCTGTAGCTCAGTTGGGTTAAAGTGGAAGTGAGGAAGTGAGGGAGGGTGTGTACGTGCTGAGGTACCTGGGTTCAAAATATTGTAATGAAGTTCTTGTAATATATGTAAGAATCAAGAAAATAAAAGTATAATTCTAGCTATAGATTAATGGGTGTCGAAGCAACTTCTAATAACAACAGATTCTATATAAATGAAGAAATAAAAAATTTTAAAAATTACAAAAATTCAACAACTCAACCCAGTAACCAGCTAAGCAAGACAACACGCTAAAATTATAAGGTGAACAGTGTGCCATCTCTGGGGATCGAACCATGTGACAGGCAAACCTTAGGAATATATTTTATTCTTTTGTCCATCAAAAATTAATTAGAATGTTTTTTTTTTTTAATTTTAATTTTAATTTTATGATTGGTTTCAATTTTATGGGACTATTTATTTATGTCCTCTTACAATATTTTAGCATATTTTAGTGAATCAAAAGTTTTAGGTCTATTTATACTTCTAAACCAATTATCATTCAAAAATGCCTAAGTTCTAATGTAGTAAACATACAATGAGCTCTAGATTGAGATTTAGAATATGGAAATCTAACTATTTTAAATAAGTATTTAAATTTAAAATAAATGTGTAATGATCAATCAAAAGATTTTTTAAAATACAAACTTTTATAGATAGTATAAATCAAATAAATAGATAGATGTGGTTTTGATCTCCTGTGAGTTGTGGCTTGTGGGTATCTTAGGAAATATCATAGTAATTAAGGGTATTTTTGGTTAATTAAAAGTTTTTCTTAAATTCATACTTTTGATAGAAGGGTAAATTACATTAAGACCCCTATAGAATCTAACAATTGCAGATACCCCCCTCATGTTTTTGAAATTACATTAAGACCTCTATTTTACAAAATAAACTACAAAAAGATCCCTCCCCCTAACCTCCATCCATTAATCAGTTAAATCACTCTTAATTTTTTTCAAAATACCCTAAGTGCCTTTATTGGATGACAACTTCCATGTTAAATGCATATAACTTATCAGTTCAATACATTCATCCAGCACATTCGATTTTTTTTTTTATAGTGATAAACAACTAAAAGATAATATATATATATATATATATATATAGATATATATGAGTCATGCTATACGGACCGAAGTCCGTAAGCCGATCGTAAAACGATTTAATACAAAAATCACCCCTTCCTTAACTCCGTCAAACTTATACCTGCTACCCCAGTCCCTCTCTCTCCCCTTCTCTTTCCAGAAAACCAGTCCCTCTCCCTCCACATCTTCCTCCACAAAGTAGGAGATACAACCACATATTTTTGTGAGAAAAACTAGTTTGATCCAATTAGCCAAAGAAAAAAAAAAAAAAAAAAACAGGAGCATGAAGAATAAGAAGAAGACAACAGAGAAACTCATTTTTTGGGATTTTAACTAGAAAAACCTAGTTTTCTTTTAATGAAAATCTAGTTAGGTTTATAAGCTAAGTTTATATAAATCTAGCTAAGTTTATGAAAAATCTAGCTAAGTTTAACAAAAATCTAGCTAAGTTTACAAAAAATCTAGCTAAGTTTACAAAAAAAAACCTGATTAAGTTTACAAAAAACCTTGTTAACTTCACAAAAAACCTAGCTGCTACTAGTTGAGTTTCAAGCCGATCTAAATGGAGAGAAAGAGAACAAGAGAAAAAAAGCTTAAATTCAACTAAAACCAATATGAAGAGAGAGAGAAAAGAAGATATAAAAAAAAAAAAAGAAAAAGAAAATAGAGGGAATAAAAAAATGATAGTAGAGAGATGAGGTTGAGCTTCTTCAAGAAGCTTGTATCCTGGCCTTTAACCCCCTTTTGTTTTTTGACAGATGAAGTTACATTTAGACAGTTGCCATTGGTGGGAAGATCGGAACTCAGCTCTTCCTATTAAGTTTTCTACTCTTCTTGGTGAGGACAAAACACGAAAACCACAGTCCCCGCCAATGAAAAAACAAGGGTTAGGGTTTTTGGGTTTGTATTTGGAGAGAAAGAGGAGAGAGAGAAATTACAAAGAAAAAGGAAGCTTGATAAGTACACAAAGTGATGTGTACTGCCCAAGGAGCTGCCCCTTCATTATGCATGAACAGCTTTAGTCAGAAGGAGTTGCTGTATTCAATGGGCAAATCTTCATCACGCTGACATCATCCTCATCTAGTTCAATTTTAAATTTTACCATTCGGCTAACGGGACATCTAACCGATTTCGGTTAAAGAATCTTTTCCCTATATATATATATATAGATAAGAAATATGCCAAAAAGCTTAAATTTTTTGTCCAACTGATGTGGTAGCCGTCAGATTTGCTCATTGGAAACAGTTATCTATTCAATTGATGTGCTAAAAAAAAAAAAGTTGATTTGCCAAGTTGCCACCTTATTTGCCACCTCTATATATACATCCCCATTGTAATAATTCTTTTAATTTATTTTTACATGTGAGTAATGCTACATAGCCCCTTCCCCCCCCCCCCCAAATCTACTTACTCAAATGAGGTGGCAACTTGGCAAATCAATTTTTTATTTTTTTTATTTTGCCAATCAATTAAAAATTTAATTAAATAAATAATTGTTTCTAATGAGCAAATTTGACAATTGCCACATCAGTTGGAAAGAAAATTTAAACTTTTTAGCATTTTTCTTATATATATATATATATATATTATCTTTTAGTTGTTTATCAATAATAATTAAAAAATTTAAAAGTACTATATGAATGTATTTGATTGGTGAGTTATATGCATTTAACATGGGAAGTTATTATTCACTAAGGGTAACTAGGGTATTTTGAAGAAATTTGAACATAATTTAACGGATTAATGGATATAAGTTAGTGGGAGAGGTCTCTTTGTAGTTTATTTTGCAAAGTAAAGAATGTCAGTGTAATTTCAAAAATATGAAGATGTGTATTCTTAATAGTCAGATTCAAAAGATGGTTTTCATGTAATTTACCCTTAATATAAATATAGATAATAAAAATGAAAAAAAGTTAGCACGTGATTTTTAGAGAGAGAAGCTCTCGGCGCATTCTAGCCTCCCTTTTGTTCGCTAACGTGCGCATGTCTTTCCCTTTTTATCTTTGTCGGTGAATCTCGATCAGATTATCTGAGGTTTGTGCGATACAATTTCTCTCCGTTCCCCTCCCTTGGAGGGGACTAGATCTTCTGTCCTCTGTTTCTTTCTAGGGTATAGATCGCAATTTGCGGTATGGTAGAAACTGGGTGATGTAGACGAAGCTGCTGATCATATGACTGGTTGAAGGTGAGTCTCTTCCCTGTTCTGTCGACCTGGTTCTGATCTTGCCGGTGAAGATGCCAGCTGTGGGTTAGATTTCACACACGCCGGTACTTGTTTTTTCTTGCATCAAGCATTGAAACTGTTGATCTGATTTTTGATTCAAGTCGTTGGAGTTCTGGGTATATTTCTACAGATGGGTGAAGGCAACAGGTTTTTAAGAATCGAAGGTAAATCCTTTGATTTTCTTTTGGTTGGGGGATACAAACAGGACAGCATCAAAATATCCGAAAATGGAAGGGGGATTAGAATCTCGCTATACATCGACGTTGTGGAAGCAAGATGGCTGATTCATGGGTTCAAAGAGCTGAGGTCTTGGAAAGGAGATAAGGCTTTCATACGAAAAAACAGAGGGGTTGACCAGACATTGTTGTTAGAAGTTAAGAAAAATCAAAGGGGTTATTTCGTATGTCTTTCTGAGATTAACAAGGCTGGAAGAAGCAGATTCATTATTATTCCAGAAGGTTATGAAGGTAATGGATGGAAAGAGTTTGGGAGAATTATTTATGAGCTGACACAGAAAGTAGATCAGGGTAATTCAGTACTAAAAGGCCATGAAGGTACCAGTAACAAAGTAGCCATCAACGTTCCGGAAGATATTTGGGGGGTCCAGAAAGAGGAGGTGAGGGTTGTGAGTTCAGTGGTGCATCTGGGAAGGAAGTTTTGTATTCAAACCAAATATAGCTCTATGGCCAATAACTTTAGTGTTTGGGATAGGGTTGTTGTTTGTGACCTCGTTGAGAAGAATGTGAAATGGAGTGATGTTACAAAGGCTCTAGAGATACGGCTTGGCAGGGGTAAGGATTTGAGACTTTTTCCTTTCTCTAATAATAGAGCTATTTTTTTCTGTGATAACGAAGATAGTGCCTCTAAAATTGGTAGATTAGGCAAGGTTTGTCTGGAGAACAAGATGGTTGTTATTCTCCACAAATGGAGGCCAGATGTAAATTCCTTCGCTGACTCTATTCCAATGGAGAGAAGGTGGATTGCTGTGAGGGGATTACCATTCCATTTGTGGACTAGAGAAATTTTTAATTCTATTGGGGATTGCTGTGGTGGACTGCTTATGTGTGATCGGAGAACAGTAACTATGGACAATTTAGAAGAAGCTGTGTTGTTGGTCAAAGGGGGAGAAGATGGGTTTATCCCTACTTTTGTGGAGGTGCGTGATAGGGGAGTTATGTATTCGTTGAGAATTAAGAAGCTGTTAGGCCAAGAAGGGGGGAAAATTGAGATGAATCAGCCAGATTATGGGCAGAAGGTGGATGGCAGTACGATTAAACAGTGCAATTTGCTTGAGGTTGGAGATGATAGGGCGTCGGTATATCGGACAGGTGGCAGCTATTCAGACATTGGTTCTGGACAGCATGGACATTCTGGTGCATCGACGATATGTGTGTCTTACGCTCAAATTGTTGGTGGCGGTATGCATGAGGGACCCTATCCAAATCAAAATTTGAATTTTAAAAAGTTGGATTGCGATGAGGCTCATCTGAGGAATAATGGGCTTGTTCTTGGAAGTGGGCCGAGTAATTTTCAAGTGGGCCTTAGTTCCAAACTGGGTGGGGAAGCTGGTTCTAGTTCTCGGGCCCATGCCTTGGGCCAGACCTTTGTTGAGGGCTTTAATACCCATTCAAAGGATTCGCATGGTGCTGATTCTTCTCGCAGGAACCATTATCAGCAGATAGGGTCGAAAGGAAAAGGCAGAGAGAAGGTGAAGGAGCCAGTGCGCGGTCATTGTGAGTGTGTCCACAACTGCGATGAAGATGAAATGAGAGAGCCCGTCAAGGATGCATCGAACACCAGCAGATTGAAGCAAGGTAGCATTCTCGGCAGGAATAAAGATGATAGGGTGGGTGATCTTTCTAGCTCGAATCGAAGTGACAGTAGCGATGATGCTGATGAAGAATTGTTTGCAGAGGATAGAAATGTAAGCTATCCAGAAACTGACGTGAGTGTGCATCAATTGTTTGAGGAATCTTCAGGCAAAGAAATGCAGAAGGTTCAAGCTACTAACTCTTGGATAAGCAAGCAGATTAGTAGGGACACCATTTTCGACAGAATTGAAGCTCCTATGGTGGACGAGGCTGAGTTTGTGCAGAACAGTGAATCGCGGGGGTGTGATCCTAACTTCTTTGAGCATGGTAGTGATGTTCAGATGGTGTTAACGGGTGATCAGTATGAAGGAAATTTGGTGTCTTTTGTTCCTGATTCATTGGTTTCCCCTGATTTGCGAGCTGACGGAGCCCATACTGATTTTATAAGAGAACAAAAGCAATTTTCGATTCTCTCTGACAAGGAGATTAGACCTGAATCGAGGAGTGGGGCAGGAGTTCCTATACAAAAAAAGTTCTCTTCTTCAAAAGCTGTCGATTCATCCCTTATGCAAGGTAATTCTTTGGTGGATATTATTCCGACTTATGATTTCTCTCCTACTCTTCTTTATGAGAATGTTCCTTTTATGTTGAATCCGGAAAAGGCTAAACAGACAACGGAATGCCATATTGAAAACAGGTTAAGGGGGGATTGCTCGATTTTTCCAGGCAGTGGGGAGAGAGAAAATGAGGTAGCTGACAGTGAGGAGGAAGGTGATGGAGAGGATGAGGATAGAGATAGGGAGCCGTCTTGGACTAAGGATGATTGGGTGGCTCTTAGAGTTTTGTTTAGAAAATTAGGCTTCTCCTTAATCAAAGACAGGGTTAACAGGTCTAGAGACAATGCTGGGGGTAGATGTAAAAAAGTTTCTGTAGGCAGAGGTGGGAGAAGAGGGAGAGGCAGGGTCTCTAGAGAAGATAGGGAATTAAGGAAATTACAGTGGGAGGTTAACTATGATGCTGGTAAGTTTAGAAAATTTGGGGGAGGCGATGGAGTTAATAGATGAAGATCTTGAGTTGGAATGTTAGAGGTTTGGGTTCTATTAGGAAAAGAAAGGTAATAAAAAATGTGATTCTTAAATCTCAACCTGATATTGTTTTGTTTCAAGAATCTAAGATGGAGGTGGTTGATATTTCTTTGATTAGGAGTGTTTGGGAGGTCCGTCATAAAAATGGGCTTTTGCTCCCTCGGTGGGAGCTTCGGGAGGGATCATTGTTATTTGGGATACTAGAGTTGTCTTAGGCTTAGAGGTGGTTGAAGGGTTATTTTCTGTTTCTGTTAGATTGAAACCTTCTGTTGGGGATGAGTGGTGGCTTTCTTGTGTGTACGGTCCTAATAGTCTTAGATTGAGGAAAGCCTTATGGGAGGAATTAGGTTGTTTGTTTGGGCTGTGTAGTCCTAATTGGTGTCTAGGTGGTGATTTCAATGTTATTAGGCTGATGAATGAGAAGTTGAATGGCTCGAGAAGAACTAGAAGTATGAGAGATTTCGATTCCTTTATTCGAGAGTGCAACCTTAGAGATCCGCCTCTTCAGAATGCTTCTTTTACTTGGTCAAACCTTCAGGATAGAGTGGTGTGCAATAGATTGGACAGATTTTTGTTTTCGTCTAGTTGGGAGGATTTGTTTCCTAATGTTACGCAAGAGACTTTGCCTAGGTTGACCTCGGATCATAATCCAATTGTGTTAGAGTCTAATCCTATTTTGTGGGGTCCTACCCCCTTTAGATTTGAAAATATGTGGCTTGCTCATCATTCTTTTAAAAATTTCTTTGAGAGGGCTTGGAATGGGTGTTCTGTGCAGGGGTGGGAAGGATTTAAATTCATGAAGAAGCTTCAACATGTGAAAGATGAGATTAAAGAGTGGAACAAAAATATTTTTGGAGATATGAGAGAAATCAAAAGCTCCATTTCGAAGCGTATTCAAGTCCTTGATGACATTGAGAGTGAAGGGGTGCTTTCTGATGATTTTAGACTAGAGAGACAGAGGCTTAGGAATCAATTTGAGGAGGTGATATTTAAGGAAGAGGTGAGTTGGAGACAAAAAGCAAAGGTTAATTGGATAAAAGAAGGTGATAACAATACTAAACTTTTTCATCGAGTAGCCAATGGTAGGAGGAAAAAGAATATGATAAAAAGGCTTGAATCGAGTTCGGGAGAGGTGATTGAGGAGCCAGAGGAGGTTGCTAAGGAGCTGGTGGAGTTTTTTTCTCTCTTGTATTCGTCTCCTAGGAGTGATAGATGGAGTATTGAGGGTCTTGATTGGTGTCCTATTGATGAGGCTAGTGTGAATTTGCTTGAAAAACCTTTTTCAGAAGATGAGATCAAAAAGGCTGTTTTTGAGATGAGTAGGGATAAGTCTCCTGGCCCCGATGGCTATGTTTCAGGATTGTTGGGGGATGATTAAGAATGATTTGATTGAGGTTTTTAAGGAGTTTTTTGAAAATGGGGTTGTTAATAGATGCACTAATGCCTCCTTTATCTGTCTTATTCCTAAGAAGGATAGATCCATTAACATTAAGGATTTTAGGCCTATCAGTCTTGTCACTAGTCTTTATAAGATCATTGCCAAAGTCTTGTCGTTTAGGCTTAGGGAGGTTCTTAGTGAGACTATTACGGAAGCTCAAGGAGCTTTTGTAAAAGGTAGACAGATTCTTGATGCTGTGCTTATTGCCAACGAGATGGTGGAGGACTATAAAAAAAGAAAAAAGGAAGATGTGGTCTTTAAACTTGATTTTGAGAAAGCTTATGATCATGTTGATTGGAATTTTCTTGATTATGTTTTGAAGAGGAAAGGCTTTGGTGAGAGATGGAGAGGATGGATTAAAGGGTGTTTGAAGTCCATGAACTTTGCTGTGATGGTTAATGGTAGACCTAGAGGGTGGTTTGAGGCTTCTAGAGGGTTGAGACAGGGTGACCCTTTATCTCCTTTCTTATTCACCATTGTGGTTGATACTCTGAGTAGAATGGTGAGTAGGGCGGAAGAGAAGGATATCATCCATGGTTTCGTGGTTGGGAGGGATAGAGTGAAGATATCTCATCTTCAATTTGCTGATGACACTATTTTTTTCCTTGAAGCTAGTGAGGAGAATCTTAGGGATTTGACTATGTTGGTTAGGGGTTTTGAGGTTCTTTCTGGGTTGAAGGTCAATCTCTCAAAAAGTTCTTTAGGGGGAATTAATGTGGAATTAGCTAAGCTTAAGAGATTGGCTTCTGAGGTTGGTTGTTCTATTAGTGATTGGCCCATGAAATATTTAGGTATGCCTCTTGGAGGTAATCCTTTGGTTGTGAGTTTTTGGGATGGGGTGATAGAAAAAATTGGTAAAAGATTAGATGGGTGGAAAAAGGCTTACTTATCCAGAGGTGGGAGGTTAACTTTGGTGAAGTCTGTTCTTAGTAGTATTCCTACGTACTTTTTGTCCCTGTTTAAGATTCCCAAGAAAGTTGCTATGAGAATTGAGAAGATGCAAAGAAACTTTTTGTGGGAAGGAAGTGGGGAAGGCAAAAAAGATCACTGGGTTAGGTGGGATGTGGTGACTAGGTCTAAGGACAAAGGGGGGCTTGATTTAGGCAATATCATTCTTAGGAATGTGGCTCTCACTGGTAAATGGTTGTGGAGATTCCCCATTGAACAGGATTCTCTTTGGCATTCTGTTATCAAAAGCAAGTATGGTATTCAAAATAATGGGTGGGATTCTAACTTGGTTGAAAGGGAGAGTTATCGTTGTCCTTGGAAATTTATCTCTCAAGGCCTTCCTTGCTTTTTGAACCATATCAAATTTCTTGTTCGCAATGGCGCTCGCATCCGTTTTTGGGAGGATGTGTGGGTGGGAGAGAGACCTTTAAATGCTTTATATCCTAGATTATATCGATTATCCAGTGCTAAACATGCTGTCATTGCTGATATGGTTTCTGTGGACTCTAGTTCTTTGAACTGGAATTTCTTCCTTTCCCGAAATCTTAATGATAGAGAATCTGAGGAGATGGTGGCTCTTTTGGCTACTATCCAAAATATTTTGTTTGCCCCTTTGAGTAATGATAGAAGGATTTGGATAAGCCACCCTTCTCAATCCTTTTCTTCTAAATCCTTTTTTGAATCTCTGAGAGAAGATCCCACTATTCCCATATTTACTCCTGCTAGAAGGATTTGGAAAGCTATTGTCCCTTTAAAGGTTAAGCTATTGGCTTGGTCAGCTGCTCACCAGAGGACTGATACCAATGATTGGGTTCAAAGGAAAAGACCTTATTTTTGTCTATCTCCAGATTGGTGTGTTCTTTGTAAGAAAAAGGGAGAATCTGTGGATCATTTATTTCTCCACTGTGAAATCTCTTTTGTCTTGTGGCAACGTCTTTTCACCTTAGCTGATGTGAATTGGGTGAGACCTGAGCATTTTCCTAGAATGCTTGAGGTGGATTTCAGAGGCTTTGGGAACTCCAAAAGGGCGAAAATCCTTTAGAGTATTGCTGTTCTAGCCATTTTATGGGTGATTTGGATTGAAAGAAATGATAGAATTTTCAAAGATGTGTATGAGGATTTGGATAGTATTTGGGACAAAGTGTGCTTCCTTGCTTCCTTATGGGCTTCGGTGGACAAATCCTTTGAGGGTATTCCTTTGTTTCTGATTGTTAGAAATTGGAAAGAGATTTGTGCTTCGAAACCTATTAAGCGTAGAGCTTTTGGGGTTTCTTTTTGTCCTCCTTGAGGTGATGATGTTTTGGTTTTGGTTTGTTCTTGTTTTGTTTTGATGCTTAGGGCTGTTTGTTTTTGTGGCTCCTTTTTGGTCGCTTGTTGGACTTCTTGTCCAATATGTATTTATCTCTTTGATTAATACAATTGTTATTTATCAAAAAAATATAAATATAGATAATTGAATGCAACATTGCGACGGTTAGCTTAAACCTGTCAGTTTTTGGCTGGTCTTGACTCTGACAGGGTGAGGTCCCCACAAACCCGTCAGGTCCCTCCGGCCAAGAGAGTACGCCACCCCTCCCCATCAGTGGGTCGGCCATCACCTTGATTTCCTTCTAAACTAATAATCATACCACATCTCAAAAGGATTTCATAATTTTCATTGAAAATTTCTCCCTCCTTGGCAATAATTTAACTTTTTTATTTTGGTGCCGTGGGATATAGAAATACACAATCTACTATAAATGGCCGAGGATGTGATGAGCTTTAAACCATTATATATTGACGTACGATTATGAAATGGACCTGAAGTAGTTAGTATTTATTTGTATTAAACTGTAATTATAGAATGTAATTTTACCAAGGAACTATACACAATCCAAAAAAAGAAAAATAAAAAGAAAAAAGAAAAAGAAAAAATAAGCATGTGAAAGAAAGCAAAATGATTTGGTTGATTGATGTGATATTTTATAGATTATGATTTGATTTATTTTTTAGCTTGATGGTTTTGTTTGATTTTTGTGTTTCTTTTCCCCCACAGAATTTGTAGGGATGTGAGTGTGTTGAATAACAGGATTTGAAGCTTTAATCAAAACTATGGAGTGGTAGCACGTAAGATATAGCAATACCAATTCTTATATCAAGGAAGGTTAGATATTTTGCTATTCTTCTATTTACCATAATCTTTTCTTTTCTTTTTTCTTTTTTTGTAATTTTATTATTTTATAGTTGAAATATATATCTTTTTAACTTTTGATTTTCTTTCATTGGATCATTTTTTCCCTTGCATAAAGACTATCTATTGATCTACTTGAATTTCTCAAAGAAAATAAATAGATTTTTTTTATAAAATAAAATTTTAAAATTAAAAATAAAATAAAATAAAATAAAAAAAGGAGAAAACTGTATACTCAATTTTAAGTGGATTATTTTAGCACATTTCTAAACAGTTTATTGTTTTAAACAAATCAAATTTAATACGACATTGGAATTGCAGACACCAATTTACATATGGGACATTAGCCACGCTATGTATAAATCGAATCTACTCTTGGACTTTTTCTTTCTATGTGTGTTTTAGGTATAATTGTGATATTGAAATATAATAATTGTAAGTCATGAAAAAGCTTATAAAATGCTCTTAATTAATGGATTACGAAATTGTAGGTGAGATATTACATTTTATAATTTAAAGATCTAAAAGATATAAATGTTTAATTTGTGATTGAATCTTATACATATATATAAATAAATATAATAGTTTAGAAATGGCCAATTTTTATATTATTATCAGTGTTATAGCGAACTTCTCGTGCATCACACGGGTTGACCGCTAGTAGATATATATGATTGAATGCAACATTGCAACAGCTAACTTAAACCGTCACGTTTTAGCTTGTTTTGACTAGGTGAGATCGCTCGCCACGGGACGCCTCTCACCCCACCACCTTGATTGCTTTCTAAACTAATCATACTATACGATTATGTTCTCATCAGTACATATTAATATATATAAGTTATATCAGCACCATGTATTGGAAGTTGTACCATTTGGATTGGTCCAATGTATCTCATATCTCACTAGTGTACATGGTACAACTTCCAATGCAATTATTGATATAAGTTATATCAACATGTGTTTACCTGATCATCATCCTCATATCATAAATTCATATTTTTCACTGAAAATTTCTCCCTCGTTGGCAATAATTGAACTTTTTTATTTTGGTGCCGTGGGACACAGAAACACACAATCTATTGTAAATGGGCGAGCATATGATGAGCTTTAAACCATTGTATATTGACGTGCAATTTTGAAATGGGCCTGTGGGCATCTGACCTCATTTGTAGCCTTGGAGCTGTCCTCATTGATTGAAACACAAAACTATTTGATTTAAACTAGTGCAAAAGAATATTTAGCAATGAAATTTCTCTCGTCCCCGGTTTAATCCTGTTCAAATTTGTCAAAAACTCCGTTGTCACCATGACCAATTTTTAATTTGTCCCTCCTCTGCACGCAAATCATGCATCTGTGACATTATATAAACTGTGGCCAACACACTCAAGAGCTCAACCAAAACTTAAGGAGCTTCTTCTACCTATAATATTCACCAAACATATACAGAATAAGAAATGGGCTCCGAATCCCAGCTTAAGCTTCCCGTCATAGATTTCCCCAAGCTAGACCTAAAACAGGGCACTCCCGAATGGGTAGGGGTGCAAAATGGTTCGGGTAGACCCGAGGATCGGACCGTTCCGTGCAATTCGGTCCGGTTTGGTCCAGGCCAAATCAAATTCGATCAGGTTCCAGTCCAAAATGTTAAGTCCCGAATTACTTCGGTCCGGGCCACAGTTTAGGGGTTTTAGTCTCAGACCAGACCGAATTCCCGAACTCCAAAATATATCTATATATATATATATATATATATATATATGATTAGATATATAATTATATGTTAATATTAATGTATTATACTCAATAAATAAATATTATTCAATGAATAATAATTCTTATTCAATAAATTTCTTACCTTTTACAAAAACAAAACTAAAACAAAAAACAAAAACATAGAAAAGACATATCTATAAGTTATTAACAATTGTCCATATATATTTTTGGCCCGAGTATCGAGGATGAACCTAGAAATTTTCACTTGGTTAGATCTAATTAGTAGGTAGTATGAATACAATATTTTTTTAAAAAATTTATGTGGGTAAAATTTTTTAGTTTAATAAACATATTGAAGGGGTCCCTTAATTTTTGAAAATTTTTAAGGGCCAGTCCCCACAGTCTCCACATAGGTCCATCCCTACCAACTATGCCATAGTCTCAATGGAGGCCCTTAATTATCCACTAGAGCGCATTATCAATAGAAAATATACCCAGGTCACTGAGTGGATGATTGACCTCTTGAAAGTACAACAAAATTGAAACGAGTATGTATCTTCGGGTAGTTATATATTGATCGAAGAGTGATCTTAAGTCAATTCAAGCTACAAAAATAACCCTAGCTACCTGGTCAATATTGAGCCAACAATTTTATATATTCTTTTATTCCTAGTTTTAAATCTTGTTATGAAGTCCTTTAATTTCAGCCTACGATCAACCTTTCTGAAACAGCCCTAGGAAATAGAACATAATATATTTGTGAGACAAATCTAACAATTCTAATGGGACTTGAGTTTGATTTTTGCAGGCATGGACTAATGGTCGTCTCCATTCTGCACATCATCAAGTGATGATGACTGGAAATGAAGCAAGGTACTCCATCGGATTGTTTTCCATCCCCAAAGCAGGCTACATGATAAAAGCACCAGAAGAGCGGGTGGATGAAGAACACCCCTTGCTCTTCAAGCCCTTTGATCATGTTGAATTCCTCGGATTCTACTACACTGAGGCCGGGCAGATGGCCGAATCTGCTCTAAAAACTTTCTGTGGAGTCTGATCAAGATTCAGCCATATATATGATGATATATGGGCGACTAGCTTTGTCTATATATTTAGCTTCCTATGTTTGTGTTCTATATCTATGTTGGCTTCTCTTCTGTAAAATAATAATAATGAAACATATAGCTGTAGCTCAGCTGGGTTAAAGTGGAAGTGAGGGAGGGTGTGTACGTGCTGAGGTACCTGGGTTCAATATATTGTAATGAAGTTCTTGTAATATATGTAAGAATCAAGAAAATAAAAGTATAATTCTAGCTATAGATTAATGGGTGTCGAAGCAACTTTTAATAACAACAGATTCTATATAAATGCAAAAAAAAAAAAAGGAAACAACTCAACCCAGTAACCAGCTAAGCTAGACAACACGCTAAAATTATATGGTGAACAGTGTGCCATCTCTGGGGATCGAACCATGTGACAGGCAAACCCTTGTGAATATATTTTGTTCTTTTATCCATCAAAAATTAATTAGAATTTTTTTTTTTTTTTAATGATTGGTTTCAATTTTATGGGACTATTTATTTATGTCCTCTTACAATATTTTAGCGTATTTTAGCGAATCAAAAGATTTAGGTCTATTCATACTTCTAAACCAATTATCATTCAAAAATGCCTGAGTTCTAATGTAGTAAACATACAATGATCTCTACATTGAGATTTAGAACCTGGAAATTTAATTATTTTAAATAAGTATTTAAAATTTAAAATAAATGTATAATGATTGATCAAAAGTTTTTTTAAAATACAAACTTTTATAAATAGTATAGGTCAAATAAATAGATAGATGTGGTTTTGATCTCTTGCGAGTTCTGGCTTGTAGGTATCTTAGGAAATATCTTAGTAATTAAGGGTATTTTTTGTTAATTAAAAGTTATTCTTAAATTTGTACTTTTGATATGAGGGTAAATTACATTAAGACCCCCTCTAGAATCTAACAATTACAAATACACCCCTGTCGCTACCCCCTCCTCTCTCTGCAACCAAAAGATAAGTTACCAGTCACCCGAGAAGAAGTTGACAGTCAACAGACACGAAGTTAACAGTCGTTCCGTAGTATATATACAGCGGTTTCTGGGTGTCTTTCCAACGTGCCCAATGATTCTTTTGACAATCTCTTCTCCAAATCGTCCTTGGTGGGTGTTGCTAAATGGTTAAGCTATTGCTGGATTGATCCTTTCTTGTTGTTGATTGTGTTGGCTATGCTTCAATGTCCTTGAAATCCTCGGCACTTTGGATTTGCTAGGGTCTCTTGATCTCTTGGGCCTGATATCTTGCGATTTTGTTCATTGCCCATTAGTAGTTTACGATCATTTCGGACCCTTCAGTCTCCTGAGGGAAAATGAGGTGTCTACAGCGCCCTCACGTTTTTGAAATTATATTAAGACCCCTATTTTACAAAATAAACTACAAAAAAATCCCTCCCCCTATTTTTCTGAGATATATATATATGTATATCAGAAAAATGCCATAAAGGTTAAATTTTTTGTCCAACCGATGTGGCAGCCGTCAAATTTGCTCATTAGAAACAATTTATCTATTCAATTGAAGTGAAAAAAAAAAAAAAAAAAAAAAAAAAAAAAAAAGAAGAAGAAGAAGAAGAAGAAGAAGAAGAAGAAGAAGAAAGATATTTGCCAAGTTGCCACCTTATTTGCCACCTCTATACATACATCCCCATTGTAGTAATTCTTTTCATTTATTTCTACATGTAAGTAATGTTACATAGCCCTTCCCCCCCCCCCCCCCCCAAAAAAACAAATCTATCCCACTCAAATGAGTTGGCAACTTGACAAATCAATTTTTTATTTTTTATTTTGCAAATCAATTAAAAATTTAATTAAATAAATAATTGTTTCTAATGAGCAAATCTAACAGTTGCCGCATCAGTTAGACAAAAAATTTAAACTTTTTAGTATTTTTCTTATATATATATATATATATAATCTTTTAGTTGTTTATCAATAATAATTAAAAAATTTAAAAGTACTGGATGAATGTATATATAATCTTTTAGTTGTTTATCAATAATAATTAAAAAATTTAAAAGTACTGGATGAATGTATTGAATTGGTGCGTTATATGCATTTAACATGGAAGCTATCATCCACTAAGGGTAGTTAAGGTATTTTGAAAAAAATTGAACATGAATTAATGGATTCATGGACGGAAGTTAGAGGGAGGGAGCTCCTTGTAGTTTATTTTATAAAATGAGGGTGTCAGTGTAATTTTAAAAATGGAAGAGGGTATATCTGTAATAGTCAAATCCTAAAGGGGGTTTTAATGTAATTTACCCTTGATATAAATATGGATAATTGATTGCAACACTGTAACGGTTAGCTTAAACCTGTCAGTTTTTGGCTGGTCTTGACTCTGACTAGGTGAGGTCCCCACTAACCCGTCAGGTCCCCCAAGCCAAGAGTACGCCACCCCTCCCCATCAGTGGGCCGGCCATCACCTTGATTTCCTTTTAAACTGATGATCATACCATGTCTTAGAATGATTTCACAATTTTCATTGAAAATTTCTCCCTCGTTGGCAATAATTTAAGTTTTTTATTTTGGTGCCGTTAGATATAGAAATACACAATCTATTATAAATGGACGAGGATGTGATGAGCTTTAAACCATTATATATTGACGTACGATTATGAAATGGACCTGAAGAAGTTAGTATTTATTTGTATTAAACTGTAATTATAGAATGTAATTTTACCAAAGAACTATACACAATCCAAAAAAAGAAAAAGAAAAAATAAGCATGTGAAAGAAAGCAAAATGATTTGGTTGATTGATATGATATTTTATAGATTATGAGTTGATTTATTTTTTAGCTTGATAGTTTTGTTTGATCTTTGTGTTTCTTTTCCCCGCAGATTTTGTAGGGATGTGAGTATGTTGAATAACAGGATTTGAAGCTTTAATCAAAACAACAGAGTGGTAGCAAGATATGGCAATACCAATTCTTATATGAAGGAAGGTTAGATATTTTGCTATTCTTCTATTTACCATCATCTTTTTTTGTAATTTTATTATTTTATAGTTGAAAAATATATCTTTTTAACTTTTGATTTTCTTGCATTGCATAAAAACTATCTATTGATCTACTTGAATTTCTCAAAGAAAATAAATTAAAAAAAAAAAAAAAAAAGAGGAGAAAAATGAATACTCAATTTTAAGTGGATTATTTTAGCACATTTCTAAACAGTTTATTTGTTTTAAACAAATCAAATTTAATATGACATTGGAATTGGAGACACCAATTTACATATGGGAAATTAGCCACGGTATGTATAAATTGAATCTACTCTTGGACTCTTTCTTTCTATGTATGTTTTAGGTATAATTGTGATATTGAAATATATTAATTGTAAGTCAAGAAAAAGCTTATAAAATGCTTTTAATGGATTACGAAATTGTAGGTGACATATTACATTTTATAATTTAAAGATCTAAAAGATATAAATGTTTAATTTGTGAATTATAATAGTTTAGAAATGGCCAATTTTTATATTATTATCAGTATTATACCGAACTTCTCGTGAATCACATGGGCTGACCGCTAGTAGATATATATAATTGAATGCTACATTGCAATGGCTAAGTTAAACCGTCACGTTTTAACTTGTTTTGATTAGGTGAGGTCGTCTGCCACGGGACGCCTCTCACCCCACCACCTTGATTGCTTTGCTTTCTAAACTAATCATACTATACGATTATGTTTCCTTCAATACATGTTGATATAAGTCATATCAGCACTATGTATTGAAAGTTGTACCCCTTATATTAATCCAATGCAGCTCATATCTCACTAATGCACAAGCTATAACTTCCAATGTGAGTATTAATATAAGTCATATCAGCACATGTTTACCTGATCATCATCCGCATACCATAAATTCATATTTTGATTGAAAATTTCTCCTTCGTTGGCAATAATTGAACTTTTTTATTTTGGTGCCGTGGGACACAGAAACACACAATCTATTGTAAATGGACGAGCATATGATGAGCTTTAACCATTAATTGAATATTGACGTGCAATTTTGAAATGGGCCAGAGGGCATCTGACCTCATTGGTAGCCTTGAAGCTGTCCTCATTGATTGAAACTACATTGCAAATAATTACCTCAAATTGTTGGCCAATCTTCTGGTGTCAAGCATTTTTGGTAGGATATTTGACTAGAACCTATCCTTCCCAATTTGAATTTGTTCTTCTAGAGAAATCTCACCTCACAAATAGAAAATATTAATAATTAAATAAATAATTTGCTTCTTAGAGCTAGAAATGCAACCAACTATTATTATAATTTCTTGAAAGCTGCAAACACACAAAATTATTTGATTTAAACTAGTGCAAAAGAATATTTAGTCCTGTTCAAATTTGTCAAAAACTCCGTTGTCACCATGACCAATTTTTAATTTGTCCCTCCTCTGCACGCAAATCATGCATCTGTGACATTATATATACTGTGGCTAACACACTCAAGAGCTCAACCAAAAATTAAGGAGCTTTTTCTACCAATATTCACCAAACAAAGAGAATAAGCTAGAAATGGGCTCTGAATCCCCGCTTAAGCTTCCCGTCATAGATTTCTCCAAGCTAGACCTAAAACAGGGCACTCCCGAATGGGACTCAATTAAAGGCCAAGTCCGGCAAGCACTCGAAGACTATGGCTGCTTCGAGGCCTTGTTTGACAAAGTTCCATTGGAGCTTCGAGAGGCAATATTTGGTGCACTGGAAGAGCTCTTCGATCTCCCTTTACAAACCAAGTTACGAAACGCTTCTAAGAAGCCCTATCATGGCTACGTTGGGCAATACCCGATGGTCCCACTCTACGAGAGCATGGGCATTGATGATGCAAACATTCCCCAAGAAACCCAAAGTTTCGCTGGTGTCTTGTGGCCTGAAGGAAACCCTAGCTTTTGGTAAGTAAATTTTCTTTCTTTTCTTTTTTTTTTTCCTTTTTTTTTTTTTAATTCTTCATTGCTTGTTTATACTTGTACAGAAGTAAAATCCCACATGATGTGGCAATGCTTTCAAAACTTAAAATCCCATCCCATTGACACGGAATAGATCTCCACAGTATGATGTGGCGCATGCTTTTGGGGATATGAGAAACCTATTTCTTGAATTAACTACAAAATTGCCAATAACACCACGATAGGTACATGTAACTGGTAAAAAATATGGGTAAACTCAACATTTTCCTTTTTCAAAACCGTTAGTTTCTTGCATCACATAGTCTTGCGTCACATTAGATGAGATTTTATTTTAGTTCAATAATATGAGTCAAACATGCATCATTTTTCGTACTTGTATTAATCTCCGATATAATTAATAACTATTGTTTTGCCAGCAAAACTGTTCAATCCTTCTCAGAGCAACTGTCAGAACTAGATTTGATGATTAGGAGGATGGTTTTGGAGAGCTTGGGTGTTGAGAAATATTACGATGAACACAAAGAGTCCACCAACTACCTTCTTCGGGTTATGAAATATAAAGGACCTCAGACGACTGAGACGAAGCTTGGGCTAACCTCTCACACAGACAAGAATATAATGACCATATTATATCAAAATCAAGTTGACGGTTTAGAGGTGCAGACCAAAGGTGGTGAATGGATCAATGTTAAACCCTCACCAAACTCTTTCATTGTCATGATTGGAGATTCTCTCTACGTAAGTTGCTTTCATGTCCTTTTTTATGTGTATATTTTTTTAAACATAGAAAAGACATATCTATAAATTATTAACAAATGTCCATATATACCTTTGGCCCGAGTATCGAGGATGAACCTAGAAATTTTCACTTGGTTAGATCTAATTAGTAGGTAGTATGAATACAATATTTTTTAAAAAACATATGTGGGTAAAATTTTTGAGTTTAATAAACATATTGACAGGGTCCCTTAATTTTTGAAAATTTTTAAGGGGCGGTCCCCACAGTCTCCACGCAGGTCCGTCCCTGCCAACTATTCCATAGTCTCAATTGAGGCCATTAATTATCCACTTAAGCGCATTATCAATGGAAAATATACCCAGGTCACTGGGTGGATGACTGACCTCTTGAAAGTACAACAAAATTGAAACGAGTATGTATCTTCCGTTAGTTATATATTGATCGAAGAGTGATCTTAAGTCAATTCAAGCTACAAAAATAACCCTAGCTACCTGGTCAATATTGAGCCAACAATTTTATCCTTTTATTCCTAGTTTTAAATCTTGTTACGAAGTCCTTTAATTTCAGCCTACGAACAACCTTTCTGACACAGCCCTAAGAAATAGAACATAATTTGCGAGACAAATCTAACAATTCTAATGGGACTTGAGTTTGATTTTTGCAGGCATGGACTAATGGTCGTCTCCATTCTGCACATCATCGAGTGATGATGACTGGAAATGAAGCAAGGTACTCCACCGGATTGTTTTCCATCCCCAAAGCAGGCTACATGATAAAAGCACCAGAAGAGCTGGTGGATGAAGAACACCCCTTGCTCTTCAAGCCCTTTGATCATGTTGAATTCCTCGGATTCTACTACACTGAGGCCGGTCAGATGGCCGAATCTGCTCTAAAAACTTTCTGTGGAGTCTGATCAAGATTCAGCCATATGATGATGGGCGACTAGCTTTGTTTATATCTCTAGCTTCCTATGTATATATTCTATATCTATGTTGGCTTCTCTTCTGTAAAATAATAATGAAACATATAGCTGTAGCTCAGTTGGGTTAAAGTGGAAGTGAGGGAGGGTGTGTACGTGCTGAGGTACCTGGGTTCAAAATATTGTAATGAAGTTCTTGTAATATATGTAAGAATCAAGAAAATAAATGTATAATTCTAGCTATAAATTAATGGGTGTCGAAGCAACTTCTAATAACAACAAATTCTATATAAATGCAGAAAAAAAAGGGGGAAAAGGGGGGGGGGGGGGGGGGGGATTAGCGGGAGGTACACGTTGGGGGCTTCGTTCAAACCTCAAGTCACTTATAAAAACTTTTTTAGCTTCAAGTCCATTACACATGAAAAAACCGTAACGTTTTGGGAACAGCTGTAAAAAATCTTGTCATGAATACCACCAATGCCCTTCTAAACATATATGGCAAGGTTTTAAAAGGAAAACCAGCCACAATTTCTAGAATCAAATCCATCCCATGCATTCATTATACTGCCTTTCTAAATGAATATTGCAAGGTTTTAAATGGAAAACCAGCCACGATTTATGGAATCAAACCCATCCATTCATTATTTAGGTTTGCTAAATGTCCAATAAAATTCATACCCATCAAGTTTCGACAAATGTAACTAGTTGATGACGTATGGCCTTTTTGTAGACTTATTTTCTGTAAAATCATGTAACTAACCTATATGCATGTGTATTTCCTGAAAAATTCACAATGTAACTATTCTTAATGATGTATGAAATTTCATAACCCACTTCAACAATGTCAAAATCGCTAAATCGGAATTCAAATAAATCAAAACAAACCCCTATGTTTAGTTACATGAATAGTTACATGCCTACACTTCGTCTTCTTCATCCGTTTGTTCGTCATGTAACTGTTCCCCACTATAACAGTTATAGTAACTACAATCACATACATCTCTAGTTATATGTAACTGAAACCTAGGTAACTAATTACCCATTCAATTTCTTTAATAATAAAAATAATAATAATAATAAAAAACAAAAAAACAACCTAGATTTAGTTGCATGTTTAAAAGTTACACGATGAAACAGGGGTCAACTACCAGAGGGATGCCTGCAGAATTGTAAATGACAAAGGGAGAAAAAGTAGGAGTAGTAATTGAGGGAATTGAGGGAGGTAAGGAAAGACCTGACAAAGTTGGAGAAAGAATTTTTGTCACGACCCAAATTAATTAAACCGTGATTAAAATAATAAAACAAGCTTTTTTTTTTATAAATCCTTTGATAAAATGTGGATGACACGTGTTAAATTCTTCAATCATTTTAAAAATTTTCGGCATGACCCATCCGTAGATAGGACATACCATAGTGAAAACCTGTTATGAAAATTCATACATAAAAATTTCCTGTCATCCATGGAAATGGTATCGTCCCATGCGTCGTATTCCACATACACACAACCATAAGTAATTAAAATTACAACCCGGATTAAATTTACATTTACATTAACCCAATAGAATTCCACTTAATTACATATTCCTTCTCATAAAAAAATACATTCATAAATAACAAATAAAATTTTCGATAATAGCATCTTCCGCCTATGCTAGCAAAACCAATCCCTGGATTATCTGAAAAACATATAAAATAATAGGCGTGAGTCCGACGACTCAGTAGATACAATTTGACATAGTAAACTAAAACAATGATATAAATAAAACCCATTATATCATTTAAATCAAAATATACTAACCAAGTATATTACTAATCCCAAAATAAGTTATAACCCATAACTTAAAATAAATAATGCATAATGCCCAATGCATGCGACTCATGTCCAATTTACATTAAATCCATTTATTACCGACCACTCCCGCAGGAGTCTTCGCGCGGAAACGGAGGATTTAAACCCAACCTCCAAAAGGACAACACAAGGGTTCCTACCTGGAACCGGAAAGTAGCCTCTGATTCGGGAACACAAAGGTTCCTACCTGGAACCGGAAAGTACCCCAGGACCAAAGGAATGGAAAACACCGCAAAATCCCATTGACTGCAAATAGTCCAATTCCAATGACCCCTTTTTTATGCAATACTTTTACCCAGTATTCATTAAGTCCATTTAATGCATGATTATGCCCAACATGCAATGCGATAAACCATAAAATGATTCTTTTAAACCAAAATCATCTCCAAGATATGGTATATAACCCATAATCAAATAACATCATAATTATACACAAAATTATGATAAACAACATAAACTCTCATTATAATTATAGCCTTGAAATCATAATCGAAAACATCAATGGATATGGAAATTAACTATAAAATCCATACATCTCTATTCCATAGAATGTATAAAATAAATCAAGCTCATAAATAAACATAATATTCCATTTATGTTATCAAATACCCAAAGTTCCATATTCAAAATTTATTCCATAAATCAATTATATACATATTCTAGGCCCAAGAATACCAAATGCTGTGATAATATATACCATATTATTATGTCAATAGTTTAAACCTATTTAAATTGCACCTACCTCCATGAAATGTGTAGAAAAATGTGATCTTGATGTTATGGGTGTGTAGATCCAAGCCTAGGATGCACATGTATGCCCCCAATCCAAGCCCTAGCTCCCAAATGCCATGCTTGATGAAAATAATGGAGATTCCAACTCCAAAATGGGACCAAACCTCACAAATACCATGAATAAACACAAAATGTAAGGATATGATAACCCAATCCCAAAAAGGAATGAAAACCCTAGCTTTATACATGAGAAATTACCTCTCAAATCCAAAATGGAGGTAAACCATGAGTGAATCCAAGCTAGAAATGTCGAAATCCAAGCCCCTTATGCATGAAAACCCATAAAAATGGAAGGAGAAGCTCTTTCTCTCTCCACCGTCCCCTCTCTCTTTCTCTCCTATCCCCTCTCTCTCTCTATTTGGCTGGAAAGGAGGGGAAGAGTCTAGAATTTCATGGGTTAAGGGGTTTATATAGAAAAGGGGGGCAAAAAGGTCATTCTAACCCTTTATTAAAACTGTCCACCGACACTTTCAGACGGCTGAAAAATATTTTCAGCCGGCTGAAAATGCCCAACACAAAATAACCCTCTCTGGAATTTTCAGTCGGCTGACATGAACTTTTAGCCGTCTGAAATGCACAGGCAGCCAAAAATAAACAGTCAGTCAGCAACTCTCCATCAGCACAGACATTAGCCTTATTTTCATCCAAAACATTTAAGTAATCTTCTCCATTTTTATATTATCCTTTTACTTTAAGTTATTTAATGAAAATAAACAAATAACCCTCCATTTGAATCCAAATAAAATATCAGAAAAATCAAATACCCAATATATCAAAATCTCATTTCCAAGTTTTAGTACAAAATCCGTCGCCCGACAGATTTTCCTAAAACAAACATGTGAGGAAACCAATCCAAACATGCTAATAAAATCCCATAAAATCACCAATGGCTTATAATATTATAAATTCCCATTACCGCCAAAAATTATTCTTTAAAACGAAGATTTACGAAAATTCACTTTTTCCCCACACTTAGCCAAATTCTAGCAGCTTAAACCCTTAAGTTGCAAATAAGGCTAAATGCACCCAAAAGATACTCGATGCACAAAACAAGCATCAAAACACATCCAACATCATAATATTATACACATGCATTACCCATGCATGAAGTCATTCGAAAAATCAAGGGATTAGCTACGCTAACTATAGATTAAACCCTTAATACCCTATTTAAAAATTACGGGTATTACAATTTTGGGAAGTATGGGAAAATAAAGGAGGAGAGTTATGAATGGGCGAAAATAATGGAAGGGAGTTATGGGAATTAATTGGGGGAGATTAAGAAGGAAGGAGTAGAGCATATCACGGTAGAGAAAGTAGGGGACGTTGGGAGTGGAAGGGAAGAATTTGAGTGGTGGAGTTTTTGTAAGGATTTGGCTGAAATTCAAGGAGATTTTTTAGGTAAGTTATTCCTATTTCTAATCTTTATATAATTTGTGCCTTTATAGTAGGAGCATTTTTATCCTCCCAACTTAAAAGTGTTTTTAAAAATGGACTTTACGCAACACAAGCATTATTTTTTGGACTTGAGCCCAAATGTCCCAAAAAAGTTTTTAAAAAAAAATTAAAAAAATTCAACAACTCAACCCAGTAACCAGCTAAGCTAGACAACACGCTAAAATTATATGGTGAACATTGTGCCATCTCTGGGAATCGAACCATGTGACAGGCAAACCCTTAGGAATATATTTTATTCTTTTGTCCATCAAAAATTAATTAGAATGTTTTTTTTTTTTTTTTTTTTTAGTGATTGGTCTCAATTTTATGGGACTATTTATTTATGTCCTCTTACAATATTTTAGCATATTTTAGTGAAACAAAAGTTTTAGGTCTATTCATACTTCTAAACCAATTATCATTGAAAAATGCCTGAGTTCTAATGTAGTAAACATACAATGAGCTGTATGTTGAGATTTAGAACATGAAAATCTAATTATTTTAGATAAGCATTTAAAATTTAAAATAAATATGTAATGATCAATCAAAAGTTTTTTTAAATTAAATACAGACTTTAATAGATAGTATAGATCAAATAAATAGATAGGTGTGGTTTTGATCTCTTGTGAGTTGTGGCTTGTGGGTATCTTAGGAAATATCTTAGTAATTAAGGGTAGTTTTTGTTGGTTAAAAGTTTTTCTTAAATTCGTACTTTTAAACTAGTTTGTGCACACGTGCGTTGCACGTGAATCATTTTAAGTAATATGTTTATTGTATGTATATCCAAAGACTTGAATAGAATATGATTAGAAAAACCCAAAGTACTAACTTAGTTGGGATCTTAAGTTTCTTTATGATGTTTAATAGCACTTTTCTTTTCTCTTTATATATATATATATATATAAAAGAAGAAAACAATGAGTATGTGAAAGTTTATTTCATTGTGAATTTTTTAAAATAAAATCTTGATTAATCTCTTCCCGTTTCAATTTTAATGATGTTATATTAAATCAAAAGACATCAAAGCATTAAATAATAATGATATTTATGAAACAGAAAATTATTGAGTACCCTGAATTTAAACATGACAACTTGGAAGTTATCACCCAAAAACGTAAAACAAAATTAATATGCATTTATATTTAATGAATTCAAAAAATAAAAACCTCTGCACAACTGGTATTATATAACCAGTTCCAATCTACAAAATTACCAAGTAAAAAAAAATAGGAATGATCGACATAAGAATAATAAAATCTATAGGAACAATAACCTCTAATTACAACACACTGTCTTAATGAAATAGTGTATTCAACAAATCACCATAAACATAAGGTAAAATATAAAATACAGAAAGAAAGGAAACCAAAAAATAAATAAATAGAAAAAGATACCTCTTACAGTGAGACATTGAATCTCTAAGAGAACATTAAAGAGATATTAAGCATATACCAAAAAACAAAAAAATTACAGACTATAAAAAATAAAGAAAACTATACCTTTGATGTGGGATTTTCAATCTCCAACTAAGAATAAGAGAAGATGAATGTAAAATTCATAGGGATACTAAAGGGATACATAATGGGGGACGAAGAGGGAAAGACATATGAGTTGTTCTTATTATTTTTTGCTGCAAAAAACGAATGAGTTAATGGGAAAGGAAACGTATGGGCTAATGGAATAGGATTGTAGAACTCTAAATAAAGTAGGGTATGGGGAAGGGAAACGTATGGGTTAGTGGAATAGGATTGTCGAAGGACACTACTTAATTGCCTCCACCCCAAGGTGAAGGAGTTCCTCCTCACCTCCATTCATTTTCTACCACGTGTCAAAAATATTTTAGAAAAATATGAATTCAAAATCATAAACAAATAAATAAGCTAATATAGATTCATGGACATACATTCATGTTAACATAAAAATGTAACAATCAAATATGGATTTATAAAAATATGTTCACAATTATGTAAACATGGAAATGCATACACACAATCAATTCTCCTTCTTTATTTGGATAAGTAGCAAAATATGGGTAGGAGGAGGGAAGGATCTCCTCCACCCAAGGGTGGAGGTAATTATTTTTCGTTGTGGAACTCTAATTAAAGTAGGTTTTTCCATGATTTAATTAATTATGTATCTTTTTTCTTTTTGTCTTTTGGATTACTTAAAGGTATTGATGTTATTACATTTTAAACTAAGGGTATTTTAGAGAATCAAAAGTTTTTCCAAGATTCACCTTTTTATAGGTAGTATAGATATTGATGTTATTACATTTTAAATTAAGGGTATTTTAGAGAATTAAAAGTTTTTCCAGGATTCACCTTTTTTTATAGGCAGTAGAGATATAGATAATTGAATGCAACATGGCAACGGTCAGCTTAAACCTGTCAGTTTTTGGCTGGTCTTGACTCTAACTAGGTGAGGTCCCCACAAACCCATCAGGTCCCCCCAGCCGAGAGTACGCCACCCCTCCCCATCAGTGGGCCGGCCATCCCCTTGATTTCCATCTAAACTAATAATCATACCATATCTCAGAATGATTTCATAATTTTCATTGAAAATTTCTCCCTCGTTGGCAATAATTTAACTTTTTTATTTTGGTGCCGTGGGATATAGAAATACACAATCTGTTATAAATGGACGAGGATGTGATGAGCTTAGCTTTAAACCATTATATATTGACATACGATTATGAAATGGACCTGAAGAAGTTAGTATTTATTTTTATTAAACTGTAATTATGGAATGTAATTTTACCAAATACACAATCCAAAAAAATAAAAATAAAAAATAAAAAATAAGCATGTGAAAGAAAGCAAAATGATTTGGTTGATTGATATGATATATATTTTATAGATTATGAGTTGATTTATTTTTTAGCTTGATGGTTTTGTTTGGTTTTTGTGTTTCTTTTCCCCACAGATTTTGTAGGATTGTGAGTATGTTGAATAACAGGATCTGAAGCTTTAATCAAAACTATAGAGTGGTAGCAAGTAAGATATGGCAATACCAATTCTTATGTCAAGGAAGGTTAGATATTTTGCTATTCTTCTATTTACCATCATCTTTTTTCTTTTCTTTTTTTTTTCTTTTTTTTTGTAATTTTATTATTTTCTAGTTGAAAAATATATCTTTTTAACTTTCGATTTTCTTGCATTGGATATTTTTTTCCCTTGCATAAAAACTATCTATTGATCTACTTGAATTTCTCAAAGAAAATATATAAAATAGATTTTTATTTTTTTAAAAAAAAAAGGGAGAAAAATGTATACTCAATTTTAAGTGGATTATTTTAGCACATTTCTAAACAGTTTATTGTTTTAAGCAAATCAAATTTAATATGATATTGGAATTGGAGACACCAATTTATATATGGGACATTAGCCACGCTATGTATAAATCGAATCTACTCTTGGACTCTTTCTTTCTATGTGTGTTTTAGGTATAATTGTGATATTGAAATATAATAATTGTAAGTCATGAAAAAGCTTATAAAATACTCTTAATGGATTACGAAATTGTAGGTGAGATATTACATTTTATAATTTTAAGATCTAAAAGATATAAATGTTTAATTTGTGTTCGAATCTTATACATATATATAAATAAATTATAATAGTTTAGAAATGGCCAATTTTTATATTATTATCAATATTATAACGAACTTCTCGTGCATCACACAGGTTGACCGCTAGCAGATATATATAATTGAATGCAACATTGCAACAACTAACTTAAACCGTCACGTTTTAGTTTGTTTTGACTAGGTGAGGTTGCCCGCCACGGGACGCCTCTCACCCCACCACCTTGATTAATTGCTTTCTAAACTAATCATACCATTTGATTATTTTCCCATCAGTACATGTTGATATAAGTTATATCAGCACCATGTATTGGAAGTTGTACTCCTTGTATTAATCCAATGTACTTCATATCCCACTAATACATAAAATACAACTCTCAATGTGAGTATTGATAAGTTATATCAACACGTGTTTACTTGATCATCATCCTCATATCATAAATTCATATTTTCCTTGAAAATTTCTCCCTCGTTGGCAATAATTGAACTTTTTAATTTTGGTGCCGTGGGACACAGAAACACACAATCTATTGTAAATGGACGAGCATATGATGAGCTTTAAACCATTGTATATTGAACGTGCAATTTTGAAATGGGCCTGAGGGCATCTGACCTCATTGGTAGCCGTTCAAATTAATTTGTTAAAAACTCCATTGTCACCATGACCAATTTTTAATTTGTCCCTCCTCTGCACGCAAATCATGCATCTGTGACATTATATAAACTGTGGCTAACACACTCAAGAGCTCAACAAAAAAAATTAAGGAGCTTCTTCTACCTATATTCACCAAACAAATAGAGAATAAGAAATGGGCTCCGAATCCCTGCTTAAGCTTCCCGTCATAGATTTCTCCAACCTAGACCTAAAACCAGGCACTCCCGAATGGGACTCGGTTAAAGCCCAAGTCCGGCAAGCACTCGAAGAGTATGGCTGCTTCGAGGCCTTGTTTGACAAAGTTCCATTAGAGCTTCGAAAGGCAATATTTGATGCACTGGAACAGGGGTGGAGCTAGGATTTATCTCCAAGGGGGGCACTGTGCTATGATTCTATGAAGTGGGAACTGGGAACTAAAAGCCCTAGAAAGCAAATTTTTTAAAAAAATTACTTTTTAGTTATCATTTTTCAATTTAATACCACAAAAAGGATTTTTTTTGTCAACTTATCACAAATTGACTGTAAATATACTTTAAAACGACTGCTATCTTCCTCTTTTTGGCATTATGTTGAGAAATAATCATGAAATGGTAATATCTCTCCCAAAAAAAAAAAAAAAGGTTTCAGCCAGAGGGGCACGTGCCCCCCAAGGCCCCCCCCCTGGCTCCGCCCCTGCACTGGAAGAGCTTTTCGATCTTCCTCTACAAACCAAGTTACGAAACGCTTCTAAAAAGCCCTTTCACGGCTATATTGGGCAGCACCCGATGGTTCCACTCTACGACAGCATGGGCATTGATGATGCAAACATTCCCGTAAAAGCCCAAAGTTTCGTTGATGTCTTGTGGCCTGAAGGAAACCCTAGTTTTTGGTAAGTCACCTTTCTGTTTTTTTATTTTTTAGCTTGTTTTTATTTGTAGTAAGCTGCTATCTGACCCATATTATTCACCGAAAGTAAAATCCACAGGATGATGTGGCACATGCTTTTTGGGATGTGAGAAACCTATTTCTTGATTTAACTAGAAAATTGCCCATGACACCTCAACAGGTATATGTAACTGGTGAAAAGTGTGGGTAAACTTTAACATTTTCTTTTTTAAGAAAAGTTTGTTTTTTGCATCATATGCCTTAAAATTGTGCCATATCATGTGGGATTTTATTTCGCGTGAATAATATGAGTAACCATTATTTTTAATACTTGTATATATTAATCTCCAATGTAATTAATAACTATTGTTTTGGCTGCAAAACTGTGCAATCCTTCTCAGAGCAATTATCAGAACTAGATCTGCTGATCAGAAGGATGGTTTTGGAGAGCTTGGGTGTTGAAAAATATTATGATGAACACAAAGAGTCCACCAACTACCTTTTTCGGGTTATGAAATATAAAGGACCCCAAACCACCGAGAAGAAGTGTCGATTAACCTCTTAAACAGACAAGAATACAGTGACCATATTGTATCAAAACCAAGTTGATGGTTTAGAGGTACAAACCAAAGGTGGCAAATGAATCAGTGTTAAACCCTCATCAAACTCTTTCATTGTCATGACGGGAGAATCTCTCTACATAAGTAGCTTCTTTGTTTTTTTTTTTTTTTTTTTAAGAGAAAAAAAAAAATTAATTGAGCCAAACAAGGCACATCCAACGCTGATTTATACTGAATGCCTTTTTTGCCCTTCCACCTCTATGCCCGTGTTTAATAGACCACTCACCATGACAGGGATATCAATTTTCAAAAAGGTGGCCAGTGCCTTGAGAACGATTGTCACCGACTTATTATATATATCACTACCGAGCCAATAAGTTGCTTTCATGTCTTTTTAATGTGTATAATTTTTAGACATGGAAAAAGACATCAATATATAAGTCATGGACAATGTTAGGTTCGAATTCAGGATTCCCAAATTGATACAAAAGTAGGGCTCACCCACTTAGATTGTACATTTCCACTGGGAGTCATCACATGAACCACGCTGCTGGATTTTTTTTCTTCGGCTCTATCAATCATTTTGAGGTGTCTACACCTTTTGCCCAACTATCAAGGATGAACCTAGAAATTTTCACTTAGTCAAATTGATCGAGCTAGTAGCTAGCATGAATTCATTATTTTTAAAAAAACTGAATGTAGACAAACATATTGTGAGGTTCACTAGCTAGTTAGTACGAAATTTTGAAAAAATAACCCCCAATTTTGAAAAAAACTGAATGTAGACAAACATATTGATAGGTTCCCTAGCTGGCTAGTACGAAATTTTGAAAAATTTTCGGGGCCGTACCTTGAACCCCTGTCTCTCCGATTTACATAGGTCTGTCCCTACTAACTATTCTCTAGCCTCAATTAAGGCCATTTTTCACTTGAACGCATAATCAGCTAAGAAACTCAGGTAATTAATGGCTAATCTTTAATTAGGAAACATGAGTTGTCCCTACTAACTATTCTTTAGCCTCAATTAAGGCCATTTTTCACTCGAACGCATAATCAGCTGAGAAACTTGGGTAATTAATGGCTGACCCTTAAATTAGGAAACATGAGTTGTCCCTACTAATTATTCTCTAACCTCAATTAAGGCCATTTTTCACTCGAACGCATAATCAGCTGAGAAACTCGGGTGATTAATGGCTGACCCTTCATTAAGAAACATGAGTTGTCCTTACTAACTATTCTTTAGCCTCAATTAAGGCCATTTTTCACTCGAACGCATAATCAACTGAGAAACTCGGGTGATTAATGGCTGACCCTTAATTAGAAAACATGAGAAGTTTTTTCTTTTTTTTTTTCTTTCTTTTTTTTTTTTTTTTTTGATGAATAGGAAACATGAGAAGTTGAAATGAGAACTTATCTTCCGTTCGCTATATACCAAAAAGTCATCTTAAGTCAATTGAAGCTAAAATTAAAAATAAAAAATAACCCTAGCTAGCTAGCTACTTGGTCAATATTGAGCCAACAATAAAATGGAACAAAATTTGTGACACGGCCCTAAGAAATGGAACATAATTTGTGAGACAAAATCTAACAATCCTAATGGGACTTGTTTTTTTATTTTTGCAGGCATGGACGAACGGTCGTCTCCATTCCCCGCATCATCGTGTGATGATGACTGGAAATGAAGCAAGGTACTCCATCGGATTGTTTTCCATCCCCAAAGCAGGCTATATGATAAAAGCACCAGAAGAGCTAGTGGATGAAGAACACCCCTTGCTCTTCAAGCCCTTTTATCATTTTGAATTCCTCGGATTCTTCTACTCTGAGGCCGGTCAGAGGGCCGAATCCGCTCTAAAAACTTTCTGTGGAGTCTGATCAAGATTCAGCCATGGATTATGGGCGACTAACTTTGTTTATACTTGCTCCTATGTATGTGTGATGTATATATGTTGGCTCCTCTTCTGTCATATTATAATGAAAGATATGGCTGTAGCTAAGTTGGTTTAAGTGGAAGTGAGGGAGGGTGAATGTGTACTGATCTGGTACCTGCTGGGTTCAAAATATTGTAATGAAGTTCTTGTAATGTAAGAATCAAGAAAATAGATTAATGGGAACTTCTAATTAAGAACAACAGATTCTATATAAAGGCAGAAAAATGAATCCCATGATGTGTCATGAAAACGGAGGTAGGGTTGTTTATGGGGGCTGTTAAGGGGGGTGGTAACTAGTCAGTGAGAGTGCCCACCTAGTAACCTTGGTTTATCGGTTGATCATCTTGAGGGATGCATATACACCTCTTCATATCAGCCTCCAAAATTGGGACTAACGGGCAGTCATCTTGTGTAATAGATCTCTGAGTAATTCCAATACCATGACACATGGTACCAATTATTGTCTTGACACAAGTCCAATTTTCACATTTCACAACCACTAAACACCCACAATCCACATCGAAATAAAGGTGAAAAGTGTTTTCAGAAAAAGAATTCCTGTTTTCGTCTCATAGTCTTCTTAAGCGATTGGCCCTTGCACTGATCAACAGTGGATCAAACCTTTCCAACAGTGTAATAAGTACTTGATGTCCCAAACAGTACCCTTATCCTGATTCATAATGCGCTGGTAAGCATAAAAGACCACATACAAGAGAACCTGGCCCTCTGCAATTTTGTTATCTTTCAAATGACATGAAATTCCACTCACACATACCAAAGTACTCTTCTCAATGAATTTGACTAAAGCCATTTAAATCATTCTCTTTTTAAATGCTTACACAAAGAGTACCTGCCTATAGTCCTGTAATCAGAATTCCCTTTTCTTTTCCTTCTTTACCTTTTTCCCTTTTGAGATGGTGTTTCCACCGGGGAGACATTGTGAGATCATTACACTGCACCCAATATTCACATCCAGTGAAGTCATGCTGTAAACAGGAAACTGCTGTAATGAAATTTGCCCAAAACCTTATTCCCCCATTAATCAAATTTGCTCAAAACTCCAACTCCATAGACGTATGGGATCCTTTTATCAAGGAGAAAACAAGCAAATTCTCCAGCTAAGAGATAACAAAGGCATGCATTCACATAACCAATAAAATGACATCCAGCTAGGCCAAAAACCCAAAAAAAAAAAAAAAAAAAAAAAAAAAAAAAAAAAAACATATGCCTAGCCAGTCACAATTTTTTCAGTGCCAAATCATATTGGAGGTACCGCAATAGTCACTCCCCAAACTGCAGGGAGACCACTCTGACAAGCATCACGTACCAGACCCAAGTGGGAGGACCCCTCTGAACTTTGGGTACATTCAAATTCTCGCAATCAATCCCTTTTTCCTTTTTTTAAGTAGAAATCCGAACCCGATTCGTAGTAAAACAAGAAATACTAAAACTAGTAGCTAGTCGATTTAGTACTCGTAAGAAAATGATAAACAGAGTTTCGTTTAAATAAAGGCAAACATTATTAACATTCCCATAAAGGCTCCTGCACTCCTCAATGGAGAAACTGAGTATGAAATTGAGCGCAGGGGAGTCTCAACAGTGTCTCCCAAAATAAAATATCTATATCTTAAATAGAATAAAGAAGAATGTGAGACAATTTCAGTTCCTAACATTTTCCTATTTTTGACGTGAGTCCATTGGAAAGTCTATACCTCTAAAGTTTTGTTGGCTTTAGGGATGGTAATAAAATCATCAAGTCCATCCCAAGTTTCATTACTGAAAAAGATTAGCTGTTTAAACATATTCCGATTGTCCTTCATGGACCTGCATTCCGTTTTGTCGACAAATCCGATGCTGACAATATCTTGTGCATGAATAAAATAAGAGAAATTAAATGGCAACTTGACAATAAATAATAATTAACTTGGTAGTGGATTATGCTTTTGCTCTATTAATATGGACACCTCATTCAATAATCATGCAATTATTTCACAAAATTAGACTGTCTCCATAGTACACAATTCTATAAGATGCTTAAAAGGCCAGCAATGCTTTATGGTATGTAATGCTAAGCTGTCCACAAACATATCCATCAAATAAGTATAGCCAATTGATATTAGGACATATATGGAGACTGATAGGTGGCATGATGAGAAAAAATGGAGTTTGATGGATTCATTAGATGTTACAAGTGCTGTCGGTCTTTTGTACCTATTGTTACATCATCTCTATTCAATCATACCGATGTGGGATTTTATGACTTTTCTCCATCCTCATCGGGGAATTAAGACTAAGACGAAAACAATTAAGGATGTTACAAGTAGCACCAATTAAGACTAAAATGAAAAGGGGCTGGGTAAATTAAGATGGTTGGGTCATATGCAACAAAACCATTGATTGCAGGGTTCAAGTAGAGGGAGCTACAAGGTTAACCACAAGGCTAAAACGAACATGGATTTGAGGCAATAATGAGGGACATTAGTATTTAGGATCCAACAAAAGATATGACACTAGATGAGTGGAATGACAGAATAAAATTAACATAGCGGACTCAAATCAGATGAATATGGGTTTTTTTTCCTTTTTCTCTCTTTTAAAAGAAAAAAAAAAAGCTGGGTTTAGTAAATAGACATTAGAAAAGTGATTGAGGTTGACCTGATATTGTCCAGCATAAGAAAAGGACTGATTCTGATATGTGATAAACAACTGCAACATAATGTTGCCTGACCCTCTGTGTGTGAAAATAATGAACCATAAAGTATCGCATTATTTTGCATATATAGTAATAATAAGTCACTTCAAGCGGTAGGACCAACGGCAAACTTTAAGACATGTTGGATGATGTCCATCACATGATCGACCTGGGCTGCCTCTGCTGCTTGCTCACCACAAGTCACTTAATCTTTAGCTATGGAGTTCTTAATTTTGTTAAAAATTTGGCCTTTAATTTAGTTGCCTTTGATTTTGAGTCATGCTAGTCACTGATTTCCTTCAAAAATTTCTTGTAGAAATTTAAGATCTTTGGATTTTCATTTGTAACCTGCATTCAATCATGCTATGGGGTAATGGGGCCATTCAAATTTCAATGATCATCAATTAAGCATCTTGAGTAGATACTTTATAGATCAAAATTTCCTCCAATTTGTTTTGAGAGAGAGAGAGAGCAACGCAATTGACATTCATGCACTTCGTTTTTCTGCCTAGGGAGGGTATCCTCATTTTAATTGTGGTCACAAGTCACAATGTCCCTAATTACTAGTGCATGAACATGCTTAGTTTGTAAATTTCCCCTGTTCTGAAAACCCATGATATTTAGAATGAATTATGCGTTAGGTTTTTTATTTTTTTTTATTTAAAAAAAAGCACTTAATTATGTCATGTCAAGATCATGATCACTCTAGGATGAAGCAAAGGATCCATATACGACTCCCAAGTAATACATAGCCCATGAGAAGGCAAGTTCTGAGACTGTCTAGCCAGCCAATGTCGAGGAGCACATGGTTGCAGAGGCAATATCATCTTCAACTCAGAGGACGATGCATCAAAATGACTGACATCTGTGTCTTTACAATAATGCAGAACCCCCCTTGAGAGAGACACAGAGAGAGAGAGAGAGAGAGAGAGAGAGAGAGAGAGATTGATCTGGCCCGCTGAAAGTGACAATCTTGGCCTATTACTCTTGTTTAACTTGTTACCATTTTGAATGAGAAATTTAATGACTGGTGGTATATATAAGGACAGATTTTCATCATATTTTTTTTTCCTGGCTTTTGATCCAATGATTTAACCATTTTTATCTTGATCACTGTCCTATTCATTGGAAGGGATCTTCCTTCATATCCGGGGCAAAAAGATGTCGGTTCATGTGTCCTTTCCTCGAATATTCAAATGGCCAACTTTCCCTCTATCTCTTCCCTACAAAATTACAAAAGACACAACAGCGACTCTTTGTTGGCAACCCTTTACATGATTTGATACAACTTATCCTCCTGGGCCCTTTTTCATGGCAACTAATTAAATTCATAAATTCTTCCCCCCCAATTTTTTATTACACCCACCACAACCCTCCAAGCAATGGGAGACCCCATAACATGGCCAACCAATATTACAAAAAAAAAATAGGATTAACAAAAAATAATCAACCCAATCGTCGATCTCTAGCCAACTTCCACACTATTGTTGTCATTTGTGTCGATGAATCCGTTTAGGGGAGCGCAGAGTCGAACCGATGAAAGCGCTTTGTTGAAATGCTTCGCCTTGGTGCCAAGATACTCACTCCAAGTGATCGGCCGGTAGAGGGGAGGGTGGCTTGGGTCTACTAGTTTTGATAGGGGTGAGATATGAACGCTGTTGGGTGGCCCATAGAGATAAGCAATTGAGAGCCGGTGCTTGGTCCGGTTCACCATGGCCCGGTGGAGCACACTTGGGTACGACCCGTTGGATAGTATGTGGAGCAGGTCCCCTATGTTGATTACGAGTGCACCTGGGATTGGAGGAACGGTGACCCACCCGGTTCCCTCCCTTAGGACCTGTAACCCGCTTGTGCTGTTTTGGTAAAGGATAGTGAGGAGGGTCGAATCGGTGTGGGCCGCAAGACCCATGGCTCGGTCTGGGTCCGGACAAGCCGGGTATGAATTCAATTGAACGGCAGCACATGCCCCTTTGAATTCACCCTTTGGGCCGGCCCATTTGATATCCTCCTTGCTTATGCCCAATGAGCCCAACATCAGCCACATCAGCCTTGTCGCTAGCGTTTTCATCTCCTTCTCGTACTCTTCAACCACATCACTGGATACCATAAAAATAAAAACAAAAATGTTTTTAGAAAACAGTGTGAGGTAGCAAAGATGCTATTATTATGAATATAAAACAAAGCGAACAGTAACAAGAGGATTTCCATCTTTTGATGCCCATCGCTCCATATCTTCTCTGTGGGCCCATGGCCTTTTCATTGTAATCCTTGCCTAATCGCACGAAGGGAATTGGGGTTTGTGTTTTGGCCACATATGATACTTTCACCACAAAAAGTAAAAAAGGAAAATGCTTGTGTGGCTGTCCATTGGTAAAAATGATGAGAGACACACGGTATTTCTATTACGATACATGGAGCCCATATGTTAAGCCAAGTGCGATATGTCTGTCAGTTTATCACTGTTTTTTACAATGACAGACGATCATTTGAAAAATATTATAAAACATGGAGCCTACGTATCAAATCAGGTGTCGCATGTTTACATGTTGATCGCTGTGTTTAGTAATCATAGACAGTCATACTAGCCATATTGCCATACCCAAAAGATAAAAATACATAAATAAACACTTGTATACGTGCATGAGCATGTGTGAGTACCAGAATTTGGAGTGATCATTTGGCCAAAGTTGGCGAGCATGTTCGAGGGGAGACCCTACGATGGTGAACCCTTCGGACCACATTAGCTTGGAAAAGAAGGAAGAAATCCGGGCTAGGCCGTAGCCAGACATGCCGTCAGGCGAGCGAGCGGCCTTGAGCTTTTGTTGGACAGGCAGAGAGAAAAGACTCCTTCCTGCCCATTCAATGTCATCAAGAAGGCTGGTGTCGATGCCATGGTTTGTGACTTGAAACGCACCCCAAGTCTTGCATGCATGACCCACAAGTTTCATTGCATTTGGGTCTGTGAGATCAATCACCGGCACTGACTCTGCACTAAACGAGTCGCCTGAAGGGTACTCGTCGAGCGGCGCCCACGCGTACGAGTCCGGCAATTCTTGCACGGAGTTGAAGTCCAAGTGTTTGTCATGGACATGGACATGGACAGGATGGTTTCTGTAGGCATCTGAAAGTCTTCCAGGCATGGCGAAGATTATAGAGAGAGAGAGAGAGAGTATTGTGTTAAATTTGAAGAAGAGGTTGGCCAGCACTTAAAAAGAGTCTAGGGTTAGAATAGCTTTTTGTAGCTGTAGGAGTAGTACTTGGTATGAGAAAAAACATAGGAAGATAAGATGCAGAGAAATTTTGATGGTGTGTACAAAGTATATATAGAGATGAGGGAGAAGATGGTGACAGGTGGGTAAGAGTAGTATGTTGGATGGAGGGACTAGTGTTTTTGAGTGGTGTTGGGGGAAGTGTTGATAGAAGGAAACAAGAAATTTTATTTTTTTAAAAAAAGAGGGGTATTGGTATTGGACAAGAGAAAGAACAAAACTGGAAAGGACCATCTTGTCCTCCACATAGAATGTTAGTGAGGAAAGGAAAAGGCATCTCAACCTCTCAAAAATTTAATCTTTAGCCAAAAAAAAAAAAAAAAAAAAGAGAGAGAGAGAGAGAGAGAGAGAGAGAGAGACGTCTCAAAAATTAAAACTTTAAAAGGGTTCCATGAAAAGGGAGGGCCCTTTCTCTATCTCTCTCTTGCCATGTGCCCTTGTCTTGTCCTGAAGTAGAAAAACATCCATATCAAACCCAACCCCCTCCCCCATCTTGGTTCTATTCACTCTCCGCTACAAGACAAATTAAAATCCCCCGCCCTTCTCTCTCACTTTGTGTAGAGACCAAAATGCCCTTACCCTTACCCTTATCCTCCCGGAATTGATAGAATTGAACTTTCCCTTCAATCAATGGTGACTGGGAGAATGAAACTTGTCTTGGTTTTCCAATCTCACCAAAGGAAAGGAGAAGACAAACATATATTGGGAACATATGGAAGGGCACTTTCGTCATCCAACCAAAAAAAATTAAAGTTGCATGGATGAGTGCTCCCATGCTTTTCTCTTGAATATTTGGTCATTTCCATGAAAAGTAGTAAAGCTTCTTTTGGTATTTTGTGGTTAGATTTGTGTCTTTTTGTCCCACCGGACCCAAGTGGGGAACCCTAAAACCATGACCTTTTAATACAACATTTTTTTTTTTTTTTTTTTTTTTTTTTTTTTTTTTTTTTTTTTTTTTTGGAGGGTGTCCCTAACCATTACCCAATGGGTCCTTTTGTTCTTTGATTAGGAATCCTTCCACTGTCCCTCACTATTTTCTCTGCTTTTCTTTCTCACCATAGGACAAGAAGTTAAGAATGCTCTAAATTTTCATATCTCTTTTTCTTTTTGTTTCCTTCTCTCTCTCTTTTTTTTTTTCCTTTTTTTTTTTTTTTGTGTGTGGCTGCAGTGGTCGCACATATATGCATGCAACAGAGTGAAAACAAGACACTATCAAGTCGAAATGATCATGTGATGGTCATTCATGTTCATACATGGGACATGTGCTCGTGAGAGTGTACATACACATGCATTATCATCCATGTACTTGCATATGCCCTTCACGTGGCACAACGTGGTGAGGTCGGGCAGTTGCCCACGGTCTCTAAAAGATACTCCGAGTATTGTTTTTGGGTTGAGATTTTATTTTATTTTATTTTATTTTTATATATAAGGAGGTTTCAAGTGCTTTGTAATAAATTAATTTTCATAGTTCAATGCAATCTCCTCATCCCATACACACAAGCAATACAAGACAAAGTCTATGAAACGGCTTAAAAACAGAGTAGTGAAAGTTGAATCTAAAATATCTTACTGGGTAAGAAGTTAGATTAAGATTTAATTAACTGCATTAATATAATGACTAATTAATCTAGCTATTTACTAGAAAGTTAGTAGTTTTTTGTATTGTATTGTGATTATTTGCTCGTAGCCAGATCTATCTATAATTCCCCTAATCTCTTTTATGTCAAAAAGTGAATGTCACATCATCTGCTAAATGAATCAAGTGGATTCATTTATAAATGTAGTTCTATTCTATTCTTAACATAGAAAATAACTTATTTTACTATTGTAAAAATTTGAGCTTTGGATAAAAATAGATGTCGCATTACCTTGTAGAAGAATGTGGTAGTTTCATCCATGAATGTAGTAGCACTCAATTCTTATTAGAGGAAATAACTTATTTTACTATCGGTGACAGTTTTTACTATTAGTTGGCTATAAGCATATTGTAATGCTCGTAATATGTTCTTGTTTAGCGACTATGGTGGAGAGAGGGAGGGAGATGCAAACTGTTTTGTTTACATTTGAATTTATTTATTTTTTGTTTTTTGTTTTGTCTGACATGTGAATATGTATATAGGTATGTGATTTCATATGCACCTATTTACGAACATGGAGAGAGAGAGAGAGAGAGAGAGAGAGAGAGAGAGATTCCATCATAGTTCTTGACTCCACTGTCCAAAATGTGGGAGCAAAGCCTAGAGAGAATATTCCCATGCCACCACAGATAAAGATTACTCCTACATGGGAGTTAGAAAATCAAATCTAGCTCATATATTGCTTTCCCTAGCTTGTTTGATAAAGAAATCCAAAACACCTCAATAGTCCAATAAATTGAGCACCGGCCGACTGTTCTATCTAAATTTGGAATCATCCCCATTTTCATTTCACTTTCTCCCTGTAGCTAATGATTCCCACTCAGAATGCCCCAGAAAAGAGAGAAATGCTTTCGGTCACAACCTTATGTGGTAGCATCGTTTTCATTCACAAGTATGCCCATGCAATTAAGTACACTTGATGGATGGTGACATTCATATTCTTTCCTATTCTCTTTCTTCCTTTTATCATCAAATCCTTTTGTAAATTTTACAAAAGGGTAGCATTGTCAAAAAAAAAAATTAAAAATCCCTTGAGTGCACTAGCTAGCTCCATTTGGATCTCCAAAAGTACAAGGGAATTGAAAGAAAATGAACAGCACCATTCTCAAGCATTTTCAACCAAAAAAAAAAAATCATTTCCTTCATGCTTTCTATTACTTGAGAGAGAGAAAGAGAATGTGTGTGTAAAGAGGGAAAAATCTTTGTATTTCAGTATGTATAATACATGTACAAAGGGACCTATATATAAGTATAAAGTAGAGAATAATACTAATATATTCTAGGAACAATACTGGCATATTCCATGAATATGTTGAGAATATTCGTAGGTATAGCTGTACAATACATGTAGGAATTCTATGCTATACAGTACACGATAACACTTTCCGAGATCCAAACCAACGCTATTCACTTGAGGCTCCATTATGTAATCTAGAGAAAATTTTCTATGAAACAAGTTTTAACCATTGTCATGTAAACTCCAAAACTGCTAGCATGTATAGCGAGTGGAACAACTATAGCATAAGTATCACGCTAGGTCAAAAATGGAGTCTTAGCTTGGGAAGGGGAGTGAAGTTCTTTGCTATAATTCTTAAGTCCATGTTTTTTTTATGTTGTCAAATTCCAAGCCAAAGTGTGGTTGAGTTTTGGGTTGATTGAAAACATACGAAGCTGCAAAGATGCGTTAAATATCAAGTGTTTAAAGCTACGCGACTCATACTCATTTATAGGGAAGGTAAGTGACTTTAGTTGTCCTATTCTTTAGGTGGAAAATTGTTTTTAAACATCTCCTTATTTTCAAGAATATTTTAAAAAGATTTTAAATTGATTTATAAGGTTTTTAAAATAAAACAGGGCAACCCGATCGATCGAGATTGGCGGCCGATTGATCGATACTATTTTACTTAAGCCATTTTGCTACTGCTTACCCCAATCAATCGAGCTTGGACCTGAATCAATCAAGTTTCATAAAAATTAGATTTTCATTTTTTTAAAACCTTCCTATTTGACCTAACTTCGACTCCTATTCTTTTGGGATTTCTTAGTCTCTATATATAAAGGCTATAACAATAGAGGAGGCTAAGCAAACCTCTTCCTATTAGGGTTTTCATTGAATATCTTACTTGCTTCTCTCTAGACCTCTTCTACCTAGAGTTTTCACTTATATGCTCTAGAAATCATTCAAACCATATTCTAAACACAACCTTGAGTGTATGTAGCCAGTGCTTACCAGAGCCATTGTGACAGAGATCGAACTTGCGAGTTCGTGAAAGTGGATTCATATGAGGCGGATTCGAGGAAATTGACAAGTGCTGCTATAAATCAAAGATTAGAAGCATTGCACGAAATAAGACTCGAGGAGCGTCGCATGGAATAAGACTTGGTCTGTCATGTGTTGGGTAAATCTTGTATTCTCTAATTACTCATAGTGGGCTCAAACTGGACGAGGTCCCGTGGTTTTTCCCTTGTAGGGTTTTCCACGTAAAAATTGCTTGCGTATTTTGTGATTGATTGTTTATATATCTTGAGTATTGTTAACTTGCTTGATCAAAATATATCATTGATATATTTAATTAAGTTAATCAAACTCATCACATTTTCATATATTAATACTTAGCAAGCAATTTGATAATTTTGATAATTAATTGTTATAGAAAATTGTATTGGGTAAATTAATTACTTGGTAAATTTTTTAAAGATCCATTCACTCCCCCTCTGGGTCAAAGTATCAGTATTACCGGAATTTCAATAATCAGTTGGAATGGCCCAATACAAATTGTTGCGCAAGGTTAAAATTGTTTATGAGACCTTTTAGAATGAGTCTTAAAGCCAAAATTTTAGAGGGAGTCTTTCATACAAGGGCTTTTTGATAAGTGGGTTGGGACTTTAGAAGTTAGGGCCTCAGGCCACAACTTCTTCAAACGGTGTCTTGCTTTTGACCTTAAAACGAATATTTTGGCAATTTCACCCCTAATATAAAATCCACAAATATAATATGAGTTTGAAAAATAGAATTTAAAATTTGAAACACCTGCGAACAAAACTAAATCTAATGATTTTGCATGTGATGAGAGTCAATCACACTCTTCTTCATTTTAATAAAGTTCCTATATATACTTCCTTATATGCAAAGACAGAACCAAGATTCATCCCGGGGGCACCAAAGCATGAACAAAAAAAATCAAAATCAAAATATACTAAGATTCGATCAAGATCAAATTAATGCATGGAAAACAAAACTATTAAGAGTTCTGGTTTACGGAGGAGGGCAAGTGTAAATTTTGAGTTAAATTTTATACTTATATAGTTGCATGTGTATATGTTAATGTAGTTTTGTCCTTGCATTTATGCTTCCCACCCCCTTTTTTTTTTCCTTTTTTTTTTCTTCTTAAAATAATGAACAGTCCTTGCTGAACCCAAACTCCCAAAAGGTTGCTTTTTCGGCAAAAACTCAACTCAACTAGACAAAACATTAATCCTAACTGCATGAGGAAATCATTCACTTTTTTCAAGGATTGAATCTTCAGTTTTTTTTAACTAAGAAAAAAATTTAAAATTTTGTTGGTAAAGATGACCTAGTGGATATAAGTTTGGATAAAAGGACCAAATTTCATCTCCATTTTTGGGCAAACTTCAAGAAATAATGAATGCATCAAAAAATAAAAAAATAAAAAAAGGGTATCGTGTACATTCCTTTTGCTCTTGTGATACTCCGTAGTATCTTTTTTCTAAAAATAAGATAAAATAAAATAAGATGCGTTTAAAGGAGATGTATCAATGATTTAAAATGAAAGGATAGTCAAGGATACCATGACCCTCTTTGAATTATTGAGGTTTAAATTGTTGGTCTATAATGCCATACCTTTGTTATATTTCAAAGAATCTCAATCCAGCCGTTGTAGTCAAGCATGCAATAACTGATGTGTAAGAACAAAGCCGGACTGACAAGAACTAGTACAAACCTGAGTTGGATTTAACTTATTGATTTTCTTTATTAATAAAAATACAAACAACATAGGGCATCTAAGGTCTTGTTGATGCTACGAGTACCCAGAACAATAAGTGAAAGAAATGAGAATACCCTTATCCAATTCAAATATAATCAAAAGCCTACTACTCTAGGTTAGCCAAAAAAAAACAAAAAACAAAGGTTCGTTTTAAGAGAGGGATAATATCTCAAATTCTATTTTCCAAAATGGCATTATAGTTTAGTAGTTTTTGTCTTACTTATTAAATGGGTGGTCTCGGTATAAGCAATGATACTCATTGATTAATATTAAAAGAGGTAAGGGGTAGTTTCCATAGATTGTCAAAAGGAAATAGCAATAAATTAAATTAGAAAATAGAATAAATTGCCAAAAATTGTTGAGGTAAAGCTACTCTAACTCAAAATCTATTTCAATAAACTTAAATCAATGAGTTGGTGACTTCCTAACCAAATTCGGAACTCCCAAAAAACAAAAATAAATAGTAGTGTTTTTTTTCATTTTTCTTTATTCGTTTTTTTTTTTTTTTTTGAAATAAACTAAACGACGTTCAATTAAACTGCATCAATTGCTTATTCACAAGTGAGAGCAGCATGTCGTCAGAGTCACATTGAAGAAGACAGTGATAGAAAGTAGATCAATCAACTAACGGGCCTAAGCATATAACTTTCTGATCGTCAACTTTATAACCCAACTGGTCAAATTTTCTTTTCATTTTTGTGATTTATATTAAAGAATGAATTGCCAGTAAAAAGTTGAGCTTTTCTCTTGTATGCCCTCAATCTCCTAACGTCAGTTAGGCCGGTTAGGTAGGGCCGTGCAGATAAATATAAATTATATCAGTACTTTTATTAAGAATTATATCTCATACATTGGCTTACATGTGATACCATCCTCAATATACAGTACTAATATACTATATAAGTAAGTTCCTACATGACCAAGAGTGTGTGTGTATGAATATAATCATCTTCTTAAAAGGCTAATCTTATCTAAAGTTGCGTGATACCATGTATTGAAAATTGTACCTCATACATTGCTGGTGTCATGGTGTGGCCGATACAACCCTCAATGCATGACCTCATGCAACTTATAATATTATGTTAACCTTAGCTGAAAGATTTCAGATATATATATGTATATATATATACACACACATATACAAGGTATAATCAAATTAATTATACCTCTTGGAAACCTTTCTACTAATATAACTCTTGGTTTCTTTCCTAAGATACGTATTTTTCTTGCTTCCCATTTCTTATTGTAAGATCATGTGTTGCTTACTTTACATGCTCACCAAATATATATCTATTCATAATTTTATATAAAACCTAGTTTCATGCGTGAAAAGAACGAAGAGGTATGTCACGTCATAAAACTAACGTGGCCTATAACTAAGCTGTTTCCTCGACGACGGAGTAGCAATAGTTAAAAGACATCACATTAGGTATGACTCCATTTTATCCTCTATTTTTTCTTCCGGTCTGGCTCTCCTCAAAAGCCAAGTTGCAACAATTTATCTTTGTTGCCTTCATTTGCAATTGAGGTGTATGGTCCCAGTCATCGCTAATATCTATATTTGCTGATCAAAAGAGAAAAAAAAAATTAAATAATATATATATATATATATAGATAGATAGTCTTTTTTTTATGAGATTAATCTAACCTAACTTTAGGTTAAGTCATCTTCCAAAACTTTTTCTCTGATTTTTATTTTTCAAAATCAACCGTTAGATTAGATCTACTTCATATGAAGGTCATGCATATCAAAAATCAAGTTGATCTGAGATTAAGAACTACTTTATTTATAAATGTCCAAAATGAGTGATTATCATTGTTTAAAAAATGTAATTTTTGGATCGAATAGCAATCCGTCTCGAATTAACTTGATTTTTGGTATGCATTACCTATATGATAATGTTATCTAATCCAACGGTTGGTTTCATAAAATATGAATGACGTAACGCAAAGTTAAGTTAGGTTAACCTCATAAAAAATGGACTATATATATATATATATATATTTTCAGGTAAGGAGTAAAACATATGCAGATGAGGCGTGTTTATTTGGTCTTTCCTCTCTGATTCTCTTTTCTCAATCACTATTCTCTTAACAATTAAGATATGTTAATATGGTAATATTAAATACTAAAAATTATTGTATCTTAATTAAACTAGTTTCACTTATGAATCTTCAAAAGGGAAAAAAATAATAAAATTTTAATTTTTGAAAAAATATATAAATTAATGTTTTGTAATATTAAATCCCTAAGTAATAATACATAGGACCATTATTAGAGGACCAAAACATAAGACCACTAATTTGGCTGAATCTGATTAGTCAGTGGTATTAATACCATTAGTAGCTAAAAAAAAACTTATTATGAAAAGCCCTCAATTTCCGATTCAGATAAATGTTCTCAAAATTTAGATAAACAGGATTATAGGGGGTTTCCTCAAAATTGCTGTGATCTTCTCACTGTTATATGATAAAACTCTCAATTTATCTGATTTTTCATATTTAATGTCATATTGCATTGAATATTATATTACAAAAAGTACACTGTTATCTAAAAAAAAAAATCATAATTTATCTGAATATTCATGGCACTAATCAGAAAAAATCAATGCAAGGAGGAAGGAATTCCTACTGTCTTTTTGTTTTTAAGGAGGGGTGAGGAACTTTCCATTGTTATATGATAAAACTCCCAATTTATTTGAAAAGTCATAATAATAGTTGAGTTGTTGTATTATCTTGATTCATATTGTGTATGATGTGTCATGGTTAATTATCTGAATATTTTGCATTGATTTAATTTGTGATTTTGTATGATGTATCATAATTAATTATCTAAATATTTTGCCAAACTCGAATGCAGGAGATATCTCGAAACTTTGGTTAATGATTCACTTTGGGAATCGCTAAAAGGAATGAGAAGATCACAGCAATTTTGAGAAAACTCCCTATAATCCCGTTTATCTAAATTTTGAACATTTATCTGAATCGGGAATTGAGGACTTCCCATATTAAGTTCTTTTTTAACTACTAACGATATTAATACTACTGACCAATCAGATTCAACCAAATTAGTGGTCTCATGCTTTGATCCTCTAATAATGATCCTATATATCATTACCCTTTAACATATCACATACACATTAAATTAATACAATATATAATATTATTACACAATAATTATAAAATATTCTATACAAATCCGCACATCTCACATGTTAAAGACTTTGTATGCTTATAAAAAAAAAAAAAAAAAGACTTTGTATATCTATATAAGAAAGTATTAGTTGTCTTGCGATGTATTACTTTATAAGTAAACAAATAGGAAATGGGTTTGAATTTGCCATCCGACCATACCCTTATTCTTTCTTTCTTTTTCATTGGTAAATAGAAATTTTTTTTTTTTCCTTTTTGCTGGGAAAATAGTTTTTTACCTTTTAGTTAGTTTGTCTCTTAATAGGGCAATGGCCGGTACGTAAAGGTTACCCTACATGGTTGAACTCTGATTACAAAGTTTGACCGTACTGGCCTATCTACTGCTAAGAACCAGAACCTCCATTTTTTTTTTTATTCCTCTCTTCTTTCTTTTTTTTTTTCTTTCTTTTTTTTTTTTAAAACTATGCTAGGAAGACCTTTACGCTTCAGTCCACTTCCTACAACATGAAACCTTTTTTTTTTTTTTTTTTTTCTCTTTTTTTTCCTTTTTTTTTTTTTTTTAATGGATGTAGAGTCGGGAACCCTTAACATGGAACAGAATAATCTATTTTTCTTCTAATGCCTCAAGAATCGAAGAGTTTCAGATTCGATTTCTTTCATGAGATCAATCACCGATTAGATTTTTTCAAAATGTTAATTGATTCAAAGAGATGACGTTATCATTATCTGCGTTCGAGCTAAATCGAAGCTAGCTATAAATACCTTGTTGAAACTAATTTTTTTTAATAAATAAGAAAATAAATAAAGCAACAAATTTAAAATTTCTCTCAAAGTAGGGAAAAAAAAAAGAATTAAGAATAACCACAACTCTTAATTTATCCAAAAAAGAAAAGATTATTCTATTTTATTTTTTGACGACAAATCTAATATGTGGTCTTATATACAATGAGAATAACATTTCATATCATAGCATAGGCATCAAAATGAATCATTAATGAGAACAAAATATCATTAGTAGAATATATTTGTCAAAGAAAGTGGGTTGTACGTATTGGCCCTTGGGAACCAGAAGGCTCGACTTGAATGCGACCCAATGTAGCAAGTTGAGAAGGGAAAATAAAAAACGCACGCAATCTTTTTGTCGTAACGTGTTCAAAATAACAACCCAATCAAAACCCTTCAAAATGGCTTACCATGCAAATTTGAAAAGAGTATTAGGGCAAAAAATAAAATAAAATAAAATTACTGCACTCCACAAAAAAATGTGTTATTGGGCACTTGTGAGTGTGATGCGTGCACTTTTGCGGTAAAACTGTATACTGCTCTAACTCAACAACAAAATTAAGAATAACTACTTATTGTAATTATTTGTTCATAGTCTGATTAATCTAAAATTACCCTTCAAATTTTCTAGTGGGTAATTTGTATTTATTTTTTTTATTTTTTTATTTTTCAGTTTTTACCAAGCTATGAAGAAGGTGGTTCTCTCACAAGGTGGTTATACAAGGACAACTTTAAATTCGAAAATGGATTTTCTCTGTTGACTAGATAGTCCAATGAAATTTAAGCAGTTTATATCATGTGGCGCCCATCAATTTATGTGGGACCTACTTGGTATGAATTGTCCAGATTTTGTTGGACCGTTCATAACAATGGAGAGGATCCTTACGTCTTAATTTCGTTCATATCCTTTTACAAGGTGGTTGACAAAAATATTAACTTCAATAAAGTTTCTTAAAATAGATGACTTTATTATTTTTATCTTAATTTTAAAAAACAAAATACTATAAACAACACATAATTACAATACCTAATTAAAATACCCGACGTGGCTTTAAGTTATTTAGTATAATCATAAAAGGTCAATTGTCACATTAAGTGTTATCTATATAATACTATGTATAGCATTACCCCATATAGCATCTCCAGCCATGTGAGCTAAATCAGGTGTGCTATTGCTATTTTAGCACATGCTATAGTACCAAATGTTATAATTTAGCATAATGTGCTCCAATGATGCAAATAAACGTAGTGTGCTATTTTTTGCCACAACTTCAACTCTTTCCAAAGATTTAAAGTCTTGTAAGATAGTGAATGAGGTATATCATGAATCAAATGCAATATTACTTGAGTGGGATGAATGAGTTAAAAAAAAGGATATGTTTTCTGATTTTATTTTTTATTTTTTATTTTTGTATATATAAGATTTCAATATTATTTTTGAAAATATTGTATTTATTTATGGGCTGTTTGGTTACTGAAAAAATTTTGGAAGAAAAATGGAGGGAAAAAAGTTGCTGGTGTGTTTGGTTGTTGAAAAAGGAAGAAAAAGCTGACATGACAAATATAACACAAGGGTGAGCTATTACTATATTTAGCACATGCATTTAGCACACAATTGGATCATTTCAACCTATGCTAAATGTTATAATATAGCAATAGCACACTATATAGCTCACCCTTAAAGATGCTCTTAAAAGTATTCTTACCACACTACAATCCAAAAATAAAAAGGGTATCTGCGGTTAATTAATTTCAGCCTATACAAGATTAGTAGTGTTTTCAAAATCTATTACTAGAAAAGACCATTCATCACATGGTCAATTATAATCATTAGATTGGAATTTTCTTATCAATATTCGGATTGAAATCTGCGCATCATGCACCTATAATATTTTTATTTTTATTTTTATTTTTATTATTTGTTTTAAGATAAAGATTATCGTGGTGTGTCAATCGATGAGTATTATATGTTCTTTCACGTTCCCTCCCGTTGAATAAATCCAATGAGGCAACATTGCTTTTCATTTTAATTCATACCAAGACAAGGCTAAGCATGATTGAGACCTTTTTGGACTCATTATACCATGATTAGAGATAAATAGAGCCTTCTTTTTTTTTTAATTTATTTCTTTATTTGGAGGGGTGGGGGTTGGTTTAGATGTACAGGTTTTTTCACAAAAGAAAAAGAAAAAGAGGGATAGTTTTGTTGCAATGGGACTACCTTCCTACTGTTGCATGTCCACCCACATGATATGGCACAGACCTATGGAAAGCCCGAGATAGATCGAGGGAAAGGGGCATTGGAAGGTCCAAACAAGTGGCTCAGTTGGGCGGCCAAAAAAGTAGTAATAGACAGATATGTGCCGATTTACTATGGTTGTGCCTATTAGGGGGAGGTATATCCAACTCTTTAAGAATGTGCCACTCTGCACTTTTCGCCCTTTTTTATTTATTTATTTTTTATTGGCTACTATGATCGAGATGGGGGTGCTGATAAAAGCACGCTCTTGGCTCTAATGGTGTTTCGGGTTTTTGTTTTTTTTTGTTTTTTTGGCTGAACACAAACAATATTATAAGTATGGTTTCCAAAAATTAATGTCATAGGTCAGGACTCAGGATTCCGGTTTTCGTGCCATTTTTGGGACTTTATAATATGGAAAAATGATTAGAATATATGGTTGTGCATATTAGGGCAGGGTGTCACACTCTCCAACAGCTGCAATATCTGCTCCAAAGAAGTCGGTGAAATGTTGCCAAAACAATGGTCACGAAGGCCTGAATAATATGTAAGATTTTGGCTTTCAATGGCAGTTTTTCGTCTTCGTATTTTCAAATTTTTGAGGGAGGTATTTCCAAGTCTTTAACTGTGGCAAATGTGCTAAACTTCAAAAGCGGCTTTTAGTTTCAAGGGGGAAATATCAACGGCCAAATTCATCGTTTGATCGACTAACTAAAGTTGGAATTTCTAAAGTTCCAATCAAAACTATAACTCGAAATTCTAGGGATCAAATTTTGTCTATGAATTCCATCTGCTTAGGTGGAATTTATAATTAGCACTTTTAAACAAGGATTTTTAAAGTTCCCTATTTAGCTAAACTTTTTGAATATTCGAATCTATAAATGGAATTTTGCAATCATTTTAAAAATTCTAAGTTCTTTCTAGATTACTCGCTCAAATATTCTTAAGAAATGATAATAAGAATAAGGTGAGTAAATTTATATAGAAGAGCATAACATCAATGAATGAATGATGTAACACTCTAACATGAAAAACGATAGTCAATGATACCAAGAACCCATGGATTTTTTTTTTCTCTTTTTTTTTTTTTTTTTTTTGATTGGCAAAAACAGAATTGAATTATATAAAGAAAATGGTACCAAGAACCTTTGGATTATAAGGTCAATTGGGTCGTTGATTGCCAGAAACACTGTTATCTCGAAGGATCTTACACTTTCAGTGGTGCAGAATTCACATTCCAATAAATGAAAGGGGTATGACTGTTCTTCCATTCTAGTTATAATGATGTGAGGAGAACGTATGTCACTAGTCATGACACTGATCTAACATGGAAGGGTCTTAGTATCTTACCCACATACAAGTGGGAGTTGTCTTGTTCGACCTGGACCGCCCTAGTGATCGAAACATCTATCTTCCATGTCCTTTACTTATAATCCAAGTGGTCAATTTTTGTCTCTATATTTTTAGGATCTATAGAAAAAAAAGGTGATTTGTTATTGGCCAGTTTGGCTTTTCATTCTCTCTTAGATCCGAATATCTTATCTTAGGATCAAGAGATAGTATTAGGTGTCGTGCGGGGGTGGGTTCGAATTTGTCATTTAACTAGGGCTGAGGACCAGACCCTAGGCCATGTTAGTCCATTTTCTAAATCTTGTAACGTCTTTTTTGGTGGGTAATTTATCCAACACGTCATCGGGACATGAACTGTCGAATTTTTTTGAACAAATAATTATATATAGATATATATAGATATATATATATATAATCAAAGAGCAAATCTTATACTAGTCAGCCTATCAAAAAGGTGAATATGTGGTCAGAATAACTTTTAAATCATGGCATAAATGTCAAAATGAATCATTAATAAGGACAAAATATCATCAATATAATATATTTATTTATTGAAAGAAAAAATTGTAGGATATATATGTATTGGCCCTTTGGGTCCGGTGGGCTCAATCCAACACTTTTATAATATGAAAAAATATAAGTCGAGAAATTAAGGAAAAATCAAAAGAAATCTATTTACCACAATGGATTAAATAAACTCAACTTAAACCCTCGAAAATGTGGTGGGGAGTGAAATAGATTATTAGGGCGAGACAAGAATTTCCACCTCTAAATTAAATAATCATTTAGATAAATAATCATTTAGATTGCCAATTTCTAAATTAAACATTGAGGTTCCCTTAGGTTAATTTTTTTCAATTTTTACTAAGATGTGAATTAGAAAACAAGCTAATATTCACATTTAATTTTGATGAGTAACGAAAAAATAGAACTTTATTTATTTTGTAACTTCGGTAGTATCTCTATATTATCACATCACAAAGAAGGACTTGCAGTTAATTACTTTCGACCTATATTTGAATAGATGAATTATGTTTGTGGGAAATTTAATTTTACCAGAAAGGGCCATTGATCAGTCTTGGAAAAATAGTACCTTATTTCTTCTTTAATTTCAAAAGTATCTTTGAAAGGTCATTGATCAGCCTTAATATGTATTCATATTTAAGGGGAGAATAGACTATAGAGGTCATGATTATATTGGAATTTATGGTTATTCGGATTGAAATCCACCCACCAATCACCTTTATATTCTTTTTCGATCAAAAAGTAAGATCATCGTTTCGACCAATGCAAATTATATATATATATCTATATATATATATATATATATATATATATGTGTGTGTGTGTGTCATTTCATCTTCTTTTTTTTTTCTTTTTCTTTTTTTTTTTTTTTTCTTTTTTGGTTGCATTGGCTGTCACTGCATTTTTAATTCCACAAAGACAGAGAAAAAGATGGAAACATTTTTGGACTCATTATGCCATGATTTGAGGTACTATACCTTATTCTAAACTACTCACATGACGTAGCTAGCAAACTGCAAACCAATGGAATTGAAGACCCTACACAGAAGCAAAGGCATGTTGGAAGGTCCAAACAAGCTGCCTCAGTTGGCCGGCCAAAACCACTACCAGACAACATTGTGCCACTTTTCATTCTTAGATATTTTAATTAATTTGGTGCTTTCCTACAGTTGCTTCCCCCCCTTTTTTTTTTTTTTTTTTTTTTTTTTTTTTTTCCAACTGCCAAGTTTGTGAAATGGGGGTGCTGAAAGGGTAACTCATGGCTCTCATGGTGTTCCGTTAGGGGAAGGGAAAGGGCAAGAGCATCCGAAGTAAAAAGATCTTACCAAAAAGTTTGGAGTATAGTCACAAAAAGCATGCAAAAAAGGCAAATTGGTGGCGTATTTGGCTAGTAAAGGGCTGCTACCTTATCCCCTTTCCCAAGGCAGGCAGTTTTTTTTTTTCATTTTTCCTTCTACTTTTTAACGACCACTTGATAACTAAGTGAGCACATGGGAAATTTTATAATATCTCTTGAAAAAATTAAGGTACTGTAGTGATAACCGATTATATTTTGTGATAATATGATTACATTATGCGTTAATTACGGTATCCCAATGGAATCATAGAATTTATGATCTGATCAATACATCATATATCAAAATCTATTTTATTCAGTCTAGAAATCAGGAATATTTCAAATTTTGAACATATAAAAATGAAATAAACTATAAATCGTCAAAAAGTATTCTTAAACGATAGATTTTGAAAAAATTTTATTCTATAAAATTGTTCAAAATAATGTTTTCTAGTAGCTAACATGTTTAGTTTTCATAAAAACATTTTATTAAAAAGTAAAAAAAAGTGGATTTACAAATAAAGTAAAAGGTTTGCAAACTTGCAATATCCGTCCTCTAAAATCAAAGCCTAAGTGGTAATCTTAAGTCACGATATGCTTCGGGCTTATGCTAGGCCTTGGGACTTTGTCTTGGGCTGGACCTAATTCAAGTCAAGTTCTTTTCTTTTTTTCAAACAATATTTAAACTTTATAGAGTTTATAAGCATTTTATAAATTATAAAGACATTGGTAAATATTATATAAACGTTTATATAATTTAATAAACTTTATAATTTATAATAAGATATCTTCAAATGGATTATTAGATAAAATATATACATTCTAACAATGGTAAAATAAATGAGTAATTTTAAAAATTTTGTCAATATGTCATGAAATAGATGTGAATGGTTCACATTAGTTGAATATTGATCGTTGGGACTTGTGACTTTTGTTTTGTGGCATTTGCAAACTCTATTTTATAAAAAAATTTCAATCTTCGTGTAAATATAACTGGTAATAATAGGACCAAAAGAAAAAGGATAAATATAAATCATATATAATATATAAGAATTGTATACTATTGTACCTAAAATGGGCCAACTTTGGGTTGGGCCTCGAGCCTAGGCTATTGAGCTAGGCTGGGGCACAAAGGGAACGGCAATTGCAACCCCCCATACTTATAACCCCACCCCTTTCTTTTTGGTTTTTAAGATTTCATGAAAAATATAGAAGGTTTTTGCAAAAACGGGTCACTTGGTCCATTAGAAAACATCATTTTGAACAACTTTGCAGAAAAAAGTTTTTCCAAAATCTATCATTTAGGCTCTATTTGGTTCGCGGATTTTATCAAGGAAAAAAAATAAAATATGAGGAATTGTACTTTCTCTTATTTGGTTGCAATGGAAAATTAGAAGAATAAGAAGAATTGGAATAATTTTTGCTTGATATGATTTCATCTTTTCCTTTCATTTTCTTTCCTCCTTAATTTTTTTCCCTTCTCTTTTTTTTCCTTGGTAGATTCCTCAAACCAAATAGAGGGTTAGGTAGACTTTTTAGCAAAAAATGAAATAAAGGTTATAAATGGCTAAAAAATATATTTAAACGATAGATTTAAGAAAAACTTTTTTCTACAAAGTTGTTCAAAATCATGTTTTCTAGTGGATATCACAGTCGGTTTTCATAAAAACCTTTTATATTTTGCATAAAAGCTTAAAAACCTAAAGAATGGGAGGTGGGTGATAAAAATGGGGGGTTGCAATAGCCATTCCCGGGCAGAAATTCCTATCCAAACCTGCCCATTTTAATGAATGGCCTGGACGTAAATCAACTTTGGGATGGGCTTGGGCGAATATTTGTGGGCTGGGCCAAGGCAGGCCGTTGGCTTTCTGACAACTTTGGGATGGGCCTGGCCTAATGAATGAGATGAGAATATACCTTCATCCGACCCTAATCCAATCCGTTAATAGGTCTACCCGTAAACAAGGGATGGGACTCACACCATATCAACAAAAACATTCCCACTAAGTTTGTAATTTAAAGACAATAAAGGCAAGAAAAAAAGGGTGGTTTGAGTGAGGAACTCTACATATTTAGCGATGTAATGTAAATATTTTCTTAACAAACTGCTTATATATATGTCTGTCAAAAACATCATTACAATGAAAATCTGTATAACCTTCAACCTATTAGTGAGGTAATGCAAATTATTCTCTTAATAAACTGCCTATAAATATGTCAAAACACCATGAGAAATGACTTTCGTATAACATTCAACCTATTAGTGATAGACGTAATGTTAATTATTCTGCTAATAAACTTTAGTTCCATATAAATCTGTCTTCACGACAATCATCATCGTTGATGTCTTCGATCATCGATCTCCTCTGTTCCCACTCTTAAACCCATGTTAGGATTATTGCTGATGACAGTATCATGGTTAGTGCATGAAGATTTCTCACCCAATTCGGTGCTTCATTTGATCCTTTCACATGAGTGAGACTTTCCATCAGTACCAAAATTAAGTAGGGTGTGCAATAAACCACCAACTAAAGGTTGTTCTTAATAAAAATAATTTTACACATATTTTTTCCTAAAATAACTCCCCACCCACCCCCCCCCCCCCCCCCCCCCCAAAAAAAAAAAAAAAAAAAAAAAAAAAGAGAGAGAGAGAGGTTACATTCAGAAGTCCTGGTGGGTGAAAGACACAAGCGATAAAAAAAATTATAGATTTTGAAAATGCTTAGTTGGCTGTCCTTTTGGACAATATAATCCTAAATGCAGTTGTGGTAATTAACAATAAAAATATAATTAAAAAAAAAACCGTAAATTTGATAGATTTTGGTGATTTTGGTTCTTTTTGAATTGTGATATCAAGTAGCAGTAGCCCAACCAAGGTCCAGCCCAAGAAAATTAGAGATATCATCCCCACCCCAAAAGTAAAAAATTGAGGGAGCTCTGAGGAAGCTCGAATTGCCAATGAGAACAAAACAGGCTGATACTCATAGGCCCAATTTGATCCCAGATAGGGCTCGGATTGGCTTTATTTATGATCCCTCCCTAGTGTATATTAAAAAAAAAAACTTGTTTAATTATAATAACTTCAAAATTAACAATATTATCTCCCATCAAAAAAAAACCTGAACCCAACCCAACCCATAGATAATGTACCTTTTCCCAAGGCTGTGGAACTGGATGGTGGTGGGGGCATTGGGTGGCCCAGCCCAACTTTATTGCAATCCGCTCCAAAGGACACTGGTAGAAAATATTACAGTGGCTAAAATATGTAATGTGAAAAATGCTGATAAAATCATTAAATGTAGAGTATGAGGAAAGGACAAAAATTTATGCCCCCTCAAGGCAACAGTATCACCACGGGTGCATGATATGGTGGGTTCATATTTTGGTTGTCCCAAAAGGCAAAAACGAATGCATAGGGGGGGCATGTTTGGTTGTCCCATGTGCACTATATCATTTTATTGTGTTTCGCGTATGATTTTATGAACAAATTCATCTTTGTGAATAGAAAAATTCAAGAGGATATGGCAGTTATCACAGTTGAGAATAACTTAAGGTGATGATTCCAACCTTTTAAAATGGTTTCATTCAAGATGATAAATTTGTACCTCTAGCGTCGTGTAAATTTACAATGAATCCGTTCGATTAAGTTCCATGCGACAAACCAAACGTGCCGTTTATTTTCCTTTTTCATTCTCTAACTGATGACATGGGTTTTGCAAACTTGAATGGCAAATGAATAGGGGAGTGAAGATAAATAGGGGAGAGAAATCTTACATTCTTCGAAACAAGCCCAGTTTGTGTTATTGAACAAATTATCTGACCCTTCATAGCATTGGCACGTGTATCCAGTTCCATTGGTCACGCAGGTCCCCTCACCGCACCAAACCAAGAAACAAGCTGTGAAATTAAAAGTCAGTTTCTTGCAACATATAATGTTGTGTCACATCATATGAGATTTTATTATGAGTGAAACAATATATTTTAAGTGAAAAATATGATAATGGTTAGTGAAATTTACGAGAAGGCGGCAAGATAAAAGGCGGCGGAGGCGGCGATGGATCCCCATTACCAAATTGTAAATTTAGCGTACCTGCAAATCCATGAACACCTAAAGTCATCCCAAAATCTTCTCTTACACGAGAAGCTTTATTATGGGAATTAATAACATGAAGTATCTCAAAGAGGCCATCGGCCATAAAACTGGACTCATTCTTCTTGGCATGATCTCTATCCCTTTTCTTTTTTCTTTTTTTCTTTTTTTTTTTTTAATCATATATACTAGTAATTGAGCACATATGATACGTGTGCAACACATTTTTTCAAATTTCCATTACATCAATGGAACTATTACGTCAAATTCCAAGTTTTTAAACTCTGTGTGTGTGTGGGAGAAAATTAATGGAAACAGGTTGTTGTGAGTTTTTCAAAATTGGTAAAATTACCAAATCGTCTCTTAACGTTATTAATTTGTAGTGGTATTTTAGTATTTTGATGTGCAGTCTAACCACAAAAAGAATTGGTTTTATATAATAGTATAGATATATATATATATATATATATATATATATATATATAGAGAGAGAGAGAGAGAGAGAGAGAGAGTTACAGTTGGGAACAACGCAAGCGGGGAACTTCAAAGGAGGAAGCTGAATTGGCTTCCATCCAGGGTTACACTCACATTCAAAACCAGCATTAGAAGCCTTGCACGTGCCTTGCCCACAATCTTTCCCATTACACACAGGATCTGTACACCAACAATCACCACACAAACGATCATCATCATGAAAACACAAATTAACCCCAATGATAACCCAATAACATTACCCGAAACAAATTAAAACAATCAGCCAAGAACCACAAAATAACAATGTAGAAAAACACAAAAGTTAAATGTATCTGAGAGGGTAATAACCTTGGGTAGGCTGTGCAAAACTGGCTGTGAGAGAGCAAATGAAGAGAGAGATGAGGAGAAGATGGAATGAAATGAGAGTGATATTCAAATTGAAACTCTTCATGGTTATGATCGAAACAAAGGACTGCTGGGTTGGTGACGCAGTTACCAAGAGGAGTATTTATAAAAGTTACCTATGTTGGAGTAGTGATAGGCTCACCCATTTGCGAACTTGGGACCTACTACCTCACCTAGGGCCTTTATTATATTGCCGACTTTAGACCCCCTTTCCAGTGACCCATATTTATTTCTCCTCCTCCTTCCTCCCTCTTTATTTATTTATTTATTTTTTTTCAATGCTAATCCAATGGTGTAAAAGAGCATGATCAGCAAATAACTGAAAATAACCGCTTGTAATTTTCATGAAGATGTAAAATTTTGTTATATTTCAAGAGTCAAGCTAAACAATGGAAAAACATTTAAAAATCTAAATCTTGTAATTGAATTTATATGAAAAACTTTTGCATTGTAAAGCACATTTTGCTGAAATAAGGAGAAAAGAAAAATGGAAAAGAGAAAGGCAAAAATAAAAGTTGAAGCCCATAAAGTGTTATCATAAACCATGACAGGTGTCGCAACAAAAAGTGAGGGGGCCAATGTAGTAGGAACCCCATGGGTAATGGAATGATTAATCCAATAAGTGTGCTGTAAATATGGCTAGGTGGGGCGAGGCATGCAATGCAGGGAAGGTGGTTGTCGATTTTAACCACAACGAAACAAGACAAAATGTGTATATCATAGGCCTATGTATTTGGCCGACTTCAAAAGAAATAAACCGACGGGAACATTGTTTTGAATGTGGAAAATCAGCCTGGACTCTACAGACAAATGTATAAGCGCGTAATATAATATATGTAACTCGTGGCATGACATGTGATTTAGGATTTATATACTTGATGATGAAGTTAAATTTACTTTAAAAATATTTCACACTTATTTCTGTTGAAAATTATTATTGACCAAAGGGCTTGAAACAGTTATGGGTTAGGGGTATTTTTGTCAGTTCAGCCAAGTGAGATAACGTTAGTTTAATGTGTAATTTGACAACAGAAGATTTCTTTCATTATTGGAATGTAGGCTAATGTGTTGGTCTTACCACTTTGGTCCTATATAACAAGGTCGTATGATTGAAATTGTTTTTATTTGTGCAAAAAAATAAATAATAAAAATAAGTGGGGTTATTTTTCCTGATGAGAGTGTCGTGTTTTGTCGGTCATGGTTTCAATTCTTTCTGAATGCGGAGGGAAAGTGGTCGGGAGAGGCTATTGCCATCACAAAAATCTATAAGTATCCCCCACTGGTTTTAAATTTTTCAAGGTTTTATTAAGCATATAAAAGGTTTTCACAAAAATTAGATGCGTGTTGTCCATTAGAAAATATTATTTTGAACAACTTTGTAAGAGAAAGTTTTCAAAATCTGTCTTTTGACCATTTTTCATGAAAAATTTTGTAAAAATGAGATGAAAATTTCTAAATGACCAAAATGTCTACTTAAAAGATAGATTTTGAAGAAAAAAATATCTTGTGTAAAGTTTTTCAAAATGATGTTTTATAGTAGATAACATGACTAGTTTTCATAAAAACTTTTTATAATTTCATAAAACCTTAAAAATTTTAAAATTAGTGAGAAACGCTTATAAATTTTTGTGGTGACAATAGCCAGAAGATGAATGTACTACCCTCATTGTGTAACCAAGGATCCGTCTGCTCTTTTTACTTGAAGAAAAAATAAAATAAAAAGTTGAAATTTCTATAGTAACACCCATCCTTACTACTTCCTCCATTCCAAATTAAGTCTCCCCTTTGAAAAAACACGTTTTTTAAGAAAACCCTATTAAATGCTTTCACATCAATACATATGTATTAAAATTCCCATTTTGCCCTGAAGTGTGTAATACATTAAAAAAAATGAAAATATCTTTTTAAGGGTATTTTAAGAAATGAATCAAAAATGACCATTGACTTTTGAAACAAGACAATTATTTTGAAACATCCCAAAAAAGAAAGTAGGACACTTATTTAAGAAGAGAGGGAGTAATAACCAATTAATTACAAGACAATACTTGGCTCATAGGATGAACAACTTTATTTTACCTGCTGCAATTACCTTTCACCAATGTATACTCGTATCAATATGGTAACCAAATCCACATAATTTTGGGCAGCTTGTCAGAACTAAAATAGAAATTGAAACCATGGTAATTACAAATGACGGCACGAGGCAAAGAATCGAGATCTTACTAAAATTACATTAGTGAGAGATTACACTTGATAAAAACACAACAATATGAAACCCTTCCAAAACCCGTAGAAAATCAGCACTGCCAGAAAGCAGCTAAATGAAATACTGAAGATACCGGTCACCCAACAAAACAGACCACGAGAACAAACGATGGTTCATCTCCCACTTTCATTGATTGATTCTCTGTTCTTTTTTTCCCATTTTATGCTGATCCAAATTCTGTAAACCACTTCTCATGACGTTCAATATCAGCTGCAGAAACACTTCGTTGAACCTTCGTCAGGGCTTCTTCAAAATCACACATGGCAACAGGGTCGTTTGATATCTCATCTTTGGGCATGCTCTTAATCTCCTCGCGTGTCTTGCCAGCTATTTTACGCCTCATACCATTTAGGGAAGCATCCCGACAAACATTTGTCAGATCATCTCCGCTATATCCATCTGTTCGGCGAGCCACTTCATCAATATTTACATCAGGTGCCACCTGATACATAAGAAAACAAGTACTGAAATGAGTATTCATCTAATTAAAGGAGGTTCATATGAAATGCAATAAACAATAATTGAAATTACTGGTAAAAATGTGGCACGAGGATTATACATATTCAGACCAGAGTATAAAATGGCAAGTGAAGCCAGGTTACCTCTACAGTTTTCAAGTTGATCCTTATAAGCTCCTTACGGCTCTCAAAATTTGGAAGAGGAATATATATTCGCTTTTCCAGCCTCCTCCTGCATTTTGCATTAACACCCAATCAGATCAAGCAAGTGTGACCCAGTTTCCTCAAACGAAACGATCTGGCACTAAGACAACTTAATACGAAATTCCTAGAGGCTAAATCTAATTCATAATTCAAATAATGAAAGAAGAAAAAGTTCATAACCAAATAACATAAATATATCAAGTCCAACCTCAATGCCTCGTCTATGTCCCATGGAAAATTAGTAGCTGCCAAAACCATCACTATTTTGCGACTACCATCTTCACCAGTGGAACTGTTGTTTACACCATCTACCTGAACTAGGAGTTCAGACTTCACCCTTCTGGATGATTCATGCTCCCCTGAAGCCCTGAACAAAAGAAGTTGAACATATTTGACCATGGGACCTCAAATAGATCTCATTTCAGTACACATACCACAGAGGAAACATGTTTTCAAGATTTGATTCCATGTGCACAGATAGAGGTTAATTCCACACGAGAGAGAGAGAGAGAGAGAGAGATCAATACATGCATATTTGCCCATTCAATTTTTTTTTTTTTTTTAAAGAGGGAAAATTAGGGAGAAGTCCACATTATCAAGACTTATGGAGGCGTAAGTCCAAAGTTAAAAACTTAAGCAGCCATAAGTTCACTTTTAAGTGAAACGTAGTGCTTTTGTGTGAGTCTTAAATGCATGAAGTCAATTATATCCTTGAGTTGTTATTTTTTGTTTTCAATCTTTAAAATTGCATAATTTTCAATTTATACATTGATTTCGATAAAATTTAAATTGTTGGAAACAATTTGTCGAGACCTTCAAAACAAGACCCATGATAAATATAAAATTATGTAAAAAAACAAGACAGTTACATTAACTATATGTAATTGTTTCAAAACATTTACATGTAATTATTTTTGTATGGGTTCAATTGCCCACACAAAACAGTTTAAATTGAGTGAATGTAACTTATTGAATCAATTTAATTTGTGTTTGAAACTAAGAACATTTAAATTAAAATATTTTTGTGTCCAAATTTAAATGTCTGTGACAAAATACAAATATTTTTAAAACAATTACATGTAACTGTTTTATTATTGATTTAATTGTCCAGATCTAACCATTTTTTTTTTTTTTTAAACTTTTAAAAGAGGAGCCATGGGTGTCTTGTTCAAAAAATGACTAAACAACCATTCTTTATGAGGAAACATGATCAAGTTGAACATGTCCAACCATGCACACTTGATGCTTGTGCAACCCATTCAACTGAACATGTTCCCACATCCATTAATCAAACCCATATTCTCTTACGGATCCCACACCACCCTTTTCCTGCAACCCACAACTTATGACCTCCAACCCTACCCTCCATGTGGCTCCTATTTGATGATCCCACCTCCACTGTTCACAAAAATGGTGCCCAGCCTACAGATCCTAGCTTGTATGATTTACAAGTATCTATGATAGTCCCCATTTGTGCTCCTCCCAAGGCTGCTCTCATACCACCTCCACCTTCCTCTTCTGCAAACAAGACCTCTTGTATCAATTGAGAAAGCCCAAAGTACCTCACAACCCAACATCAAGAATGCATAAGATTTTTGGACACACGACTGGACGAAGGTGTGTACCTTGTTCCAAGAGGAGACGAGGAAGTGATCACTGTGGTTGGACAATAGAAGTTTCAAGATGCCGTCGGAGGGTCAGTTCGAGAGCTCTCTTCTGGGGAAATTGAGACCCAAGTGTTCTGAGTTGCAAAATCAATCCCCATCGCACACCTTGTCATACCATCCGGGGATTTTTGGATCTGTGGTGGGAATTTTGGTCCCAAAAAATATAGGATGGACAAATGGCTACATAAGACTTTATGGTGGACTTATGGCTGCATAAGTCCAACTTTACGGACTTGGGGACAAAGTCCCCTAAAAAAAATAATAATACTAAAAATGGGAGCTAATACCAGATTGTCAGGTTGGAACATAAAGAACTATGATTTTGAGCTAAATGGTAGCTAAACAAACACCAAAGCTGTTGCAGAAGAGTGGGGCAAGGCAGGGATAGATGGGATTGGGGTTGATTCCTATCATTAACACCCCCCCCCCCAAAAAAAAAAAAAAAAAAAAAAAAACACAAATGTAGCTAAACAAACATACACAGGTTCCGCAAAAGCCATTCTAGCACAGTGGAGTAGGAGGAATGGGATGGGTGGGGTCAGGATTAGGAGTCAATTCTTATCAACAACACCCACCCCCCCCCCCCCCCCCCCCCCAAAAAAAAAAAAAAAAAAAAAAAACGAAAAAACAAAAAAAACAAACAAACAAACAAACAGGTTTCAAACATCAACCAAAAAATAATAAAAGCCTTACCCCCGAGCATTGCAAAGAGAATCAATCTCATCAATGAAAATTGTACTTGGAGCATAAGCCCTTGCAAGATCAAACAAGCATCGGACCATGCGCTCACTCTCCCCTCTCCATTTTGAAGCTAAGGTCGCAGATGAAACATTGAAAAATGTGGTGCCACACTCAGTGGCAACCGCTTTAGCCAAAAGTGTCTTTCCAGTACCCGGAGGGCCAAACATGAGAACACCTTTCCATGGTCTCCTAATTCCCTGCAAGCAAAGAAGCAAAAAAAATTCAACCTTCAACCTGACCCATAGTTCATGTACACATGCATGCATGCACATCCATCCAAAAACACACACACATCAGTGAGAGGCAAGAGAACTATTTGACTAAGGGAAATGCAGAAAGGCAGATATGGAAGCCAATAAAAATCCTTAGATTCCAAATAAGGTGCAAGATTAGGAATTGGGTCACGTGCAGTAAAATTTTAAGACCCTTGTTCTCTTTTCAACAAGAGGGCATATTCAGATTTTTTATAGTCAGCCTCGCAACACAGAATATTTATATAATCAGCTTGTCATCAAAGAATCAACATAATTTAACATTCAGAGCTAACTGCACTAGAGCACAATAAAACTGCTTCAAACACACCCTATAGACTTCCATATTTAGGACTTCATTTTCAAATTGAAAGAATATCTGCAGGTATCCAAGTCTCCACCGCCGAGGAATTTAAATCTTGATTGATGTCATAAAATTTAAAAGGATCCAAACTGGATTCAAGAATCTATTGCAACAACCAATCTGGAATACCTGGAAATATTCAGGCATCCACAAAGGAAGGACAACAGCTTCCTCAAGAAGTCGTTTTGCTTCACTCAGCCCTGCAACGTCATCCCATCTCACTCCAGGGCTGGTTTCCAAGACATCCCTTTCAAGCATTGCAGCCAGGTCTGGATCAGGTCCCTCATACTGTAACCTTTTTGACTTTCCATCTTCAGCATCACCATTCTGACAATTGAAATACAATTAGTAAGCAGGAGATAAGACAACCAGAAATTATAGCTGATAAAGGCAGAGCTTGTGTAAAGTAAAATGAATGTGAGTCAACAGAATGTGTGGCAAAAAAAATTTCCCAAGCACCGCAACCAGGGAAAATCTGATGGCATGAAAATATTAGTTAAGCTCTGACAATAGCTTGTTGACATTTCACTTCCCAAAAAGATTAAAAGAAAAAAAACCAATATAGTGCAAACTAGAAGAGTTGAATACATACGCTAAGACATCATAGACACAAGATTTGCAAAGTCCCAATTCAGTGTCACAAAAACACATGTTCTTAACTTCGCAGTTGCTATCATAATTAAAGAGAGATCACCATCACAAAACCTCATCTAATTAGAACTCACACCATCCTCCCAACATAGTTGGAAAAACTATTATTACAACTTCAACATTTTATATAAATAAAATCTTATCTATACAAAAGGCACATATTCTGTTGATGATTTCTTGAAGTAACTTTATAATCCTACTGAAAATAACTACAAAGAGAAGATCAAACCAGCATTGAAGGACCAATGAAATAACAATTAGAATGTGGGAAACCAGCCTACAAACTTTAAATAATGAACTTCAAAAGAATAAGCTCAACAGACAAGACATTGGAAAGGGTAAGCAGTTTCTTACAAAAGTTATAACATTTGGATTCAAGGAAGTTGTCTAGCCAGGGAATTAAAAATTAATATAGCATCAAGAATCTGTGCTCAGAACCTACTGTTGCAAACAAAATTCGGTCACATAAAGGACAATAAATTCAGATTTATTCTGTCAATGGTGAGATGTGGACAAAATTGGAGATGCCATTGTGGGTTTCTCATTTTAAAAAATTGTGTTGTTCCAAGGTGCAAAGGGGAGGCAGAAAGGATGTCACAATTGGAAAACTTCAAGGAGAGAATTAATTGCCTGCATTCATCAACTTTGAAGACTGGATTTCACTTGACTGACCAAGGCTAACCTGTAACAATAGGTCTCATACCAAAAACATGAATGTTTCTATATATCCTTTTTATTTTGAAAATTTCAATCAAGTTCAACCAGATCCATGTTTGTTATTGAAACCAACAATGTTTAGACCTTAGTATTGACAGTCACTATTTTAATGTACTGGCAATAATAAATGCATGGACACAAAAACGAATTACAAAGTTCACATAAGCATTGCTAGTTGCAAAAGATACTAAGGAAGCTACTTACGTGACGGGAAAACTTTCCAAGTACTTGAAAAAAAATTCCACCCACTCACCATAAATAGGGGAAAAAAAATGTTGCATAAACTATGTCCATCACAACTTACCATTGAATCCGCCTTCCCAGAGTTGGATTTTCCAGAGCCAGCTCCTTTCTTTCCAGTGGTGGATGCCCGGACTCCTGAATTAGACCTACTCGAACCACCAGCCTTTGCTCCACGGCCAGTTGTTCCTGTCCTTGTAGCACCACGTGCCCAATTACCATCTTGCGGCGACTTTCTCATACCTGCTTGACCAGCCCTAGTAGGTCTTCTACCTGTAGTATTGTCCCGACTTGGTGGCCTCCATACATCAGGATCGTCCATTGGGGCACCAGAGGAAGTCGGATACTCATCAAGTGGTTGAAAAACAAATGACGATTTTGCAGAAATCGGAGGTGAAGAAGGGCGTCTACCCCCATGAATTTCCTTAAACGCCCTTCTCTCTGCATCCAACTGCTTCACAACATCTGTTTCCTCAGAGAGGGATTTCTTAACATTCATCCATTTTGTACGAAGTAAAGGGTCGTCAAGTGTGCTTAAATGCCTAAAAACAGAACAAAAGTTGAAAGTCTTACATAACAAACATAGGCGCTATTTAGAATAAAAATTCAATGCACTAAAAATTTCAACCTATTTTCTTAGAACATTCAATCACAATGGACTCCAACCATGAATCACAGGCTCCTTGTGTTTTGAAATAAAATTGATCCTGGAAAAGTTTTCAGGCAAATTGTAAACAACTTTTCTTTCAATTCCCATCGTATCTTGATTGATTTCAAGAAAAACAATAAATTTTAAGGTGTAAAGAGATCAATTTCATCCAAAATAAATAAAAGCACATTATAAAATTTCCCAAGCTTGTTAAAAAAATATTAATCAATATATATGTGGTCTTTCAACAAAATCTCTACTTCTCCGGATAATTTTTCAAGGAAAAAATTTCCGTGAAACCAAACGGCGCCTTGGTAAAAATTATCATATTTCCTCAGTTAGTCCCCCCTCTCTCTTTCTTCCGGGGAATGGGGTAAATGTATCTCTTCACACCTTCTCTCCGGAAAAACCCCAGACTGGATGGAACCATTGGAACAGTATGGCTAATTCATTTGCTTCAAATCAGAACATATATCAAAGCAAATCATCCTAATAGAACATCACAATAGCAAATCTCATTTCATTTGCACCAATACATTACAAAAGATTTGATTTTTCACAACCTTCTCAAACAATTACTCAAATTTCAACATTTCCAAACAACAACATACAAAACCTATACGTATAGAGAGAGAGAGAGAGAGAGAGAGAGAGAGAATAAAGGAATTACTTGTTGATCTGAGCGATGGCGCCATCAAAGAAGATGATGGAAGTGTCGTAGAGGCCTTCAAGCGCGTACTCTCTCGCCAATTTCAGATGATCTTGCAATCCCGCTAACGCCGGCCCCACCATTCTCCAAATCCCCTAGGGTTTTTGTTTTTCCGAGAACCTACAACTTTCCCGAGAAACAAACGAACCTAGAGTTTAAACAATTACGGCTTCTGAAGAATTCGGAAGCTCGCTTTCTTTTACTCTCTACTCTCTCTCTCTCCCTCCACTTCTCTCTCTAGCTCGCAGCTGCAACCAGTGAAGACGACGGCGACGTTTAAACGTTCGAGAGACGTGTTACGAAGAATGTGAATTTACTATAATGTCCTTGGAGTTTCCAGAATTTTACCACTTTAGAATAAAAGTGAGAGTGGGCCTTGGGTTCTCATTGCAAATGGAAGAAGATGCCGGGTGTTGGGACTATGGGACCCACCTTGGAGAGTAACGGATCTAACGACCATAGCCAGCCCATCAAAAGGTGGGCCCATAGTTGTAATTTAAATAATCAACCATAATGTTGTGGAGTTTGAATAGAAACAACTGCTCTAGATGACTTGGCAAAGTCTATTGGAAAGGTGTCCGAAGCTTAGGTCTCGACTAATCCTAAAAAATTATCAGAATGTCTCAAGGGTTGATCAGATTATACAAGCTTTTCTGAAGGTTTTGTTATAAAAATAAAAAATAAATATGGGCAATCACTTATATCTCGACGCATATAAGAAAATTGATACCGGTATAACTATCTATATCTCTCGACGCATCTCGTGTGCACACAAAACATTTTAGATATCCCCTTATTAGTATTGGAGAATTGTAGATAATTGGTAGTTTATTTGAATTTAAATTAATAAATTATCACCATTGTATAACTTCAATAATTTAAATTGTAACATCATAATAGAAGTAATTAAGGAAAAACATTGTGAGTACACCAATTCCCCTCTTCCCTTGTTTATCCAAAAGAAAAAAAAAAAAAAAAAAAAAAATTCCCCTCTTCCCTTTATAGGCTGTACAGATCTACAATTTTTCGATAGGAGAAAAAAGGAGGCGCAAGATAAAAAATTAGCATCACCAATAAATTTTATTTATTATGAAAATAAAATTTAACCATCACGGAGGTTAGACCCTCTTGAAGGACATCAAGAAAAGTATATAAGTTTATGAAATGAGTCAATCATGCGCGTGGAGAGGCAAGCTTTACTAAGAGTTGAATATAACTAGTTAAGAGTAGTTAAAATTAAGGCTTCATTGAGTTCAATTATGGGCATTGAGAACACAATGAAATTTCTCTACTCTTCTACTCTTCTTTATTTTTCTTTTTCCCCTTGGGGGTTGGGTGGTTGGGGGTTTACTAGAAAGAAACGCAATAGACAACAATTCTTTTACCAAAAAAGACGAAAAAATGGACAATAATTCAAAGGAAATTTCAACCGGGGCTTAAGTTACAACGCCCTTCACCCACTCACCCACTGTCCAACTTGGATGGCATAACATAAGCTTTGATCATGTGTGAGATATCCCGTCCGTGAGCGATATGCGCGGACGCGTGAATACACGTGTATTGCTCACGAACAGCCGTGATAGAACGGGATATTTTGAGATATCCCATACATGATCAACCATCGGCATAACATTTCGTACCTCGTGGCAAATGTTCAAATATAAGTTGGGATCTGAGCAATGTGAATCATAATCTTCTTTGCATGTATTTAACATCAATGGGTATGGTAATACATGCACATGTGGAAAGAAATTAATTCATATAAGTAACCGAATATCAATGTTGTAATTTCACATGTTGCGAGGCAGAAGAAACCCACCAATTATTCTCAACTTGCATGAACTGGTCCAATGGCCCCCAATTCCAATATAGAATTTTTATGGTTAGAGAACAGTCACCGCACCATTCCATCTCTCACCAGTTCTTCTAACCCTCTCCTCAGCCTCCCAGCAGCAACATCGCAGTCTTCTTCTCTCAACCCTCCGAAGGAGATCCTGACATGCCCAGGACACCCGCACGCACCACCCGGGATCACAACCACACCATGCCTGTGAGCAAGCCAGCGAACAACATCAAAGTCATTGAGATATTTGTCTGGAAGCTTTGCCCACAGGTAAATTGCACCTTCTCCTCCTCTCACAGCATCTTCTCCCAGGGGAGAAAGCGCTTCTAAAACTAATGCTCTGTTCTTGACAAGGTCTTTCACTTGTTCAGTGACCCACTCCGGTCCGGTTTCTAAAGAGTAGAGGGCCAAGCGTTGTGAAATTATTGAAGCACATATGGGTATGTTGTCTTGGACCTTAAGGAGCTGAGTTCCCATGCCCTCCACCTCTGACGGGTATGCTATCTGTATGCATGAAATTATCAGCTCAGACTAGCAGCACCAGTTTTGGTACACTAAAAGATAGGGAAAATTATAAATTTTGTCAAGAAATTATTTCCAATAGCATTGAAGCAATGCTATCCAGTGTAGATAATAGTATGACTATATGAAACTTATGTTTCATGTCTGTTCAATCACTAAAACAAAACTATTCTATCATTAGTTTTGGGATACCAAATGTTTTTTAACTCTTACAATTTTAAGCATATTACAAATATTAGTGGTTGCATACAAGGTTCCAAGGGTTGTTAATTTGTCTGTCCAGGAAAACCAAGTCTGGAGTCTTCTTTTTAGATCCAGTTGAAACTTTTTAAAGATGAGAAATGATTTTTTAAAACTTGGATGACTCTTTCGGACCAAGTGTTATAATTATTTTATGTGATTTCAAAATAATCACACATTTGCTTGAGCAAACCTATATTCAGTCATATAGGAAGCAAGTTTTTTCATATTTGTTTCCTAAAGAAAACACTTTGATTTCTCAATATTACACACAAAATACACAAAGCAGTACTCACATATCCAACTCGCCATCCCATCATCCCATAGGCTTTTGAAAAGGAAAAAATGTTGACTATGTGATCATCCTCCACACATGTGTGTTTCAGACCATCATACATGAAGTACCTGCAAATGTAACTGTCAAGACACCCATATAGTATTGTATGCTTCACAAGAAAACCGTCAGTCAGTGGAGGAAACAATTAAAATATATTCTTGAGTTACAAGTTAACAAAATCACCTTATTTTCAAATAAGAATCTCTAATTGCAACCAAATTAGAACCCAAAAAAAAAAAGTACCCAAAGAAACAATTCCTTCTCATCACTTCAATGACCTAGTCAACAATTTGGCATTGCTTCAATAATCTCCTGTCTATATGATGATTGATGGACGGCATGAGATGCAAATAAAAAATTTAGCTAATGGTATCAGGGCAGTCAAACCATTAATCATGTGACATCTAGGTGCCAGGCAAAGTGGGAGGGAGGAACACAGCATCTTATATCAGTGTGCAGGCTGCTAGGTCCTAGGTAGGCACCCACCTATTTAAGGAGCATTACATTACAAAAATTGGAGATCCCTCCCTGATTTCTCAAGCATTATTCTGAGGGTAAAGTAAATCTGGAAGGTGAAAATTAGGGTTTTCCATTTAGCCTCCTCCTAGCTTGAAAAACGGTAGGATCAATCTGTGCAAAGCTTGGTAGGTTTAACTGCCGGAGAAATGTGTGGGCAGGGATTTCTGAATTCATGTGTCTGCTGACTACAAGGAAATGGAAGTTAGTTTGCACTTTGCAGTTTACAAGGCAGGTCTAACATCAAGAAACAGCTAACTGGGCAGATTCGTGAGTCTAAATGCTTTTATTTGTTTCTTGTAAGTACTTTGATAGTGCCCTTATTTCTGGATGAATATCCTGTAGGGTTTTACATATAAATGCTTGTGTTGATTGGTTGCATGTTTATTGTTGTTTGTCATATAACAGCCCAGATCACGCTCTGACATACTCCTGAGTTTATTGCACAGATGGTCCTAGGAGTGCATGTTGTAGTGACATTATCGTTATAGTTGGAAGCTGATTAACTGTTTATTAACCAAACAAAAAAATTGTTCCTTGATTAATTTTAGGTTCAACAGTTACAATTGTAATTGCTGGAAATTGGCAACAAATTGACTACAATAAAATCAGACCTATTCACCCCACCTTGAGGTCTTCTGGGAGCATATTATAAAGGTTAATAGAGACAGATTCGCCTCTCCCATTTTTTCAATCACTGATGCTGTTGCCACATTTTAAGTTAAAAGATTTTGTAAGGATGAGGATTTGTGCAACCATGTCAAAACTACTTCCCTTTTTAACTGACAGAAACCTGTAGCCTCCTATTTACTACACAAGCATCAACAAGCTCTACTATGGGCCAGTCTATGAAGCACGGATACGGATACGGAATACGGATATGATGCAACATGCATACGCCGATTTGGCAATTCTAAAAAATGTAGGATATGATACGGCAGGGATACGTTAATAAATAAATATATTATTACTAATATTTGGTCTAAAACATATATAATAAACATAAAAAAAAAATTTGAAACATCTACAAAATCAATTAATATGCAAGAATAGATGTACAAAGAACACATCCATAAGCATCAACCATGTTTATCATTCATAGAAAAAAAACATTACGAAATAGCCATTTAACTCTATTGCTTTAGTGCTTTACCATTGTTGCCCTAAGAGATAGATCGTGGAAAGAGAACTAAGATGAAAGAATTAAAATGGGTTTATTGTTTCAATCAAGGTATGGGTATTATGTTTCTTTAAATTTACCCCCGTTTATTTAAAAATAAATAATCACAAACTAACTCTAAAAGAATCCCAAATGTATGTGAGATGTATCTAGGTGTATCCGATGATGTGGCAATGTATGTTACTGTTCCGATACGTATGGAGAGTATCTAATATGTATCGGGGAGTATCCTAGGCGTATCGTATCCGATACAGATTCGTTGGGGGTTTTGAAATATCCGTGCTTCAAAGGGCCAGTTCTAAATGACAATTCAAACAATCCATGAGATATCAATGATATATTAAATTTCTTTAGGATAAAGACATTAAGAATTTCTTTCACTGTAAAGAGATTTATATGAGATATTAATGATATATTAAATATCTTTAGGATAAGGACAGAATAGACTTACTCGTAAGTGTTATCTACAATAAGCCAAGATCCAGCATTTTTGCAGAGATCTGAAATCCTCTACTTAAAACAAAGAAAGCACCTAGTTAGAGGCTTTAAGAAAAACTGAAAATAAGTAAACTAGACAATTTTTTATTAACTTATTAAGGTTTTGATGTATACTACTCATGACAATTTTCCTGATCATGGACACATACACACTTAAAAGACACATACACACACACATATATAAAGATTATACATATATATATATATATAAGAGAGAGAGAGAGAGAGAAACCTTAAGCAGGGGCTCAGGAATGTAGGTCCCAGACGGATTGCCAGGGTTAACAACAGTAACAAGCTTTGGGGCAGGTTTAGTTTCCAATAATGTCCTCTCTAACCAGTCTGCGAATCAAGACAATACTATAAATGGTCTATACACACACACACATTTCGGCGAAAAATGCACTATCCTATTAAATAGGTAGCCACGCCTAACTCATGTCGAAAATATTCCTTCATAAAACAATATATCATGCACACATGCACGTCAAGGGTGTAAGAAACCATAGTACTTTAACCATACATTAACTGCAATCGTTTACAAGATATTAGAAGCAAAACTACTACAAAATGATGAGAGTAAGGATGACAGTAAAAGAAGATGAGTATCCAGGAAAGCAAATGCAAGCATATTCTTACAATGGGATCGCACCAACCAAGTTTTCCATCAAAATGCAAGATTCTGCAATTTCATGACTTTAAATTTTGTACTTCTCTGTTAATACATATTCTGAATATATAATAAAGTATAGACCGCAGAAGTACTTCCATAAGCTTTTAGGAGCCATTCGCCACCTCTGAACTACTGGAATACGAGAGTGTAAATCTCAAGATATTTCAAAAAATTGAAAAGGTTGGCTCAAATCTCAGTATTAATGTACTCCAACAGCTTAATGGTAGGTCCCACAACACTTATACTATGATATGTAGGAAACTTGTCCCTCTTGACCATTGGCATGTGGGACACTTGAACCACGATACCAGTGCTAGCTGTGTCCACCAATTTGGGCACTTATAAAAGAACACACCTTTAACTAAACAATCTGCAAAAGAACAAGTATATTATGTCTTTTGGTTATAAACCTATAATAAAGTTATATTTTTATTCATTATTTTAATCTCTCTGGTTTATTAACACCCTTTTTTTTTTCTTTTTTTTTTTTCTTTTGGATGAAGTGATTGAATTAGATGAAAAGGGGCTAAGCCCAAGTACACAAGGAATACAAGAACTAGCCAAGCAAAAGGAATCCCAACCTAGAGCTTAAGGGAATCAATAAAATGTAAAAAAGAGAGATTTCGCTCATTCGAATAATCACAAAACCACCAAAAGAGAGTCTTCACAAAAGAGGACTTAAGAGCAATAGAAGAAGCTTCAGTCTCTTCAAAACTTCTCAAATTCCTGTCCTTCCATAAGCTTCGGTCTCTTCAAATTCTCAAATTCCTCTGGTTTTTTGACACCCTTGAAACACAAACTACGAAGAAAATAAAACATAAATTAAGCGGAAACTAAATCTATTTCAAACCAGATCATCAAAATTTATAATTACAATTTATTATGAGAAATTTATGGGTTTCTCATAATAATAACATAACGCAACAAGCCTGTTGCTTACTAAAATTCAAGGTGTGACATAGACCTCAGGAATGAAATATAACATAGAACCAATATAAGTCCAATGGTACAAAAAAAATTTAGACCTAAATATTAAAATTCTAGACAAACACGACCAGACTGAATCCTACTTCCTTCGTGACAAAATTTTAGACCTAAATATCAAAATTGCCCTTCTTAAAAATTCCTCCATTATACTAACATCAATATTTAGAGAGCTGAAATGTCATCAGTAGGATATGCCTCACATGTAATGAACAGTCTATGAAGCTTCTCACCTGCATCTGGATAAAGTGTCCTTGGGTCACCGGGACCAACCAGTATATTAGTAACGCCTGTCATCTGGAAAGACATGTACGCATTGAAGTAGTATGGTGCGAACATAATCACAGAATCCCCAGCATCACACAATGTAAGAACAAGATTCACGAATGCCTGCCATTAAGATAAGTGAACATATATTTAGAGGTGATGGGAATTGACACATTTGACCAAAATACATGAGCCAAAACTGTTCTTTTTCAATCCAGTAAAGAGTCTAACAGACTTAATATCCACACTTCTTAGAAAAATAAATAAATTTCATCCATAGAGTTGCTATTTTATTCCTTTTGTATTCTAGTCCTCAATACAATGTACGATTTTCTCTAATATAACTTAGTAATTAAGGAAAAATTAGATCTTAAAACTGGAAACAGTCAATTACATAATATTCTAAAACTCCACTACTAGACAACTGGAAAATCTTAGGTACATCAGTACATACATGTCTTCATTTTTGAGAAAATATTGATCCATCCCACCCAGGTTGAGTCCTATTCAAGAGGTAGGAATTCACTGCTAGAAGAGGCAATGGCCATACCCAGCCAAAAAATGATAATTGAGATTCCAAACAAGTTAGCAAAAGAAACACCTAATCTAGTGAAGAACAAAGCACATGAAAGTAGTCAGAGCAAGGAAAACGGAGAAGCTGAAAAGCATGCACACATGCGCAATGAGGTACCCAATTGGCTCATATGGGCCTTTTTGCTCCTATGCTTTGCAGCTGAATAATAAATCGCTGTTTAGAGCAAATTCTTAACCCCCACCCCTCACCAAAACAAAAAACACACCAAAAAAAGGAAGAGAAAAATAATTAATAAAATTGAAATCTTTCCTAAACCTATATACTCCCTCCGTTCCTAAATAAGTGGCCTACTTTCCTTTTTGGGATGTTTCAAAAGTATTGTCACATTTCAAAAGTCATTGGTTCTTTTTGATTCATTTCCTAAAATACCCTTAAAAAGGTATTCTCTCTTTTTCTAATGTTTTCACACTTGAGGGCAAAATTGGAATGTCAAAACATATGTATAGATGTGAAAGCATTTAATAGGGTTTTCTTAAAAAGCATGTTTTTTCAAAGGGGACGGTCAATTAGGAATGGAGGGCGTACATGTTTTTCTTCATAGTAGCTTACAAGAGAATAGACATAAATCATAAAATGCAGTACCAGTCACCTGATTTGCGCCTGCAGTAACCATCACTGAAGACTTGAACAACTTATTTTCCTGTCGCAACTGCACACAGAGAAAAAATAATTAGTTTTGCAAAAATATGTTTACCAAGATTCCAACTGCATGGTCATATGGTCAAAGTACCAATTTCAGATCAAGCCGGCAGCTTCATATTGAGTAATGTCATAATTCAAAGTTTGCACCACATTAAAGAAAACAGAATAAATGGCAACAAGTATAGCATATAAATAAATGCATTTGTGAGAAGTTGGAGGTAGCACCAGTAGAAGAAGATGAGAAAGTTATCTGAGATGGTTCAGTCATATGCAACAAAGGCATATAACTTTAAGTTGAAGACAATAAATATAACTTTAGTTAGCAGTTTAGCACAAAAATGCTTTAAGTTGAAGACAAAAAATAAATAAATAAATAATGAGAAGGCCATACAGAAATTAAGGTAGTGAGAAATATTCGATGGCCTATGACTTAACAAAAATACAACACTAGATAAAGCAGAGTGAAAAAACAAGATTCAAGTAGCCAACCCCAATTTGTTAGAAGAAAGCTTTATTGAGTTAAGTTGGAATACAGACAAGAGGCAAGATTATATTGATTTGGGCCCATTTGACCCAGCTTGCCACATTGTGGGGTGCTTAGCTTTATAAGCACCAACTCTTAGAACCATACGATAGGTCTTCAACTATAAAATTCTAACCTATCAGCCTCTCACAGAATACCTTCTTGGTCAGTGCTTCCCTGAGCTCAGGCAGACCTTCATCAGCACCATAACGACTAACTGAAGGGTCCCATACAAGTTCTTTAACCTTTTCCAGTGCCTGCTTGGGCGGTTGCCAATAAACTACCCCCTACATGATAATGAACCAAAGAATGAAATAGAGTCAAAATAGTCAATACAAAAATTCCAAGAAAAACTACTAAGTTTCAAGTCAAATTCAACTAAGGGGAAAAAAGAACACTTCAAATTATGGTCTCAATATTGATAAAAGCAACACCAATGAGATAAACTTACTCCAACTAATGAACAGATTCACGTGCTAGATCATATAGAAATTTGCTTTGGTATTCACTCCCAAAAGTAGTTCTCAAATAACTGTTGTAGTGTCAAAAGATGAATGCTACTAGTCAAATGGTTAGATTTATAATTTGCATTAGTTCACTAATGACTCATTTAATCCATAAAATTAAGGGAGAGCTGCCCAGCTCCAACCTAAAATCACAGACCTTCCATTTGATGACAGAATTTAAGGCCTCAAGATTTTTGATGAATAAAATTAAGGCCTAAAGTTCATTGCTTATGTCATAATTAATACTCTAGCAGTAAAAATTAATCCATGAATTTGGAAAATTCAGCTAAAATAATGATTAAAAAATTAGGGTCTGTTTGGATAAGCTTTTATTTCCTGTTTTTTACTTCCAAAATAAATATAAAAAAATTGAAAGTTTTGAGTGTGAAAAATTTTGGTAGTTATTTTAAAAGTTGAGGTAGTAAGAAATTCTTGCTACCTCAACTTTTAAAAGTAACTATCAAAATTTTGCACTATAAAAAACTATCAAAAATTTTCATTTCTTTACTTTTAAAAGTAAAAAACATAAAGTAGAAGCTTATCCAAACAAACGCAACTTCAGCTTTTTTAAGTAAATTATTTAAGTCGAGGTGAAAGTTCAAATAAATAATTCAAAATATTGGTAAAAATTTCACGGTTTCACCTAAAGAAGTAATGATTGAAAAATTTCATGTTCGGCTATGATAAAGGCACCCTCATCCCTCTTGCTATGAGCTCTCCCATCTATTCAACATTATGGGCACGTAATTCAAGACATGCACCATATCATCATTTTTATTATGTTAATATGTCTCATTGGTGTAAATTCAACCAAAAATATGTTACAATAAATCACACACACGCATCAAAATTAATTGGATTTTCATCAAATACTATTGAATGAGTAAGCACATAACTTTGAATAGCATGTGCAATCAACCACATGACAATTTATAATGAAATTTTGTAAGTGGGACCCTTAGAGGGTTTTCTATCCAAGGTAGGAGGTGAATATCTCCTGAAAGAGGGGGCTGGCCGCCCTCTGCATAGCTTTTCTTAGAAATATTTAGGAAAAAAAACGCTCAGAATGTTTAAACTTTTGCGTTTGGACCAAAAAGAGTTTGCCGATTAATAGCAGATTGAAAACCCTATTCATAGTAATTCATACCCTCGAAAATTGCAAAAGACTATAGTGGGTTCTTACTGGTCACCACCACCATTGTCCTATGAAACTCATAACTAAACAGTACAACAGTTTTGACATTGGGGAACTTGAACTAACCTGAGCTAGGGACATGGCATCTTTTGCTCCTTGGATCAATTCCTGAATCTGCAAAAACAACCCACTTTAACCATCAAATCACCATTTCTTATACAGAGAGAGAGAGAGAGAGAAACCCAGTTAGGGCTTTGCAAAACGGTACCTGAACCATGACGGGCATATCAGTATTCACAGCCCTCCGAGCAAGCTTTCCATAGGAACCCATCTCACTATCTCTCAGACCTTTCACCAAACACCTCACAGGAGATAAATAAGGAGCCTTGACTCACCAACCCAAAACACCCAAAACCAAAAAAATTGTGGGACTTCACCCGAATTGGTAAAGCAAAGTTTACTTTTTCAGCTACAGAGAAAGAAAGAGACCGCACGCCTCCTCAACTACCCCTAGCCATCACTTATCATTCAACTTACGTGTGGAACACTTGTTTAGAAAAGGAAGACCAAACCCATCTGTTCCAACCCCTCTCTCGCTCTCTCTCTACACTCTCTCCCTAAAAATCTGTAGATTATAACGCTTTTTATTTGGTAACGTTGACGAAACAGTTTACTTTGCAATAAGTTCAGATAGATAAGAATCTCTACCAGAAGTAACCAAAACCCATAATTATTAATTAATTGCTCTCTCTCTCTCTCTCTCTCTCTCTCTCCCAGATACAAGAATCAGTATTCTCTCTCTCTCTTTTCCTAACTATCGTGGAATCTCCGATGATTACGCTTCATTCTATATTAAACTATGTTCACGAAACCGTCAATTTCTGTCTTCAGCAGAACCCAACAGCTTCAGAGAAACAGGGGATCTGGAATGGGCTCTTACAATAATTCACCAGATTTCCCGGAAAATTCAATTTCCCAGGATTTCCAAGCTCGCAAAGGTCCCTCCAAGTAGTGCTAACTTCCTGGGGGGAATTCGTCAGACTTGAAGACGCGGAAGAGAAAGAATTGAGCTGAGGAAGAAGAACCGAGGAAAACAGAGGGGACCACCACCAACTCAATTTCCCGAGAAACTCAAAACTTCCAGGAAAATCCTTAGAACTTTATAAGAGGAAAGAGAATGGTGGGTGTGGCTTTTAGGGAAAAGGGTTTGTGAGTTTGTGATGATTTTGTGGGGGTGGTTTTCTGACGCTTTGTGTGGAGGGAAGGCAAGAGAGAGCGAATCTGGGGCAAATTTTTAGGAGTACTAGAATTGAGGGAGGAGGAGAGATTTTGATTTGCCAAAAAAATGGGAGCCTCTTAAATAAGACAGTGTTGGGTTTTTGGATTTGGTCAGAAAAAGATGCTCTCCCTCTCTCTGTCTCTCTCTCTCTCTCTCTCGACACACTCACGTTGTATGGACTAGTGAGTGTTTTGTGGGTACAGCAAATGCAGACAAAGACTATGAGAAGAGGATAAGTCGTCAGTGTTAACGGAACATAGCTATGCGGTGCATGGAGAGCCAGAAAGCATCGCCTCTCTTTTTCCTGTTTTTTTGGATAAGTATTCCCAATCTAATTTAACCTCACGAGTAAAGAATATTTATAATTCCAACACCATCAAGGAAGAATTTTATATGTTTTTTCCCTTTTTTTCCTTTCTTTTTTTGGATAAGTATTCCCAATATAATTTAACCTTATGAGTAGAGAATATTTATAATTCCAACGCCATCAAGGAAGAATTTTAGATTGGTTGAGCTGTTGTTAGTAGTATTCTTTATTAAATTAATGGTCATTTTCAGAAGTTAATAGTAATTTATCAATAACTATTATTATTTTCTTATAGCCCAATTAATCTAAAATTTCCTTTAGAATGAATGATATAAAAAATTAGATTTCGTTGTCTATCATAAAAAATAAATAAATATGACGTAAAAAATTATATACTTTTATTGAATAGATAAAGTATTATAACATTGACCCCGCAATTTTATACACAAGATGATGTAGTACCATCATAAATTGTCCCTATAAATAAAAAAGTTTAGTTCAAAATTTTTGTTTGGTTTTACTACATAAGGCATTCCCAATCTATTAAAATATCTCTATTATTACATTGACCCATCATTTTTATGTACAAAATGATTTAGATGGACTCCATAATTAAAAATTAGCTACAAATGATCAAGTGGCAACAATTTTTGTGAGTTGCAACCCGGTAGCAAGTTTTTTCTCTTTTTTTTTTTAAAAAAAAAATTCTTTCTTTTCACTAACATAGATAAGTAACATACAAAACAAACAGATGAGAAAGCTTACATAAATGAGATAGTCTAAAAAAAAAAATCCAAAAACCCATAAATAATTATACTCAAACGACCTCGTTGCTTCGACAGTTCAGACACCTCGTTGTTAGGCCAAAAAAAAAAAAAAAAAAACAAACCCCAAACGACCTTTCTTCTTATTGCATGTTTTAATGTGTGCTTTTCTAACAACAAAAGGTAAAGTGTGTAGTATCCCTCCAAGATTCAAATTCTCGTTAAGGCCATTCATCTACATGTTATTAAATAATAATTCACTAATTGTACAATAATTGTATATGTTTATTAATTGTCTAGTATATACAACTTTGATCATGTACGGGATAATATGGGATATCTTAGACTTGAACAGTCTTTATATTTTATATATGTAAGGTTCGTTTCTCATGTGTGATATCGGATAAAATTTGAACGGTTTGTGATTGCACGTGAATTTCATGTGTCGAAATGTGATTATCATGAACAACTTGAATCACTATGCAACATTACAACTATGGAGAGCGATCTGTTGACACCTGGTGTAAGATTTATTACTCTTTCACCCCTTAATATCTTTATGTAAAAATCAAATTTCTCCAATCCGATCATTGGATTAGATAGTCCGCTCATACATGTTATGTATACCGAATTTTAAAATTAATTAAATATCATGAAACATTTTATTTGTAATGTTGATTTCATTAGACCAAAAAAAATGAAAAAAAAAAGTAACAATTTGGTAGGTGTAGAGAATGAATGATCATTTTCTTGTGAGAGTCTATTTCTTCTGTGGAAGAAATAACCAATCTTCTTTAAAACCAAAAGGAATGTCCATTCCCACATCTTAAGGAACGAAATCACAAAAAAAAATGGGCCCCGCCTGATATCTCCCATTGGTGCAAATACCCAAACCTGAGAGGCTGGTAGCCCCAACCAGAGCATCCTTATCTTGCTTTGGGCATCATATTCATGACTCATGATAGCAATTTTATCTAAATGCTCCGTTCACATCCCCAGCCACAGAAAAAGGTAACTCAAGGCCTGCATAGCCCTCAATTGTGGATTTGGAAATCGAATACGCTTAGGTTGGACTTTCCCACAAGTCACATACTCATTCACTTTGGATATATTCCTGACAAATGGATCAAAACTCTCATGTGCCATGTGACTAGCATCATACTGTCGGGCAATTATTTTGTCACAAAAAAAAAAAAAGGAATTTTTCTTGCTCAACCAAGGTTGGAAACAAGATAATCCACTATCATGATACAGAGAATGAATCCAATAATCATACCTTGACGTAGTGGTAATGTTATATGGGTTTTATCTAAGGAGAAAAACAAAAAAAGTGATATATGGATTGGACAGGGACATGGGTTTTATCCAAGTTTCGCGTCGGTGTGAAGAGTGAGCCTCCTTCATTTTTAGGTGCGGAATAAATTATGCAGAATTGGTACAAAGTTTTAAATTTCCTCACAACTTGTCAAATTTCAAAGTTTATAGAAATTCCATTTAGAAACGTGAAAATTTTCACATTTTGAACAAATAAATTACACAATTTCGTTTAACAATTACAACTTTCAAAAAGTTCAACCAAACAAAAAACTTTAACCCTCTATTTGGTTCATGAATTTTACCAAGGAAATAAAAAGGAAGGGAAAAAAAATGAGGAGGAAAGAAAATGAGGAGGAAAAGACAAAATCATATCAAGTCAAAATTATTCTAATTTTAATTTTTCTTCCAATTTTCTATTGCAACCAAATAAAGAAAAGTATAATTCCTTTTTTTTTTTTTTTTCCTTCATAAAATCCACAAACCAAATAAAACCTAAGGGAAAATTAGCAAAAAATCCACTTTGTAGGACTTATAAGGACATAAGTCCATGCAAAAAACTTATGCAGACATAAGTTTATTTTTAAGTAAAACATGAAAGTTTTATACGAGTATCAAATGAGTAAAGTCATTATTACCCTTCAGTGTTTTTTTTTGTTTACGAACTTTAAAATGACATAACTTTTGTTCTACATAATAGTTTTTTTATAAAATTTATATGTTTAGAATTTATTTGTCGAGACTTTCGAAAAAAGACCCATAATGAAAATTAAATTATGTATTAAAAAAAAAAAAAAACAATTAGATTGACTGCATGTATATATTTCAAAACAATCAAAATAGTTCATCTAACTTTAATATCTCTATAAAATTTGTTAAACCAAGTGTCTGTGCCTAAATTTAACTTATTAAAATAGTTAAATATAAGTGATTGTGACTAATTTTAAATCTTCGGAGTGAGTTATGTGAAACAATTACATGTAACTGTTTTGAAAAAACAATTATATCTTGAATGTTTATGTAATCTAACTCCAATATCTTATACAAATAGTTAAATCTAAGTATTTGTGATTAAATATAACTTATCAAAACCTTAGATATAAGAGATTATGATAATTTAACATTTTAAAGTGGATATTGTGAAACAATTACATATAAATTTTTGCTACTAAATTTTGAATTTTTTATAATATGACTTAAATATATGATGAAAACAAATAATTTTAAGTGTTTGTAACTAAATTTAACATATTAAGTTGGTTTGTGACTAAATTGAACTCTTTAAAATGGATTTTATGAAACAGTTCAAGAAAAATTAAATTCAAAACCATGTACTTGGAAAATCTTCATGCAGTAGTATGTTTTCTATGAATGTGATAAGGGGAACGATGAATTAAAAAGAGGCTAGGTGAGGTTGGCTTCCGTACAAGAAGAGCACGTATTACCAAACCTTCCACCATTGAACAAAGGCATTAACTTTCCTGTTACATATTGCTTTGTGATAGAATATATAAGAGTATCATTGCTCCTACACCAATCACCTCATTGAATTCCTTGTCATCTGGTAAATATCTATGTTTTAAAAATTATATTGTGTTTTTAGTTCTCAAGAAAATCTAGCAAAAAGTAAAAAAAAATGAAATTGGTTTCATTGATTTAAGTGTTACTTTAGATTAGTTTCTTGTGAGAAGATGACAACAATGACAGCTTGATGGCATGATGGATTCATAGTGACAAAATAGATGTTTGAAGTTGTCAGGCTCGCAGCTTTAAGGAGAAGGTGTACAAGTTACCACTTCAAGAAAATGCATACAGGTTTAACGTTTTGTTTTGTTAAGGAGGCAAATTACACTGTAGGTAAGGGTATTTTGATATAAAAAATCTAAAGTGGACTTTGGGATGCATAAGAATCTTTTGTGGACTTATGCCTATACAAATCCTATTTTATGGATTTGTGGCAAAAGTCTCCAAACTTTAAAAATCTTATTTTAAATTTTTGGAGAAAATACATTATAAAAAACAAAAAAAAAAAACTCCTCTTATTATTACCCATTTTTTATTTTACCCCACTCTATTCTAAAACTCAACAAAAAAACCTCATATACTGCCTTAAGGGTCTGGAGTTAACGGAAATTTGAAAAGTCATTTTTATCCTTGTTTATCTTGAAACTGTCAATCGGAAAGGCGGTTTCTAAGCTCAGAAAGGGACGAAGAAGAAATGAAGTTAAGCAACCCCATTCGTCATCTCTGTTTCACTCCAGCAAATTGATTAAAGAAATCCCATCCAAAATCCTTCAATGGTGATGGCATTAGAACACACCCCACCATAAAAATGCTTAAAAACCCTTTCGTCGGTTGTCTTCTCCAACGATCTTGATGCCGGAAACCCATTCTCTCTCCGACGAATCATCTTCTCTCTTTCTTCTTCCATGCATATATGAACCAAATCTGGTAAAAAGGGGTTGGCTTCCACAGTTGCCGACGACTGTTGGCCACCCCACCTTACCCCAACGGTCGCTGGCCATGGCTGCTACACCAAATCTGTAGAAGAAAAAAAGGGATTTAGCCTCCGCAGTTACCAGCTTACCGCACACCCTTACTTTGCTTCCACTATCGCTGCTGCAATCTCAAGCAAGCCGCTGCAACATCGTCGGCGGCAAAGAAAGGGAATCCAAACAAACTCAAGGCGGGAAAACAAAACAAAACAAAAAGGAAAAAAAAAAAAAAAAAAAAAAGAAACCATCGAGATCATCACCTATATAGATGATCATAAGGCAATATAATAAGCCTCCGAAGCTCGACTCTACAGTTACTACTTGCACCAAACAAAGGAAGTATCCCAGTAATAGAGAGACTGTAATCGCCACTATCTCTCGACAACTGTTCAACCTCTTCTTCCACCATTGATAGAAACCTAAAATCGGCCATTCAAGTTCAAGATTCCATTATCGGTTGGAATTTAAAAGGTCCAAGACAAAGGCATTTCAGATCTGATCTCATATTTGAAATCAGAGTGAGAAAATATTTCAATTATCTGCATCACCAAGGAGACGGTTGTGATGGGGACTTATCAACCATGAGCGTAAAGAGAGGAAAAAATTGGGGTGGGGGGGGGGGGGGGTGGTGGCATGGATGCCGGCGTCCACCCACGTCGGAGGTGAACCCATTGGTGTGTCTCATTCTTCTTCTTTTTATTTTTTATTTTTTAAATCTTTCTTTGTTTTTAAACAAAGGGTATTTTTGTCTTAAAAATGGATAGATAACATCACGAGCTAGTCACGTGATGTTTTTCCTTTACTTTTCTTAACAGCAAATGGATGGAGAGTAGTAATTTGTCACAAGGGCTTTTTTGTTGAGTTTTAAAATAGAGTGGAGTAAAATGAAAAATGAGTAATAATAGGAGGTTTTTTTTTTTTTTTAGCATTTTATCCTAAATTTTAGGGTAAAATACATCTACACCCCCTGTATTTACTAACTATTACACTGACCTCCCTCATACTTTCTGAAATTACACTGACCTCCCTTGTCAGAACGGTGAAATTAACGGAGTGAATAAAAATATGAAATGACGAAAATACCCTTCTAGTAAAACACAGTCGTTTTAGTGTTTCACTGCGTTAAAACACAAAAAGGCACAACCCTTCTAGTAAAACACAGTCGTTTTAGTGTATTAAAACACAAAACGGCACAACCTCTCTTCTGCTTCATCTTCATCCTCCGCCCCTACCTACACTCCGACATTCTCCGCCGCGAACCGATGGATGGCAGCAGCAGCGAGATTTCAGCGATTGGGAGGCTTCGTCTCCGTCGCGCAAGGCTTCTTCATCTCTCTTTCTTTTTCTTTTTTTTTTTTTTTCCGCCGGAGGTGGTGGTGGGGGGAGGCACAAGGGTTTGGAGAGAAAAAAAAAAAAAAAAAAAAAAAAAAAAAAGGGAAAACAGAGGGGAGAAGGAAGAATGACGAGAGGAAGAAGGAGCTGCGGCGCCGGGCTTTTGGCAGTGGGGGGAAGGCATGAGGGTTTGGAGAGAAAAAACCAAAAAAAAAAAAAAAAAAAAAAAAAGAAGAAGATGGAAACAGAGGGGAGAAGGAAGGATGACGAGAGGGTTTGATGGGTTCGTTGGGGATTTGGGTTTGATGGCTTCGTCGAGGGCTGGCAGTGGGGGGAGGGTTCCGATTTGGGTTTGATGGCTTCGTCGGGGATTTGGGTTTGATGGGTTCGTCGGGGGCTGGCAATGGTGCATCAATGGGGGCTCGAGAAGAGGAATTGGGTTCTGGGATTGGGGTTTCGGAGAAGAGGATGCACGACTCGGCTGCTCTCCGCCCTCTGCCCATTAATGACCTCGAGGTACGCCGTTGTGCAGACGAACGCCGTCGCAGTAGTGGTGAATCTCTTGCTGGAGAAGACCCGCATCCTCGTCCTCGTCTTCTTCTTCTTCTCCTCAGAGGCGACCGTTGGGTTGAAACGCCGGCGATGGCGAGCCCTTGTTTAGATCTTCTCCTTCATCTCTGTCTCTCTGTCTCTCTCTCTTTATTTTCTTTTGCTTCTGTTGAGGTAACCCACCGCCATGGTTGGAGCGGTTGTTGAGGCGACCCCTCTTTCGCCGGAAAACATGGAGTTCGCCGGAACTTCACGAAGCAGCGGAGAGACAGCAGAGGGCCAAATACCAAACACAGCGTTTTGGTACTAAACGCAGTGTTTTGGCTTTAACAAGGTTAAAATGGGTATTTTAAACCCATTTTTGGCTGACGTCAGCAATAATCGTTAAAGTCTTTAACGGCTATTTGACGGATGGGGTGAAGTGTATATTATTTTCTAAAGTAAGGGAGTGCAGTGTAATTTCAGAAATTATAGGGGGTGTCAGTGTAATAGTCAGTAAATAGAGGGGGTGTAGATGTATTTTACCCTAAATTTTAAAGTTATAGGTCAAGCTTCTTGTGTACATTTGAATGGACTACACAAATTTATTATTATTATTTTATCATAATTATTAGCATTGTAAGATACGGTAAAAAAAACCACTCCCCATCACTTGACTAATTATGCTTAATGTATCAAGTATGCTAATGATAATCATCATAATTTGCCAGTTTTTTCTATAACAATTTTTTAAATGTCTTGATTTCAAGTCTTGGCACTCACCAATGAACCAGCCAAAAAATATAATCATCCTAATTTGATGAACCACTACCTATCAGAGTATCAACTATTGTTTATTGCTTAATTAATTTTATTTAGCAAATAAAATATTCTAAGTTTGGACTGGACTGAGGAAATTCTAAACCCAATGATCCTTTGGACTGGGCTAGATTCTAATTTGACTTTGAGCAAAGTTGAGCTTGAATCGAAGGGGCCATTTTGGAGACATAAAAACTCTATTAATTAGAAATTAATTAATGTTTTTTTTTTCTTCTAGCCAAACAATAAGAGAACACAACTAGAGATGAGTTTTTTTTTTTTTTTTTGCCAAGCAACAAAGTGTCCGAACTGTTAGAATTCGACTAATCCCCGCTCCTCACATGGGGCCACTGGCTTATAAAGTCGTTTAATGTCCAGACTAATAATCCTACTTGGTGATTGTCTAAAAGAGATTAGCTGGTTTCGAACGTCAAGATGTCTAAGTTTACAGTTCATTCTTTTGTCGTCAGCCCAACTCTCGTTAGTTGACTAGAGATGAGTTTGACCTGGTTTCATTTAATAGTTATTTTTAGAATGATCCTTTATATGATTAACCATTTAGCTTCATCCAAAAAAGTAATGCATTAACTTGCCTTTCTTCCAAAACAAACCAGAGGGTATTAAGGGCTGGGAGTCCACCTAGCCTGGTTCACTTCTGAAATTCCCAAACAAGCCACATATTCGGTTTAGGTTGGGCAATTCTTCAAACGGTGTCGTATGAAGAATTGATTGCGTGTTTTGGCATCTCAATCATTGCACAGTATCATCAGCATACTTGGGATTTGGAAGAGTTGGGGTGTATTGCATTTTACCTTAAGCAATTACAAAGAAAAGCAAGGGAAGGAAATTAATTATTTTAGGGTATGTGACATTGCTCTTGCTCCAATTTTTATTTTTATTTTTATTTTTTTAGATGTGGGACTTTTGTCCATTGTTTTTTTTCTTAATTGTAAGTTAACATAACCTAAACACACACAACACATATCTAGAGTGACATGATTAAGACAGAATCCAAACATGCATTTCAAAAGATCCTACCTTTGAGGAGATGATGGTACTTAAAGAATTGATACACATTCATATCTAATCAAGGTGAAATTTTTACCGATTGATTGAATACATGGGCATGTGTCTAACTGTGATATGATCAGGTATCACAAGTCAATCAAATTCAAGTAGAGTGAAAATATCAGTGTATTTGTTGGTTCTACTTTCCCACTTTACTTAAATTTGATTAATTTATGATATTATCAGAACATATCATAATTACATAAAAGTTTTCGCCATGCGTAATTTGTCATGTTTGAACGTTTTATACTCTTTATGTAAACACTTCCCCCGTTTTTACTCGAGGTCTTTTAACTCACCCTCTGAAACTTCAAAAACTCATAAAAATGTCTAAATTACTAATCTTTTTTTTTTTTTTTTTTTTGCTAAGTAATCTAAATTACTAATCATTTCATTGCAGAAGCTAGTTTAAAATGAGGGTTTCATTCTGGTGACATTCCAAATTTCCAATGGCTTTCTTAAGAAGGGTTGCTCCCTTCATGTGGGGTGGGTGGGGGGTCCATAAGAGCGTGAGGATTACCTGTCAAAAAGCTGCCAGATCACGTGTTAGTGGTAATAAATTCCCGTTGCATTTCAAAACTAGGCTTTAACAACCTTATCCCTACTTTCAAACTTTCAAACGGCCATGGTACTTTACATTACTATTTCCACGTTCTCCTTTTGCTGCTTCCACTATATTTTCTCATGTTATCGTCGCATGTATGCCAGCCGTTGGCCATAGCACCTAGAAACAGAAGTGGAAACAGCAGAAGATAATAGAAATTCATTTTTATTTTTCTTTGGCAATGTCTGGTTTGTAACATGGAAGCTTTTTTCTTACTTTTGAAAGGCCAAAATTCTATTGATTTAGCTTTCTTTGAAGCTAAAAAAAGCTGTTGTAAAACGTTAAACAAACACTATTTTAGTTCTTAGCTTAAACAATGTACACCATAAAGGATGATAACCAATAATAGTTGAACACTCCCTTCTTTTTAGAGGGTATTTCAAACTTCTAGTGAACCATTTTGGTAAGATTAGACCATCTTTAATTGGTGCGTTATATGACTTGTTAATGTTATAATTTAGTCCAAAAGTAGAAATAATACTTTTCAATGGTGTATTATATTTTAGCAATGCCAAAACCTTTGTCAAATATGGCACAGCATTTGGCATTTGGCAGCTATGTCAAATGAATAAAATAATATTAAATTCATCAAAATCAAATACAATGCTATTCCAAATGAAAATAATAGTATTGTTTCACACTTAACACCATGCAATATTATGTCATTTTATATAATTTTTGGTACTGTGGTACGCCAAATTATAGGATTGACACAATAAATTTGGCACATATCATTAGTGATGGTTTAGAAGGTAAACTGAACTATTTGAGTTTTGATTAGTTTCGATCATAAGAAGGTTATTTGAGATTAAGCAAACTCATTAAGTTATCTAGTCAAGTTTGAATAGAACACTACTTTGCTAATAGGGTACCACAGTTCGACTGTCTTTGACATTTCTCTTTATAGGGACATACGTCGTAGGAACTATTAGTCCACCCCTTTGGGGTTGGCTTGATATGGAAAACCTTAATTCTCTATACAAATAAGCTATTGCTTCAAATAAAACTTATTTAAAGAAAGTCTACTCCTCCTCGTCCAAGGTTGTTGTAAAATAATTGGGTTAAAGTCAACTCTATTTTTAAGGAAAATGCTACTAATCCCTAATTATTTGGGAGATTTAGAGTAGAAGGCTATTTTGGAGTGCTAATAATATCTCTTTTTTATTCCATTTTAAAGTTTGTTAATTTTTAAATGAACCTTAGGCACTCAAACCTTTCTAATTATATGTGATTCAAACAAAATCTACGAAAAGAACTCGCGTGTAACAATAATATCATATTATGACGCTAATGGAACACCATGTGTTATAAAACTATAGTTAAAAGGACCATATGTATAAAAGTTTAGGAAAGGAAAAAGGCAATTAAGGCATATGCTTCAAACTTTCAAAGTGTGGATCAAATTTTAAATTTTTTTTATTCATATACCCTTATGTTATAAATTTTTTTTATTCATATACCCTTATGTTATGATGTTATTGTAATTTTTTGACTTACGATATCAAGTTAGTGTGATGATGTGGTATACCATACCACACATAAGTTTTTATTCAGTATTTATTTTCTTTTTAAAGATTTTCGTTAACTTAGAAAAAAAAAAAAAACCAATTCTTCAAATGTAGGTACTGTACTACGGGTAGGCCGAACAGTAGCTGATTTTAACTCTACCCATTGTCCACAAATTTAACCTGAGTGAGAGAATGACTAAACCACCCTTCCAAATTTCAGATCACAACTCACAAGTCAACGCCGCCTCAAGTAAAAAACCAGAAAGCAAGTGGTACGAACGAGAGGATGTCACGGGCGGAGGTACCTATTTACCCTCGTGGGTAAGTGAAAAATCACTACACGCTAAAATAAATCAAAAATTAAATTCAACACTCCTTCTGTGAACTCTTTACCGAAAAAACAAACCAGGAAAACGGGAAACCACACTCCATGAACTGTCTCAGTCAATCGGGTCAAAACATTGTCGGGGCCACCCCTGTAATTTCAGTAGTAAACCATTATAATATAATATTATTTAATTTCCACCATTATTTTTATGTTTTTTCCTGAGTTTGATTTGAACTGTATACACCATCCCGCTCTCCCCCTCATCAAAAAAGCGTCTCTCTGTCTCTCTCTCTCTCTCTCTCTACATATGCACTTTCTCTCTCTATATTAGCTCTCTCTCTCTCTCTTTCTCTCTGCCATCACATGATCGATCCTACTCTGTTTTCTTGACCGCCATTGAAGGTCTTGAAGCTCTGAAGGCAGAGTCAGGTCAATCTCAATGCACCCTCTCTCTCTCTCTCTCTATATATATATATATATATTTGTTCTTTAAATTTGAATCGTTAGAGATTTTCCTTACACAGATCAATTAGGGTTCAATGATTTTGTGAAATCTTGGTGTTTTGGAACGTAGATGTGTTGGAAAAAGGTTTCCGTCTCCACATTAACTTGCGTTAATCCTCCGTTTGGTTCCTGAGAAAATTTGAGAAAAGAAAAGAAACTTAAAATTTTTTGAATCCTTAAATTTTCGTTACCCAAGAAAGCGAAGAAGTCCACTCATTTAAGTTTTATACAATGAAAATGTCAGGCTCAAATTTTACTGTCTTTTTCTTTTTCTTTTTTCCGCCGTATTCTAAGCAATCAAACGGAGGGTCTGAGAAAAAGGTTTCCGTCTCCACATTAACTTGCGTTAATCCTCCGTTTGGTTCCTGAGAAAATTTGAGAAAAGAAAAGAAACTTAAAATTTTTTGAATCCTTAAATTTTCGTTACCCAAGAAAGCGAAGAACTCCACTCATTTAAGTTTTAAACAATGGCAAATGTCGGGCTCAAATTTTACTGTCTTTTTCTTTTTCTTTTTTCCGCCGTATTCTAAGCAATCAAACGGAGGGTCTGAAATTTTCCTGCGTTTTCTTAGCTTGATTTGTTTGTCTGTGATTTTCGTATCTGTGCTTATATGTATGTATAATTGTATGATTGTATTGATTGTGTTTTGTCTGTTCTTCAATCGATCGGACTGCCACGGGCAATCAGAAGTTGGCGTGTAAACATTTGTTGATCTGTATGTGTAATTTGGCACTTTAATATTTGCTTCTCAAAATTGTTGATATAATTCATGGTGCTTATACTCTCATCTTCAAAAATTGGTATTGAGAATTTGAGACCATCATATGGCAGACATGATTATTGACAATTTGAGCTCGTATTTTCAAAATTTTAGTGTTACTAACTTCCATGTTTGGAAACCATGTTTTGGCCCTTTTTGCTCCATGTAAACTTAGAAAGGCATTTAATATGTTTGTTTGATTGGACAGAGCTCTAACTTCCTTGTTCTTATCAACTTTGAAAAGCCCTTTCATTAAAACATTGGTGGCAAGAAAGCTTTCAAAGCCGTCATTTATTAAACTATTATTTGCCTGTTAGATCAAAGAAGAACCATGTAATTCACTGTTTATTTTCTTCGGTAATTAATGTAACTGAATGTTGCCATATATAGAGTGGCAAATCTGGAGCCTACCTAATTAACACAGAAGTAGGCAATGACTGAGAGAAGCATGGCATAATGTCAATAATCAATATACTATGCCTAATTGAAATAGTACTGTGTGTGGAGCAGTTTACGGCCAGAAGACTTGTAAGGCAGAATAAAAGGGCTTCTTTGTCAATTCTTACTACTTTGATCATTGAATAGGATTTTGTACTCTCTTAATTGTGTGATTTAATCAGATCTGAAACAAGAAAAGATGGCTATATGCCCAACCATGCTTTATGATAAAAATTCTGGGTAATCCAGAAAGAACATGTCCATAAGATGAGGGAAAGTTGTCTTTGATGGTTTGTGCATATGCAATGAAGACCAATGACTGCATTAGTGAGAAGGAATGGTTTTTGATTCAACTTGAAGGTGATACAAGGCTACGAGGAAGGCTAAAAAGAATGTGGGTTGAGGAAGTTAGCAAAAACAATAGCACATAATTTCATAGGGGATACAACCTTGAAAAGATATCTATGGGAAAAAGGATTACTATTGCTGTCCCTGAATAGTTGAGATTTGAAGTTTTGCTAATTTGAGTTGTACTCTAGAATGGTGTCCAGACTAAAATGTTAATTTACTATTGTTTGCATTTCTATTGTCTTATCTGTCTTCCCATTTGGCTGTGGTGAATGTGGACAATGCTATGAGTTCCACAATATCTAGTAAACCGAAGCAGATAAAATTATAATGTTTTCTGCCTTGCCAATCAAAGTGATTTGGTTTTCTTGTTAATTTACTAAATTGACAATGCCATGGTCGAGCTTAGAAATCTGGAACTTTGGAGTAACTTTTGTTCTGTTCTGGTTACATTGACCAATGGATCATCCGTAAAACACACCAATTTTTGATGATACATTCTAGGTGCAAATATGCTTCAATACACACAGACACACATGTCAACCACAAATCATTTTCATTTTTGTTAGAATTTTCCCAATGGATCATCCGTAAACACACCAATTTTCATTTTGTTAGCATTGCAGATTATCTTTTCTTTTTAAAATCAAAAGGTTAATAACAATGTTAAGCAGTTTATGAGGAGAAAAGAATTAGTTTCCAGCGTTCACTTATTATGGCTTTGTTCACTACTTCACACATGATTTTTAACCTCCAATAGTTTAACTTTTAAACAAGATTCCTTTTTAAAAATGAGTTTTTGTTCCTTTAAACTAATTGTCACATTTTTATTTTCCCTCCCTCAATCTATCTTTGTATCAGCATGCTGCCTAAGTACTCTGCATTCCCTCCCCCTTTGGACAGCTCGTTCTCAAAGTCTCTGTGCCCTGAATTGGTCTTTTCTTGCAGGTTTGATGAATCTCGTTTCACTATAAAGCTTTGTGTTCTTCTTCTCCAGAGGTTGTAAATATGAAGAAAGAAAATCTGGTTATTGCTAATGTTCAAGAGCCTACTGCTCGAGTAACGCGAGCTCGAGCGGCTGCCTTTCGTGCATCTTCCGGGATGACCACTTCAAAAGCATCTATGCAACAAGATCAGAAGCGAACTCTGCGAACAAATTCAAAAAGGGCAGCCTTGGATGAGAAGAACTCCAATGCTCCTGATGCTGCATGTCTTCAGCGTAAGAGGAGGGCAGTGCTTCAGAATGTCACAAATGTTTTCTGTGAAAATTCATATACAAACTGCATCAATGCAACCAAAATTCGGGTTCGTGTCCTTCTTGTGATATGAGTTTTTTAATTTCTGTAGTCTTTAAATGTAAGATTTTCAGGAGTTTATGTTGTAAAGGAAAAATAGTGTGCATTTTTTAGCTATTAATGTTACTGAATTCGAATGCTTGGGTATTCATAAAGTTAAAAAGGGTGATTTAAATATATCTCTTGAAAGATTCATATTTGTGCAAGATTTATTGGGTAAATTGTATCTCTATCATTAGAGTTTTTCATTTTTCTTTAATCTAAAATTTGACTTTGTCTTCTGTCAATTTTGCTGATTGTCAGTTTAAGAATGGCAAGCAGGCTAAAAAAGGTCAGGTCAAGGTGTCGAAGGTGGTCCCCTCTGTTGCTGCAGAATTCCCACACCTTCAAGCTCTTCCAAAACCAAAGAAGGCTCAGGAAACAGAAATTCCTGGAGTTGGACCAGAAGAAGTTACATGTTCAAAAACTTTGGAAGATAACATATCGTTAGGTATCATAAGGAAGTGTGGCATAGCTGATTTTCAGCTTGAAAAGCAGAGTTTCGAAATGCCTTCACGACCCCAAAGCCCTTCGAATAAAGGTTTGCCTTCTCTTTTGATTTTCTCACCACCAAATGTGACAATCTTTATGTAGTTATGATGAGTGACTGCATAGATCTTAAGCTTCGGTAGCTGATAAGAAAAAGGCATCTTTGTAGGAGTTTCTGGTTTTTAATGTCTTTCTATTTTAGTAACATGACACTCACTGACGCCCTTATCAAAATATAATCGTACAGAATGACTTGTTTATTTTATTTTGTCTCCTTTTAAGCTACCTATATTATGGAAAGGATAATAGTCTGAGAATGGAGTGAGCGGGAGTTCATAATATTAATGAAGAGTTGTAAATCGAGTCTATTCAGCGCTAAAAATCATATAGAAAGCTCTAAGGGCTTAGTCTAAGGTCATATCACAATTAATTATGTGGTGGTTCCCTCCTCCCTGCAATATGTGATTATCCAATGGCAACAAATAAACGCAAGACAGTCTTCACAAATAACAATATAGGATACAAAACAAAATACACATGAACTTCCAAGATGGGCTAGTGACAAGTTGTTATTTTAAAATACCATTAAATGTTAAGTTGATTTTGAAGTGCATATAAACAGGTATCCAGCACATCTTTTGCCATGAAATTGTGACAAATTCAAATCCAAACTCTTCTTATGATATGAAATTTGCTACAACAATCAAATCCATACTCTAAAAGCTAGAAAAATTTAAAAGTTGATTCTAGGTGTGTTTCTTACATTCATCATAGACATGGCTGGTTGTAGGAGGTTCAAGGTTTTGAAGAAGAGCAGCACCATTGGGGAAGATGTTGGGAAGTCCTACATCTCCCAAATATTGGGTTTGATTTGGCTTCATTTACCTGTTTGGGCCCTCCTCCTAATAGCTTAAGCTTTTTGGTCGGTTTCTCCAATCCTAATAGAAGACTTCTGCTAATATCTTAATTGAATATATTTTCTTTCGAGCATTTTTATCACAATGTCATTCCGTTATGCCAGTTTGGATATATATAATATAAGGCTATAGTATATATGTATTTTAATATGTTATGCTGCTTGTTAGTTTGTCAAAATATATATGTTGTGTACATGAACGTGGGGATGTGTGTGTGTGTGTGTATTTTTTTTTGGCTTTGTTTTTTGTGCTCTATCAAATTGAGTGCAGCAAATAGTGACACTTTTTTAATTTGATATTGTAGAGAAAGGTAGCCTTTTTGGGAAATTGATGATATCAACCAATCCAGACGTTTCAGACATTGATTCTGACCACGGGGATCCTCAACTGTGCAGCCTCTATGCATCTGAGATCTATAGCAATCTACGCGTTGCAGAGGTTTGTGTTGTGGACATTATTGTTTGTCATTTCTTTTGAAGTAAGATTTCATGAGCTTGATTGGTCAAATAATGTCCCCAAAGAATAGAATAAGAGGAAAATAGCCAATCAAATATACAAGCAGGAAACCCTAGGTTAGAAAGACTACCTAAAATGTAAAGTTAGCTAGATTCATATAAAATATATTCACACTAATTGCACAATTTAGTTCTGTTGAACCCAAATCCAAACCCATTTGTTTTGAGACGACAGTGAATGCTTAAGCTATAGTATTCATGCCAACCCTCTTTATATTGCTTTTGAACAAGAAAGAAAAAAAAGAAAAAAAAAAGGGAAATCTTTTTTTCTTCCACGATGCCTAAAAATAGCACAAGAACTGGAAGTTTCCTTTGGGATCAGTAGTTGTGGATGACCGCACGAAGAGATGAACTGGTAATGTAGGAGACACCGATGTATCTCAAAATGACACAGAATGAACAAGTGATCTGCCGTCTCTGGCAGCTCCCTGCACAAAGTACACTTAATCTGCTAGTTCCATCCCCTTATACTATGCTAATCTACTTTTAAAATTCTATCAGGCATAGTGATCTATGCCATGAATTGAGGGACCAGATTTTATATGGGGAATAAGACTCCCTTAAGAAAAGGCAGCAACTCAAAGAGGGAAAAAAGTGATAAATTTCTTTGTTTTTGACATCCACCATCTACTATACCCCATTTCTGATCTGATCACCAGATCATTACGCCTTTCGTGCGAGTCAGAAGTTACCCTGTTCTGACTACTGATATGAAGACCAGATTTTACCTATCTGGTTGAAAAAAAATGTAGCTTACAACTGAACCGGCAAAGATAATGCACTGGGATGCCTTCAATGTTACAAGATCCTTGTGCAATTTGTTTTAAAAATTTGAAAGTCTGTTTATATGTGCATGTGTACTTGTATCAATTCCAATGTAGAGTGGCTTCCACTCTGGATTCCTGTTTTCATCAGCAATGTTTAAAACCACAAAAGAAAACAAGAAAAAAGAAAGAAACTTTCACTATCTTTCTCTCCATGACAAAGTGTTCACATATGATCCAATTTTTTGTTTCCTCAGCTAACTCGAAGACTATGTTCTAATTTTATGGAAAGAGTACAGCGAGATATCACACAGAGCATGCGTGGAATTCTGGTCGATTGGCTGGTGGAGGTTAGTATAATATTATTCCCAGAACATAGTTCAATAATTATCCTTAGTTCCTTACCATTTGAATACACGTACTTAGGTAGTCATCAATTTGGATATTACCTGCCACAAAAGTATGTGTCAGCTCACAGGAGGGCTTAATGCTTTGATTTTGCCTCTTTCTTTTCCAAAGTATGTTACAGATATCCAGTTCCCTATCAGGGAACTGTGTGCCTTAATTTGTTTAATAACTTAAGACTAATCTGTCAATATTGAATGAAATGAAAATGTTGTGTTGTGGCAAAGATTCTTGTGGAGTGGCATGTTGCTACTAAAAGAACTTTGTTATTGTTATTGCCTGCTGCTGTTGCTATTATTATTTGTATTGTCATTGTTATTTACAGTGTGTTATCCCAATCCGGTGGAAATAGGTGTATCTCTGTTGTCTTTGTCTGGTATATGGAACCAAATGCAGTATAATTTGTGGCATTATTCAAATGGTTATGTGATCATGGGTTTCTAAATAAGAAATGGATGCCAATTTTTTTTTTCCTAATCATTTTAATGTTGATTGAATTTTTACTAATCATTTTAATGTTGATTTCAGGTATCTGAGGAATATAAGTTGGTGCCGGATACTCTTTACCTCACAGTGTATCTCATTGACAGCTTTCTTTCTGAAAACTACATTGAAAGACAAAGACTTCAACTGCTTGGCATCACTTGCATGCTAATTGCCTCGTAAGCTATCTTATCAATTGCAGAATTCATTGCATTATTCCATTCATTCAAACATGCTCTGATACCATGTAATGCTTGAGATGGTTAGTAACATTTATGGTCTGGTGTTATATTGCTTAGCTAGAATGATCCCCACAGGGAGGTAGAACTAGTTACGAACGTAGGATGGGGTTTGTTAGGATGATTTACAAAGGTCACTATTGAGTTTGGCTTCACACTTTCATTCTTGGACAATGCGATAGTCAATTGAAACAATGGTCTTGTATATATTTTTCAGATAGAATGAACTCATCACCTTTTATTGTTACATTGTCAATTTAATTCTCTTATGATTTCAAACTTTAATCTTCCAAGAGTTCATCCAAGTAGTTTCTTCATCACATAATAACTATTTATACATACATATGTATCCAACAGCATATATGCATTGTTGGTTGTGTGATGAGACTGGATATTGTTGTCTGCTTTGCTCGACTTTAATGTGGTTTTCCTCTTCACGGTTTGAAGGAAGTACGAAGAAATTTGTGCACCACGTGTGGAAGAATTTTGCTTCATCACAGACAATACATACACAAGAGGGGAGGTACGTTATAGTTATTTTATTTTTGTTTTGTCCAATTAGGATGCTTAAATACTCGAACTCAAAAAATCATGTGACCTAAACTGGCAGGTATTGGAACTGGAGAGTCGGGTATTGAACTACCTTCGCTTTCAAATTTTTGCACCCACGTCAAAAACTTTTCTGAGGTTCTTATCCATTATATGTCATCTAATTTACCGGTATCTCTTTTATTTACTGAACTTCATACTGATCTTTCTTGCCTAAATTTATGGTTTTCAGGAGATTTCTTCGAGCAGCACAAGCTTCTTACAAGGTAACATAGCCGGTATTGGTCATAGCTGGTCTATGCTCAGGAGATACTGAGATACCAAGTTCTAATTTCTATTTCATTAAAGACTAATTTCACATTTTCAATCACATGACATTTGCAGAGCCCTAGTCTTGAATTGGAGTACTTGGCTAATTATCTAGCAGAACTGACTTTAATCAACTATGGTTTCCTGAGTCTCCTTCCTTCTGTCATTGCTGCATCAGCTGTATTTCTTGCTAGATGGACACTTGATCAGTCAGGCCACCCATGGGTTTGCATTCTCCCCTTAATGTATTTTTGTCCACATTCTTTTTATTCTGTGTAGGGAGTATGACTTCTTTCACATTTCTGGCAGAATCCAACTCTAGAACACTATACCTCTTACAAGGCATCAGATCTGAAAACGACAGTTCTCGCATTACAAGATTTACAGTTGAACATAGAAGGCTGTCCTCTGACTGCTATACGTTCAAAGTACAGGCAACAAAAGGTAAGCAATTGCACAGAATAATATAGAGGAATACCATTCTTACTTTTGCTTTTGTTTGGATCTTGGAAAGAATTGAAGGAAAAGAAAGGAAAAAGCTAAAAATGCTAAAGAAAGAAGTCATTTTAAAGAAATTCTACATCTTTCTTTCCTTTTGAGATCCAATAGGATTTTTTTTTTTACAGTTCCTATGACCTTGCAGTTATTACTTGAGTATCATAGATTGCGCTAGGAAGTAGTATTGTCTTAAAACTCTGACTGGATATTCAATTTTATGATTTCCTACTAGTTTTCTAATGAGGTTGTTTTTGTGGTAGCAGTTTAAATCTGTTGCGGCTTTGTCTTCCCCGAAACTGCTCCAAACACTCTTCTGAAAATAGGATTAGCTGATTCATGGTTATTGCAAGGGACTACTAACTGATGCATATACTTAACAGGTGGAAGTCATATTTGGATTTTGGCATTTTCACCACGAGGTTGTACCTAATACCTAATCTTAATCGGCTTTCTTTTCATTTATATTCATTTCTGCTCAATTTTTAAATATCTGTTTATAAATTTTTGTGACTTTTCATTGGGGTTTTGTACTTTTAAACCCGTGTCCTTGTAATGTTGAATTGGAGAATTAAGGATGCTTGCACAGCTGAGTTTGAATTTAAATGTCTTAACAGTCAATATGTTTATTTCTTTCTTCAATCTAAACTAGCCAGCCATTTGGCTGTGATCAAGGATTAATTGGTCTGGTTGTAAGTTGCAAAAGACAATGTCACAAGCTGAATGGAATTCTTGTTTTTATAATTGTTCCTTCTTTGGCCTGTGTTCTTTCCATAGAATGTTTACTTGATGATTCTCGCATTATTGGAACTTACCTAGTGATGTTTGTGTAGTAGTGAATATTTTACCTTTGACACTCATACTTTTGAAATTTGTTGACTAGTTCATAGGGCTTGTTTGGCCATATTTTCAAAAAAGAAAAAAGAAAAAAAAGGGGATCTCTGTTTTCAGAGGTGTAAATAGATTAGTGCAGAAAATTTGTTTGGGATGTGTTTTCGAAAATTGGTTTCTAATTTCTGTCTACTTTTTATTATTATTATATGTATAAATTTTCTGTCTACTTAAAATTGTTTTGAGGAATATCAAAATGATGTTCTTGGTCTGTTCTCTTTCTGTCCAAGAAAAATAAAACCTTTAAAAGATGGCATTTTCTCCCAATTTTGTGCTGTTTTGTAAAAATGTGTATTTGTGATTTATTATTATTATATTAAAGTTTTTATATGAGCCCAAATTTAACTCCTGGACATTTTGGATGAAAATAATTTAGCTCTATCCTTGGAACAACTTGGCTGTCTTTTCCTGAAAATTGAAGTTTAAGTTTTGAAATTTAAGACGACTTAGAATGTTTTCTATACTAGTTGGAAAAATAATGGTTGATCAAAAAATTCGTGTAATCTGATGATGCATGAGAAATTAGACTAGTTAAGTTTAAAATTTGGAATTTGCTGTTTTTCTTGAAATTCAATGGACAAATTGACAAGTGGAATGATTTTGAAAAGTTTTGGCTCAAAATTCAGCAGGAAGTTTGTTGAGTGAGACATAACAACGAGTATAACACCTATGAACCACAGGTGCTGGTGGATAGATTATCTCTGACTCATAGGATTATCTTAACAAAATCCCCAAGATATAGGTTTCGTTTTGCCAGTGTTGGTTAGTCTGCTTACATGTCCTCATCTAAAGGCATTAGAATAAGTCATCCCATGCCTTAACCTGTCAGGCCAGTGAGTTAATATTCATCCAATTGAGCAAGCTCACCTAACACTAATTACCAGACTGCTATACTCCTATGGTGTTTTTGGGATGAGGGATTTGGAGGAGATTTCAAATATAAAATCCCTCATCCCTCATAGTCACCACCATAATTTGATATTAAAATCACATCTTAGTTTAAATCTTTCCTCCAAATCCCCCATCCAAATGCACCACTATCCCCTCTAGAAATCGTAATACAATCAAACTTTTTTTATATTTTATTAAGTTTGGTTCAATCTTCAGAGATTTATATGGGACACTATGAAAAGGCCAGTGAGTGAATAAAAAAGAACAAAAAGAAAAGAAAAAAAAAAAAAAGCATGCAGGCCATGAAAAGTATGAACAAGATGAATGATTCATCAAAGGAGCTTCCCATTAATGTCTTGCTAGACATACTCTCAAGACTTCCAGGAAAAACTCTCTGCATGTTAAGGTGCGTTTCCAAGAGTTGACGTGACCATCTCTTAAACCCTTATTTTCTCAAATTACACGATCATCAATGGCAGCAAAACCCTTTTTCCCTTTCGTGGCCTTATCGGATTATCCCGGTCCAAAAATCCCGTATAATAGAGACGCAGAAATCGACACCGCCATCCATATATCATCGGCAGATCATTCGGGTCGACCCATCAACGAGTTCACCGCCCAAGTCAAAGTCTCGACATGTTTGGTTTCTTGGCCTTATTGCCTTCTCAGAAAGACCTGATCTGTGTAGCCACTAACCAGTTGAAGGGATGTCTGCTTTAGTTAATGGATCAGTGCATTGGAGTATATATCGACATGGAGTGCGAGGAAAGGGGAGAAGATGACTACATTCTTTCTTTCCATTTAGAAACAGAGAAATTTTGGATCTTTCCACCGCCGCCTTCCGATAAGGTGGACTAACATTTTTCTATGGAGGCGCTGAACAGTAGTCTTTGGGTGGTCAGCAGTGGATTATGCGGAGGACGGTCCTTTCATCATGAACATGTGGGTGTTGAATGATTGGGAAAAACATACATGACCCAAGGAATACAGTGTGGATCTGACAACCGTGAATGATGGGTTTCATCCCCACGATTTAGAAAAAAACAGGGGATGCTTTTCGACATTCAAAATGAAGAGATATTGATCACTCATCTAGAAGCGCTTGATTCTTACAACATCAGGACTAGAACTTCTACTGGGTTGGGGTGTTCAAGGATTCCAATTCAGCTATGTTACTACAACGAACGATAGTTTCTTCTCATTGGAGACTAGAAAGCAAATATTCTAAGCTGGGATATGATGCCTGCCTTGATGCTCTGAGAGATGCATTTGGTTCACAGAGTCTATGCAAGTTCTTGCTTCTTCTAGCTCATGCTTGTCCACCACCATCCCCACCCTCTGCTGCTTAACCTTGTCCACCACCTTAGGCCTGATTAGTATAAGAATAAAACAAGATGTTAAGTTCCTAAACAGTCTTCTAAATGTTACTCAATATTAATTAAATTGAATTAGGTACTATTAATTACCGGTTGAATGAGGAAGTGAAGACCTTGATTTGGATGATTTAATGCCCAACAATCAATGGGATCCCCTAGTTCAAATCTATTCAAACGCAGGATACGTGGCCACCCTGTTTTAAGTAATTTATAGCAGTAATGGTGCTTCAACTTCAATAAAACAGGACCCACACCAGCTGGTGTGTGGAGGGTTATTTGATGCCCTTTTCGGGCTTCGATCAATGCATTTATTTCTGGACCACAATTTCTTAAATACTCGGTTGCGTGCCCAACCAAAATTAACCCTGTAGATATATCAGTAAGGGTTAACTCTTTCCTGAATAAATATTGCACTGGAACATCTTGTGGGTATCCATGAATTTGGTCTGGTTGGGGATCACCCATTTTCTAGGTTGATATATGATTTGATGTTGATCTCTTCGAACTCAAGTTAGGGTACAAATAATCTTCATCGCTAGCTCACAAAATGTAAATGAATCATAAGTTTTGAACTCAACCAATTCTTCACAAAATGTGAATGACAGAGAGGCAACTAAAAGAAAAGGAAAGGAAAGGAGCTCCAATAACATGATTTGAAATTGTAAATGGATCTTAGAAGGAAAAAACAAAAGGCAGTTAGAATAAATAAATAAAACAGAATAAAGTAAATTAGAAAAGTTGGCCTATGAGAAAGTTCATTAAATCATGCCGTTTTAAAGGAGCTATTTCTTTCCCACCTTAATGGCTAAAATTTGCCCTTGACTTCCTCAATAACTTTTGCATTACCATCCATACAATTATGAACACTAAATACATGGACACGAATTGCGGTGTGAATGGATTCTATTAACTTATAACAATTTTTGATCTTTAAATTCAAACTATTCAAATCCCCGTCATATCCAATGATCCATTTTACTTCAGTATCGATATATGGGTCTTTTTGGTATGTGGGAGTTGGATATTTTTATTGACATATATCCAAATATACAGTGTCAAGAAAGTATTCTTGATTTTATTCTTTTTTTTAAATTTTTTTGTGTGGTAATTTTGGAGTAGGAAATAAATAATTGAATTATTAGAAATGAAAAGAGATTCAGCAGTTACATGGTTCAGATTTTTCCAAATAAGACGGGTCAAAATCCATCCCATCTAGCAAGCACATGATGACGTGGTACGATCTGAGCTGTGTTCTGCATATCCAATGTCTGACTGTTGATTCTTTAATTGCCATGCTGGCTTTTTTTCTTATCAAAATTTTTTTTTTGCCAACGCTGGTTTTAGCCCACATTTTGGAGAGAGAGAGGTAGAGAGAGAGAGAGAGAGAGAGAGGAGAGAGAGTGTGTGGAGATACAGAGAGAATGATCATGGCGGCATTGAATATCTTATCGCAGCCGATGACGCCATGGCCACCGACGGCGAGTTCAGTTTCTCTCTGTAAATATTATTATAATAACAATAAATATAATTGTAACTCTCATTCTCTCTCAACACCACTACCCAAAACAAACCCATCTTCTAAGCTCTCTCAAATGACGGCTCAAGCTTCAAAATCGGGTAAATTCTCTGTATTTTCTTAGAAATTAGTTCGCATAATGATTAATTGGGGTATTATTTTTGGTGGGTTTCTGTAGTTTTTAATTTTTGTGTTGACCATGTATCTGAATTTTAATGATTATATGATGCTATTACAGCGTAGATAGTGTTTTAAAAAAAAAAAAAGTAGAGGAGAAAACGAAATTGCGGGTCATGTGTTTTCTGTCGTTTGGTTTTGGGAAAAATGAAAAACTCAGTTCAATTATTGTAGTTTTATGAAAGTAAGATTTTATGTTTTTGTTTTAGTTCTTGTGGCACATTCAACTTTCTTTGATTCACTCACTGACTTAATTTAATGGATTTAAATGCTATTCGCTTGGGTAGATTCCGACGAAATCTCATTAATGAGTAGGTTCATAACAATCACTGTAAAACAAGAGGTAAAACTTGCCGGCAGCTTCCCCTTCGTGGTCGTCTGCCTTTGCCAACTGTGGCCTTGTGCACACTGCCCCTCGCGCTGTGGGAGCTGACCTGGAAAGACATGAAGTGTATCTATCAAAAAGGGGGATTGTATTAGGTCTAAAGATCTCCTCAAAATAGCATATGGGCCTTTTTCATATGTTACGCACTTGATGTGGGGGTTAAATTTTTTGCAAAAGAACAATTGCTTTTTTCGCCATGTATTTTTCAATGGTTCTGCCTTCATCAATTGGTGGCAATGGTGTTTTGACACGTTGGACTGATTCTTGAGAATGCCTTTCCATTTTCAAGTTCTTAAGGCCACTCTTTTCCTTAAAATACCTAACAATTGGAAAGACAAATAGAAACACAAAATCTTGCCCGTTGAAGATCACATTGAACATAGGTATATCAAGTATTCTAGTGGTATTCGAACACTCATAGTGTAATTGGAAAATGGGTATTCCATTGGCCCTATTGATCTAAGGCCATGTTTGTTTAGCTAGAATGGAATGGATGGGAATGGAATCTGATTTCATGCTTGAAGTAGTCTGGAATGGCTGTCCAAACACGTTGTTTGATTCCATTCCCATTTAAATTACCTCATCCAAACACGCTGTTTGGAATGAATTGGAATGTGATTTCATTCCATCCATTCCATTCCAACTAAACAGACATGGCCTAAATGTAGAACGACAAAAACATCCGGTAATCTCGTCAAATTAGATTATTTAGTTTAAACCGATATTTCTTGTTCGTTTAGAAGAGTTAGTTGCTGCAATCACACTTTCTAATCCTGTTGGATTGGGCTGGCAAATTTTTACTTTTCTCTTTCCTCCTCTCTCTATTCATGGATTCTTCTTTCAGGCTGTGGATGTTCATGGATGAAAGACAGTTCCATTTGTCATGAAACCATGGCCAGCAGAGGACAGAGGCAGGGACCATTGTATTCAGTGTTTCCCTCAACACCTGCTGAAGTTTCCTCTGTGCAGGACCTTTTCGAATTTATATGCTCGGGTCCCCTTATAGACAAATTGGGTCTGACCCCAGAAATGGTGGCTGATTCCATTGACAAATGGTTGCGATATGGGTTACAGCTATGTAAATTGTTTCAACTCAATGACTTGTACCTAACAGTTCCTCAGAAAGCTAGGTTTTATCACTACTATATACCGGTCTTCTTATGGTGTGAAGATCAGATTTCTCATCACAGGTCAAGGTTCAAAGATGGAGAAGATATCCCTCCTTTGGTGGTACATATATTGTTTTAAAATCATTCCGTTTTGTTTCATTTTGTTTTTGCTGTTTAGGGTCTAATCAATTGGCATGTTTCCTGAAACATGCCATGAGGTGTATTTGATCAATATGCAGTGTGATAGTGGTGTTTTAATTTTTCTGGGTCATATCAAGCAATATTAGTTAATTGCCTAGCAAAAAGGAAAAAAAAAAAGATGCAGTACTAGCTATTAGCTAATAAGCTGTTCTTTTAATCTTATGATGCTGACGTCTTTTTGTGATGCAGATTGGTTTCAGTGCACCACAAGGATGTGGAAAGACTACACTTGTCTTTGCTTTAGATCATCTTTTCCGATCCAGTAGCAGGTAGGTTCCAGAATAATGAAATTTATGGAATACAAGTGTTGATTTATCAGTCCTTGGTAAGAAATTTAGAGAGAGAATGACAGAAAAATCAGAACTGACACAAATTCACATCTCAGGAAGACTGCAACAATATCCATAGATGATTTTTATTTGACAGCAGAGGGTCAGGTAATATTCTAAGGGAGTTTTTGGCCGTTACTTTGTTTGGCTTCACTTCTTTATATTTTCATTTTCTGATGCAATTTTATAACGATCGTAGGCTAAGTTGAGAGAAGAAAATCCAGGAAATGCTCTTTTAGAGGTAGTAATCATATCATTAGATTTCTCTTGGTAATTTGTCAAATCAATAGAGAAGGCCAGCAATTTGTAACTTACCAGAATATTAAAATGATTTGCAATTTTTCTTTGTTCTTGTTTTTAGTTTCGTGGAAATGCTGGAAGCCATGATCTTTCAATCTCTATTGAAACACTTACGACTCTGAGCAAATTGTCTAAAGAAGGTGATGGTCTACCTCACTCATTTTCCTTCCCACATTAGGCTTATCTTATTTTAATTAATTTTCATAGCATGTCAACTATTTCAGGTGTGAAAATGAAGCTACCTCGATATGATAAAGTAAGCACACAACACTATCGAATTAACATTTAAATTTGAGGTTGCTTATGATCGATTATTCTGTTACTCAGTCTGCATATAATGGGAAGGGCGACAGAGCTGATCCTTCAACATGGCCTGAGGTTGAAGGGCCACTTATGGTATGTGGATCTTCAGTTTATAGCCGGCAATAGGTGGGTTTATGGGTTGGGTTGTTATGGTGAGTTAAAAACTACTCACCTGGAACCCCACCTGCCAATTGGATTATATTATGGTAAATGTATAAAAATTTAAAATACACTAGAATATATTTGAAACATTAAAAAAAAAAAAATGTTTTAAGAAATTTTTAAAGTGATAATTGGGTTGAATGTGAACCAATTGTTACCAGAGGCCAAACCCACAACGAATTTGAATTGGGTGAGTTTGTCTGGCTTCATAAGTTTAGGTTATACTTTCAGATCTACTTCAATTTGTTTTGGAGAAAAATTTCTCACTTTCATTATACTTCACTATTTACGTGTTCCAATGGGTGGTTGTTTAGGCTGTTCTGTTTGAAGGTTGGATGCTTGGTTTCAAACCCCTTCCAATGGAAGTTGTCAAAGCTGTTGATCCACAGGTTAGAACCGTGAAACTTGATCTAAGGGCATGTGTGATTTCCACTTTTTCCGCTCTCGTTATGTTATTCTAACAGTAGTCATTTTAGCTCAAGTTGATACTTAATTTTACAGCTGGAGACGGTAAATAGAAATCTGGAAGCTTATTATGATGCATGGGACAAGTTTATAGGGGCATGGATAGTTATCAAGATTAGGGACCCCAGTTGTGTTTACCAGTGGCGATTGCAGGTTGGATATCATGTTAACATCCTAATAACCAACATGCATTTGCTGTGCTCTCAAGAAACTCTATTCATCTCAGCCTATATTTGTGTAACTGTTCATGTGTGAAATTTGCAGGCAGAGATTGCTATGAGGGAAGAAGGCAAACCTGGGATGTCTGATGAGGAGGTGTGTTTTATCTATGTACATTCTTATTTAGTAACATGCTTTGTTGTTCCATCAGCACTTGATATATTACTTGCAACACATTTTAATTTTTGGAACTTTGAACACATTTTGAGGTGTATTCTGCAGGTGAAAGATTTTGTTTCCCGGTACCTTCCAGCATACAATGCTTACCTGCCCACCCTTTACTCTGAAGGACCAAGTGGGTCAGATCCAGAGCGGCTTCTTGTCATCGAAATTGATGAAGGGAGGAATCCATTCTAGGTTGACTAGGTAATTCACACTTCCAGAAGGAAATTTGTATGGAACCCAGTTTTGGTTTCTTGGAAGATGTAATTTGGAAGGGTATTGGTTATAAAAGAGCATCATCGATCAATGAGAACAAAAGTGTAGATGTCAGTTTTTTTTTTTTTTTTTTGTTTCGAGGGTTGAGATCTGTCAATAGTAGCAGCTGAAAACATATTGAATTCCCCATTCCCTACGAATGGAATTGGACCAAATACTCATTGGTTAATGCATAAATGCATTGATTTACAGTTCAAAGTTCAGACATGATTTGCTCTTCTAGCAAGAAAACTACATCACCCAACACCAAATTACTTCTAATAATTTCAATTGATCGGAATATTTTTGGTAAATGGAGACCCGTTTTCACTGAGTCTAGTAACAGCAACTGCATATACTTTCCAAACAGCAACTGCCTATACCTTCCAAACAGCTCTGGCAAATCGCAAACCAGCAAGCGCAGCAACACATCGTGAACAAGCTGTATCAAAACATACCAACGCCAGTTTCATTACTTTTATTTTCAATAGAAAAATGCAATCCGAAAGTAAAATAAATTTCCACAAGTATAAGGGCGCAAAACTCATTTTTTTAGTGAGTTTATGTCTTGATCCTCTAAGACTAATTTTCTAGTTTTGCCCTCATCCCTAACTTCTCAGTTATGTGGCTTTTAATAATTTGAAGAGTCGGCATCCCACATCTTAATGGCTTCATTTGAATTTTTTTGAGTAGACTGTTTTTAGGCCATTTCAAGCCTTTTCCTCTTCTTTTACCTCACACTTTCCCCAAGATCCAATTCAAGGGGGCCTTCAAATTTTGGGTCTTTCATTGGTGAAATAATGAAGCCATGGTGGTTAGTTGCGTGTGGTGACTAAACAATTAACAAATTTCCAACTGCATAGAACTACCTAGAGAAGACACTCTAGTCATCATCATCTCTATCATAACTCAAAATCATTAAAATTGAAATTGGAAAAACTCTAAGGAAGATAAATATATACCGATACTTTAATGGGGACTTCTTTTATTCGGTTGTTCGAGTTTTATCTTAATTCTATAAATTAAATATATTATTATTTTTATTATTATTATTTTGGCTAACATGGGTCTCCAAATGTTTAGTTTGACCGATTGTTAGAGCATGGGTAACATCATTGTCCACTCCATGTTAATTAAAGTTTAAGGTAATCCTAGATAGTGGTTGGCTTGGAGAAAAATAAAGAAGTCGAACCCAAAGTCTTCTAAGACATAAGTCTCAAGAAACACTAATCCACATCTTGATTTTAAATAAATTAAATTAGTTAACTATAATATATTATGGAGTACGAAATTTAATTGACAATAATGTTAACAAATCAAGACCATTTGAACAAATAGTAGCTTTCAAAAACTTAATTATACTCTTTTTTTGGTTAAACAAAAACTTAAACATTCATTGATCTAATAAAAAAATTAAGACCTTTACGATTTTTAGTGTATAAGTAAAATAAATAAATAAATAAATAACTAATTAATTAAATTAAATTAAAAGAGTCGGGTGGGGCCATTTGCCCCCAAAGGTCCTCACTGCCCTTATTTGGTATTATATCAAAGAAAAGATACAAAATAAAAAATAGTAAAAAAGATGATCTGAAATGGAAAAGGTGGCTTTCATAGTTTTTAGCCTATTTCATTTTTACATAATGTTACATGAAAAATAATCAAAAAATCAACTTAAATAATAAATTTCAGAAAATTTTTTTTCTATGAAATTGTTCAAAATAATGTTTTCTAGTGAACAACCCGATTAGTTTTCATAAAATCTTTTATATTTTTCATAAAACTATAAAAAGTAAAAACCAAGTGATGGCACAAAAGAAGTTTTTTGGTGGCCATGGCTGCCCCCGAAATGGAAATACGTACTACTCGCGCCAGCGTTGCTCTTGGCGGCGTTCTGGAACACCACCGTTGTTTGGCATCTCTTGCCTCGCCGGTGCACTATCCACTTCTTCTTTCTCTCAATTGTATCCCGTTGATAGAAGTTAATGAAAAACACATAAACACGCACACAGAGACGTTGGCTTTATAGGGGAGGAATATATTAAGGGGCTTTCCCTTAGCAGAAGGGTTTCTCCCCTCTTCAATTCCCCTATTTATTATGGTATAGTTGGGTGCAACCGTCCTCCTCTCCAGTCACTTTCCGTATGGGCCGGCATGCATGCGTGGTCCATACGTAAACACAACTGGTGGAGATTTACTTGCAGACACATGGGGTGGGACTGCAAAAAATCAAGTTGGATTATTTTTTTTATTTTTATTTTTTTGTGGTTTGGGGTTTGTGGTCATCGAGGTTGGGATCTGTCAATAGTAGCATCTGAAAACATATAGATGTTGATTGTCATATTGAATTCCCCATTCCCTACGGATGGAATTGGACCAAATAGTCATTGATTAGTGGATGAATTAATTGATTAAACAGTTTAGAAGTTAAAACAATATTTGATCTTCTAATAAGAAAACTACATCATCTGACACCAAATTCCCTCTAATAATTTCAATTGATACCAATAGTTTTGGTAAATGGAGACCCGTTTTCACTAACTCTCTATTTGGTTCGTGAAATCCATCAAGGAAAAAAAAGAGAAGGGAAAAAGATGAGGAGGAAAGAAAATAAAAGGAAAAGATGAAATCATATCAAGCCAAAATTATTCAAATTCTTCTTATTCTTCTAATTTTCCATTGCAACAAAATAAAAGAAAGTACAATTCTTTATATTTTATTTTTTTTCCTTAATAAAATCCTTAAACCAAATAGAGCCTTAGAGTTTAGGAACAACAACTGCATGTACTTTTCAAATAGCACACGCAAATTCCAAACCAGCGAACATTGTGAACAAACTGTATCAAAACATACATCACCAGTTTGATAGAAGGGAAAATAAATTTCCACAAGTATTAGGGTGCAAAAATCATTTCTAGTGAGTTCGTGTCTTGACCCTCTAAGACTAATGGTTGATGGATACATTAACAGTTCAAAGTTCAAGCATGATTTGCGCTTCTAATTAATAAGAAAACTACATCATCCATCACCAAATTCCTTCTAATAATTTCAAATTTATTCAATTATTTTCGGTACATATGTAGAGACCATTTTCACTTTATTCGAAACAGCAACAGCATGTACTTTCCAAACTGCAGTCATCCGGCCAAATCCGAAGGCAGAAAGGAAAGCTAAACAGTTCGGAGAAACTGTATCAAAAACAAACAACACCAGCTTGATCACTATAACAGTAGAAAAAGCAATCCGAAAGAAAAATAAATTTCCACAAGGCTTGGGATGCAACAAAAATAGGAGGCCACAATCTAAGGGATCAGATTTGATCTCCAATAATGTTCTACCACCAAAAGGTGATTAGTTTTTATTTTTATTTTATAGTCTTTTTAATAATTATAAATTTGGCCCCAAAATTTTGTTTTGCTCCCAAAAATTTGAACCTTGTTTTTTTGGTACCTTCTCACAAAAGTCGAAAGTCAAAATCCGTTTTGTTTTGTGGGTTTTAGCCTTTGTCAGGCAAAACTAATGCTGTAGTGTGTTATGGCATGTCTTGTTGTCCAATTTGAAATAGAATAATTTAAGAAATTTCACATAATATTGAAAGCACATTCTATTAGCTTAAATTAAAAAATTTAAGAAAATGATAGTTATCATCACAAATAAGAGTGGTGATTCAAAATAGTGGTATTTCATGAATTTCTTAAAATTGATTCTACAACATCAACTATAGTGATACCTACAATATTTTAAAATATTCTAATTTAAGGTGATAGATTTATGCCTTCAATTCTATGTAAAATTTCTTGAGTTGTTTTAATTTCGAATTGGACAACCAAACAAGCCATTAATCTTTTAACTCCAAGATTAATTTTATGGCTCTACCCTTGTTCTTAATTTTTCAATTATGTGACTTTTAATAATTTTAAGAGGTGGCATTAGATCCATTTGATTTTTTTCCGTAAACCTATGACTGAAAGTTATTCACTAAAACCCGACACTATGGGTCTCAATGATTCTCTTACCCCCTTTTTGGATCCTGGAAAGTGCTAGGGAAATGAAAGAAAATTATTAAAATGCTTAAGAGATCCAGAGGAATCTATTTTTAAGTTATCTTAAACAGTTTTTTTTTTTTTTTATATTTTTTTTTATTTTCTTGTCTTTTCACTCATATTTTCTAAGAACTAAACCGCGCCTTAAAATTTTGGGTCTTCATTGGTGAATATTGAACCCATGCATGGTGGATAGTTGCTTGTGGTGACTAAAACATATTTCAACAGCAGAGAACCCACCACTCTAGTTATAATCTCTATTAACTCGATCATTAAAATTGAAATTTGGAAAGTTAAGGAACATATATATGTACCAAAGAAAAGATCCAAAAAAAAAAAAAACAAAGGAGTAGAAAGAAAGATGTGAAATGAAATTACAATCTTTCGCACTCGCGGCGTTTCTCATCATCGAGCTTTTGAAGATACTCGTCGCATGACATCCCTTGACTCGCCGGTGCATCATCCATTTTTTCTCTTGGTTATACGATTGAGAGAACTACTTAACGAAGCACAAAGGCCTTGGATTTATAGGGCAGGAAGGGGAATGAGATTTCTCAAAAAACAAGGATTTCTCCCTCTCTTCCCCCTATTTATTATGGTATAGTTAATTAGGTGCAACGATAAAAGCAAACTGTTCGCATGACAAACTGTCATTTCTTTTTGCAATGCCATTTAGATCAGGACCATGAAAATATAGGATAATAAATCTCTCTCTCTATCTATAATAATTTTCTATGGTTTTGATTTAATTGTCATTGTTGTTTTAGCAATGACAGTCTGTCATGCTAGCCTTGTTCACAATGAAACGTCTCTAGACCGGCCAACTCGTCTCCAATCATGTAGGTGACCTATAGAGATTTAATAATAGACGTACATATGGGTTGGGAACACTTTTTAAGGATCTGTTTGAGTGTCTAATTCAAAATTATGTGATTCAACAAAGGAGTAGTTATTGCCACCCCACAAATATTGTTTTATACCCCCTTTCTCAATGTCCCACACATGAAAATTTTAAAAACAAAATTTTCCTTATTACACCTGAGTTTCCAAGAATGCCCCCAACCCCAGCATTTCCCTATACCCACCCATAATTGATCCCCACACCCAACCCCATTTCTCATCACACCCCACAACCTGACTCTCCTACAGTCCTACTTACATGAGTTTATATCTTGGCCTTCAGCCCTTCACCCAACGAATCTCACCCATCGCTGGCGGTACCTGTCACCGGCGGCCGGCCACTAGAGTAGTCACACAAAGTGTTTGAAAAAAGGCTAGAAAGATTACTTTTTGATTTAACCTTTTTCTGGCATGTTTATAAGCCACTCATTGGGTCATAAATTTTTGTACCAGCAAACCTCTTCAATATCCTTCTCTCTCCATATGCTTAAAGAGCTTGTTCTGACATAGCCCAAAAAAAAAAAAAAAAAAAAAAAAAAAAAAAGGGCTTGTTCTCAAGGGCATAACTTGGAATTTGATCTAGGGTGGTCAAACTTTGATTGATTTTTTAAACTTTTATCTTAATTAAGATAGGAAAAGATAACAAGTCAAGAAAAATTTTCAAATCAGTATCAAGGTACACAATTTTTTTAATGATATTCTTAAGCCGATCCAACGGTCTCATTATAATATTAGTTGTTTTTTCACCAGGGCCGGCTTGAGCATAGGCCGACAAAGTGGCTGCTTTGGGCCTTGAATTTTTAGTAAAAAATGAGGCCTTAAATCTAATTTCGCCCTTGTACTCAAGTGAAAAAAAAAAAATTTTTTTTTCTTAAGCCTAGATCAAATATGGCCCCTAATTCCAAATAGTAAATGATCGAGGGGGGAGGGGGGAAGGGTTAGTTGAGATTGGAGCTAGATTTGGGTTAGGGCTTTTTGGAAGTGAATATGTAAAGGGGGTCCCATATTAGAAGTTCGCTTTAAGTTTTAATAAAGTCAGGACCCACCCTGTATTTCAGTTAACTCTTTTTTAGAAACCTTTGAATCTTACGAGACCGAACGTCTTAAAAATCATGTAAAAATTTAAGTGCAAAAATTGCGTTCCTAAGCCTAACCCAAGCAAAAAGAATAATGCGGAAGTCAATGAACCAAAAGAAAAACCAACCCTGTATATAAAATAACTCTTAATGGGCCAGACAAAAAAAAAAAAAAAAAGGAAAAAAAACTGAACTTTGAGAGGGGCCAAACATGTAATTAGTATGAAAATATAGGTGTAAAATGAAAAATAAAAAATATTTAGGAGGACCAGCCGACCCGGCCCTTCGGTCCTCCGTAGCTCCGCCCATGCTTGTTCTGGTTTTGGTGATATGGGTAAGGGAAAAGGGTCCATTGGACATGAAAAGAATTATTATTATTATTATTTTAAATTAGTATTTTATCTTTCTTTTTTAAAATCTAAGTTTCTGTGTTATGTTTTCGCATAAATTATCCAAAATTAGAATATTTTAAAGAATTGTGGTCATCACGTACTATAATTAATGTTTTAGGATTAATTCTTACAAATTCATAAAATGTCGCTATTTTAAAATTTTACTTTGATTTATGATGATATATGACCATCTTTTTTATAACTTTGTTAATTTAAGATGATGAATTTGTGTTTTTAATACTATGTAAAATTTGTTGAATTATATAATTTTGAATTAGTTGAATTATATAATTTTGAATTAGACACCCCAATAGGCCCAACTACATGGGGCCTTAAATTGTCGCTTACTAGTAGGGATGGAGTTAGGAGTATAATTGAAGAAGCTTTCATTCAAATTTTTTTGGGTTTGCAGGAACATATACATGTGTGTGTGTTCATGTGTCTACTAACATCACACCGAGCTTGTCTTTGTGCTTTCAATATCCTCATATTTTTTAATTTACTGAGCGGCCAATAGGATACATTTTGGGACTGGTTTTCTTATGGATGGTGAGAAGTTCAGGGAGGCAAATGCCCACCCTCACTCCTTAATAGCTCCGCCCTTGCTTACCATATGTATATATATCAAGAATGGTGGTTAGGTAAGAATAAGCTTATATCAGTATTCATATTGGGGTTTGTTGCTCAGTGTATAATGTTGATATAACTTATATAAGTTCCAGGACCGTACTATATATATCGATCAATTAATGGACCATTTTTACTCCGGAAAAAGATTATCTGAAGTGAACTTGAATAGTTAAGATGTACATTGGATGGTCAAGTATACTTGAGGGGATCCTTTTACTCCTCGCCCGTGAACATGCGTCCACCTTTATTGAACTAATATGAGGTTCAAATATTTTCAAGCTGACATTAAAACGAACAATTAACCATACTGCATAGCAACAATCTTAATCTCAATTTTTGTTTTTGTGTTTTTTTGGTTTCCTAGCATGTAAAATATCACTAAAAGTGTTTAATTTCTAGTTGGACGTACACCCAAATGGGCTCAAATAAAATGAAGGAAACAAAAGATAGCTCTGGCTAGGAGGATTCCAAATTCACTATTTATTAATTAATCAAGGGAAAATGATAGAGGGAGAGATCCATTCTAGATTAACTAATAATCCACAATTTCAGATAGAAATTGGTATGACGCCCGTGCAGTGTTTTGGTTTCTTTGAGAAGACTTTGTTTGGAAGGGTGTTTGTTATAAAAGAGCATCTTCCTTCAATGACAAGTAGTCAACGTAAATGTAACATTAATTAGTGTAATAGAAATAGGGAAATTTTTATCATTGAGATATTTCGGTTTTAGTAGGGTGTTGGGTTAATGAAATTGATGGATGGAGGAATCACATCCCCACCCAACCCTTTTTTTTTTTTTTTTTTTTTTTTTTTTTTTTTTTTTCGGGTGAGGAATCCCTTTCTAGGTAATTAGGTGACCATTTATTTTTTTTATTATTATTATTTTTTTTGGAGAAGATATAATAAACATAATGTTCATGTAAATGCAATAAGAATTTTGCCATATATTCACATCAAACCCATTCCCTACGAATGGAAATTGCCCAAATAGTCATTAAATGAATACATTTACAGTACTTCAAACATGATTTAAAACTACATCATCATATACAACACCAAATTCCTTATAATATTTTCAATTTATACAAATAAATTTTTATTTATTTTTTGGGGGGATAAATAAATGGAGACCATTTTCACTTGGTCTAGGCACAGCAACAGCATATACTTTCCAAACAGTACTCGCACGTCTCAAAGCAGCAACAGCAGCAACACATTGCGAACAAACTGTGTCAAAACATAAAACACCAGCTTGATTACTAATAACAAGAGAAAAAACCTATTAAAAAAAATAAAATAAATTTGCAGAAGGCATGTAGTGCTACAAAAATAGGTTGCCAACAATTTAAGGGATCATATTTGATCTCCAGTAATTTGCTGCCACCCTATAATCTAAGAGAGATGGCTCCGGCATCTTATTGACCTCATTTAAGAGAACAATTGTATAAATTAAGTACCGGTACACTTATATGTGGTTCAAACATAAATTTTCCATGCCTTTTTGTACTTCCTAGAGAATTTAATTAACAAAAATTCTAGCAAAAATCATTCAATAAAACTGATACCGATTTTTATCAGTGATTCTCCTACCCTATGTCTGGATCCTAAAAAGTGCAAGAGAAGAGAAAATAAATTGATGGGGTTTTAGAATCTAGAATTTGTGACTGTCAATTTTAAAATTCCTTGTTTGGCTGGCTAAATTTTTTGAAAGTTGGAATGTCTAAATGCAATTTTACAATTTTCTAATTTAAAAGTAGAATTTGATAAATTTTATCTACAAAAATAAATGGAATTTCTAGCCAGAAGTCACCCAAATTAATTTCAAATTAAAATATTGACTATAACTTTTAAAAATTCCAAACTTTAACAACCAAACACGGAATTTGGTTCAAAGAATTTGAGAAAGTCTGTTTTTAAAGCAACTTTTGTTTAGAAATTCTTCACCCAAACACACCCCGCCATAAAAATTTTGGGTCTTTCATGCATGGGTGAAATAATGAATTGAAGCCATGGTGGCTAGTTGCATGTGGTACTGAAACAGATTTCCAAACTGCAAAGAAGCCACTCTAGTTGTCATCTCTACTACCTCTGTCATTAACATTAAAATTTTAAAGATTAAGGAACACGTACACATGCATGTACCAAGGAAAAGATGAAAAATAAAAAAAGCTAGCGCTAATTGAGGAAGATATATATATGAAATGGAAATACACAGACCAAGCATAGAGGCAGCCCTTCTCTTCATTTCGTTTTTGGACATGATCCAAGTATGACATCTCTTGACTATCCGGTGCACCGGTTTCCATTCTCTCTCTTTAGTTTTCTGAACTGATACAAGTTGAATGAAAAACACACACACAGGCTGCAATTTATAGGAAGGAATCGAAGCTAAGGGGAAAGGCTCTCTCTCTGTGTAAAGCTCAAGGGTGCGTTTCTCCCTATCTTCCTCCCTTATTTATGATGGTCCTTAGGTGCTTCCATGGAACGTCGTGGGGCCGGCCACGTCCTCGGATGCTGCGGTGGCCTTTGTCCAGACGCAAAAGCAACCGGTGGAAAATTTTAATAATGCACATGGGGTGGGGGACACTTGCAAAACGACCCTTCAATTGTATGTGAAAAATATTGTCACGTGATCCTCATTCACATCCATTGCTGCAAACCTAACAGTCTAATTAATTAACAATATCTGCAAGTGACCACGTACCTTCCACCGGTGGATATTGGCTGGTCCAATGGTTTTCTTTTGCTGATAAACCAAAACTATCAATTATATGGTCCTACTGAAAACCATTCTCACCACAAACTCTAGATATACGTAGATATGTATAGATCCTACAAGAAGGGATAGAGAGGAGTTTTGGTGTTTTTCACAGAGCACAATTACATGGGGCCTTAAATTTTGGTGTAGTAGCTATATATCAACAACCCTAATTAATCTCAATTTATTTATTTATTTATTTTTCATTTCCTAGCTTGTAAAAATATTACTAAAATTGTTTAATTTTTATTTGGATACGCCGCAAACGGATCCTAATAAAATGAAACCAAGTAAAGCTCTGGCTATGAAGACCACTCAATAGATCTAAATTCACTAGGGTGTATTTTATTAATTAATCAAGGGAAAATGATATAGAGTGAAATTTTTTTCCCCATTTCTCATACCCATATGATGTGGCAACTTGACTAATCAATTAAAAACTTTAATAAAAAAAAGAATAATTGTCCAAAATCTCACTAAAATTATTTTTTTTTGAAAAATCAGTAAAAAAGTAACTATCCATATGGGTTGATGTGGCAGCTACCACACCCTTTGGGCAATTATAGATTTTGATAAAAAAAATTTGGGCTATGTAGTCTTCTTCTTAATCAAGTCTCAGTAGGAATTTAAACCTAGAAATTAAGTTGTTTGGATTAGGGCAAGATTTTAGGCACGTCTTTTTCAGATAGAATGCTGAGAACACACTACTTACCAAAGTTCTTTAGTATCAATTATGAAATCCGAATATTCTTTGGGATGAGAGGTGTTAAACTGTAAAATACTCCGTAATAAATATAGTTGATTGTGACCTCATGGGTAGTGCTCAAAATCCACAGCCCACTCATTTCAAATGGAAAACATTAAATTCATGGTAAGAATTAATACCTTCTAGAATATGCAGTCACAAATTGATGATAAGAGACAGGTATACTTTCTAAAACCTGCAGCCAGGCTGATAAACTGACTGTTCATTGCTTAATGAGGTGAGGGTTGTTCAGCCAATCGAAACTATAATATTGAAGGACAAGGGAACACAAGTCACTGGGACTAGCCTTGTGGTGATTGAGGGAAGGTGAGGGTAAAGGGGAGGAGTAGGATAGGTTAGGGCTGGGGTTCGATCGAACCCCGCCAAAAAAAAAAAAAAAAAAAAAAAAAAGAGAAAGAAAGAAAGGGGCAAGGGAGCACATTTCTTAGTAGTTAATGATCCTAATGCTATTAAGTGCTTGTAAGAATTCTTAGCAAGCAAGTTTTTCATCAAATATCTTGGACGACTAAAATACTTTCTTGGTATTGAAGTCACAGTACTCTCTCCCAATGGCATTTTCTTGTGTCAAAGGAAACACACGTGAGGGCGGCTATTGCCATCCCTCAATTTTATTTGCATTCTCTACTTAAGACTTTTTGAGATTTTATGAAAAATATAATAGGTTTTTATAAAAATTGACACGTTATTATATAGAAACAAACTATAAATTATCAAACAATCAACTTAAATGATAAATCGTGCCAAAAAAAAAAAAAATCTACAAAATTGTTCAAAATGATGTTTTTTTAGTAGGCAATAAAGTCGATTTTTATGAAAACTTTTTATATTTCTTATAAAATCTTAAGAAGTTTAAAATAAGTAGCGGTGAAAATAAAGTTGAGAAATGAGAATAACCGCCCCAATACACATTAGATATTCTAGCTTGCAGATATCAATGGCTAGTGGTTGCCTCACCTAATGTAAGGATCCAAGTATTGTCCTTTTCAAAGAGCAGCAATTTTAGTAACCATTTTGTCGCGCCAATTGGGTAGCCATGGAGGGAGTGAAATGATGATCGATCATAAGTAGAGTCCATAGTAAGGGGAGGTGGGCCACTATGATATAGTTAAGAGAGCACTCGAAGCCTAAGATTAACATCATTTGGTTCATTTATATGCAGGATTTAATTTAATATGGGGGAATTGCAGATTGCTCCTGTTACTAGCAAATTATTACATATCAATACATGTTAGTAGTATTTTTAATTAAGTTGGTAGTCATTTACAATGAAGTTAGTAGTATTAATGTGTTATTATTTGCTGATAGCCAGACCAATCTATAATTCTCCCTAAAATATATATATATATATATATGTCAATCCTAATCAAGTAAGAACGAGCACCATTGATGCATTGGGGGCTGCACCATATGTATTGGTTTAATGTACTTCATAACATACTAATGCATGCATCAGCATAATGTACCAATGCACGCGGTAGTACCATGTGCTTTGGCCCAATGTACTTTATAATTTGCCAATGTAAGAGATACAACCCTTAACGCAATTACTAATATAAATTATATCTGCATGCTCTTACTTAGACCATCATCGATCTATATGCATATGTCAGTGCAAGGGATCAAAATTTCACATCATTGTCCAAAGAATGATGTTTTGGGACTCTCCTAAAAAATAAGTCTCCTTTCGTGCAACTTGATAATATCACAAGGACCCATCTCTTTTCCTTTGGGTGTTAATTGGGGGGCAAAAGCCCAAATAGGAAACAACAACAGTCTCAACCAAGTGGCCCTTAGAAGATAAAAAGCCCACAACATGTCACCCACCCAACTCCCTCAATGGGATTTCATACACCTGAACCCCAAGGCCCAAATTAGCGCTGGAGCCAATGGACCCGAGTTGGATAGATCATCGATCGGCTCACATTTTTCAAGGAATTTAAGAGTACTTTGATCCTACCTTTTTACAATACTAAGAGGCTATTTTGGCAAACCTGAAAACCTGGCCAACTGAGAATAAGTCTAATCAGTTTTATTTTCATACTGTTTGGTAAGTCTATTTTTCTTATTAAACAGTTTAGCTTTATTATGAAAATAAGATATAAATTAAACATAGTTTTTCTCAAACTAATTGTGAGTTGGTTTATTTAAAAATTAGATAACAGTTATGGACTAGAATTTCCAAACAAGCCCTAATAGAAGAGTTGTATGTTCTCTCTCATCCAGTCCCCCCCCAAAAAAAAGGTGTATTAAAAAAGAAAAAGAAAAAAAAAAGGTTCTTTTGAGAGGGGGGGTGGGGGGAAAGAGAGGCTCTATTGAGGAAGGACAATTGTACAAACGTATATTTATGATGAATCTAAGTCTACAGTATCCATTGATGGAGGTGTAGTAGTGGACAGTCGTAGATTTTTAGGTAAAACCACTCCCCCACCCCCCCAAAAAAAAAAAAAAAATAAAAAAGAATTGTCCACCAAAAACCTCCCATGATGAAAATTAAACCCCAAGATTGTTGAACATATTAAAGAAATAACTAGATTTGTTTTTCTTTCTTTGATTATAGTATAATAAATGAACCCTGGTACATAGTTCCCTTTCACTTGTTATGCTTGCACCATTATTCTACAACAGCTTTGATAATAACAAGAATTTTAGTATTTGATAATTGATTTCACATATATGCTTTGAATCTAAATTGGGAGAAGATCCTTTGCTTGGATGTTTGGCTAATCTAACCGCCGAAAAAAAAAAAAAAAAAAGAAAAAAAAAAACAACAACAACAACAACAAGAAGCACATATATGAGATAAGGGCTAAACCTTTTAAAACCGTTGGATGCAGCTAAATACTCAAGCAGAGGATCTAACTCATCTAAACTACTCTTTTTTGGCAAACCCTAGATCTATATAAGATCTTACAAACCATATGGACGAGGTACCTTCAAAACTCATGAAAACTATAAAATCTTGTCTGGTGGTCCAAAGGAGTTTAAAGCTTTGACAATAATATTGAATTTTATTCTTGATATGGAGTAATTGATTTCATATAATTTGGAACTAAAAATTTTAGAACTATTAAACGGCTACAAAGCATCTGAAACCTAAATGAAAAAATTGTTGGGCACATGCATTGAAAGCCACGTGTTGATGGCTAGATAGGTTAAGTGAGAACGGATAAATAATAGAAAGCATATTGCGGCTCTTAAGATTCTCTTCAATTATTATGATGGTTAGGGCAAATTAATTGAATGTAGATATGTAGGACACCCTGGACTCCAATGTCAAAAGGGTCACTTCAATGTCTGTAAAAGCATATTGAGAACCACGCTGAACCAAGGGGCCAAACCATCACCTAATCTTCTTCGATCATGTTAGAAAATTTGGAATTTACTACTTTTCCATCCTACAACGATAAATCAATTTTATCATTTTTTTTTTGTCCCAAAATATTTGTTCACTTTAAAATGTCAAATTATATATATATATATATATTTTTGTACTATCATTTGTATTTCAAGAAATACTTTCAACACAAAACCAAATTGTAAGTAAGAGAAAGGTACTTTCGAAAAGAAAAAGTTTGAGGGGTGACAAGTTGATACATTAATTGCAATTTTTTTTTTTAATCTACATGTTTTAATTTGTCAAATTTGACCTCTTTTTGTGGAACAGAAGGAGTATTAATCGACGTGAAAATAAGTAAAAATTTATAGTTGGACACTAATATATTCAAGAAAAATTTAAAGAAGTTTGAATGTGGAATTGGGGGGGGGGGGGGTGAGAAAAGCGAACTTAGAAAAGAGAATCTGTCTTCATGGTAAAATTATTCTTAAATGAGTGTCAATTAACTTCCCCATGCATGTTGGAAATGTATACATGTAATGATTTGCTCCCAAATTTAGTGAGAGAAATGAAATTCACAAGAGGCGCATATGAATCATGTTGGATAAAGGTTGCATTAATATAATGATTGCGATGATGGTACGGCATGTCAATGATGGTCGTGCCCTATATGGCTATATTGTTAAGCAAATGGGCTAAACCTATGCTGTGAAATGTCAACACATAAATTCAAATTGCCCGGTGGATAAACTGCAAAATGGTAAAATCGTTGATGCTCATTTTGGATACAGGAAAGAGTAAAGGAGAGGAAATTAAGAAAAATGGTGAAAAGTCGTTTAGAAATGGACTCTTTTTTCAAAGTGTCTTGGAAAATTTTTCTTTCCGACCTCTCTTTTTCCTCTTTGGCTGCAATTTTCCCTCAACTTTTCTAGATCCAAACAGAGGCTAAAAGTCCACTACTGTGAAGGCTTAATCTTTGATATGATATGCATTCTCTTTCTCAATTCTGTCGGTGGAGAGTTAAGAAATCTAGATAGAGAATCCATCTGATTGGCTAGCTAATACCTACTTTAGATGACGATTGTCGTGTTATATTACTCTGCATTTTTCTTTCTATGAACCAAAATTTTTACCTTTTTGACAAGGGAAAAAAAAGGCTGGCGCTGGAGAGAAATTCTCCTAGCTTAATGGGTATAAACATGAACGAGAAAGTTTGAAACATAATCATACATAGTATCCCACATAGTCCACGACTTGCTCTATGCGTGTAAATTTGTTGCATTTGGTGATGTCCTTGATCTCTACATCAACTCGACAACTCTAATCGAGAACTCGCATTTTCTTCCTTCTTTTTCAACTACATATAATAATTAGAATTCGATATTAATCATGATAGAAATCTAAAACATTTTTTAGTATAATAATTATGTTTTTTTAAATATATATGTTCATGATAACTATGTTGAAGTATTACAAACCATGATGTCCCATATATTTATTAAGAAGAAAAGAGCCTCACAACATCTCAATTGCCCTACTAACATAATACAAACGCATGCGCTGTCTCTCTCTCTCTTTCTCTCTCTCTCTTATTACTTCTAATTGGTCAAAACTCTCCAGCCAAAACAATTGAGTGGGGGAAAATGAAAAGCAAAAAAAAATAATTCTAAGCCTCTCTGTACATGAAATTATATCATTTCAAGTATGCTAACTAATAAAGGCCTCCTTTAACAACTTGTACTCGAGCATTTTGTAGGTGTCCTTGGAGCTGTATTAATAAAAAATAGAAAAGAAAAATAAATCAGTAAAATATAATTATTGTTAAATGAGACATAATTAAGATGAGATAATTTTTACAAAGAAAAAAATTAACTCTACTTAAGTGTATGCTACCGATCATGTAAGTTATAAAACCTTGCTAGCTAGCTTGACAGTGTGACATTGCATTTCGTAATGGTAGACAAATCAAACCCGTATAAACTAATATCAGAATTTATAGTTTGATGAGTTTGGCATTAAGGCTGTGTTTAGGTGAGCAATTTTCCGGCTGCGGCGGCGGCTGGGGGAGGGGGGAAACTTAAACTTAAAAAATTCCAATATCTAGTCAAATACGTAATTTGGTTATAAGAATTTGAGAAATTTTGTTTTACATGCAAATTTTGCCTAGAAATTCTTCACCCAAAAATATTATTAAGTTTAATTCTAGTCTTGATTTGATTATCGCTGCAAAATGTGATGACAAATTGTCATGTTATTATTTTGCTAAATTTAATTACAATTGCAAATAAGAGAGCATAGAGTTAGAAATTACCTAGCCCAATTGCCTCTGAGCTCTTCATTAACCGTAATCGCTTGCATGATTCAACAAACATACTGAGAAAAAGAAAACGAAGAGGAAATTAATAAGATCCTAATAGGGTAGATTGGGTTAATATATACAAATATCTCAAAGTCATTTTTGAAAAAACTTACTTCCAAGGTACATCTCCAACCAACATCCAGTCACCATCTTTGTCCTCATACGTCGGTACATATTCAGATCCATTTACAGGGTCCATGAGCTTTCTCTCATTCAGATAATTACCTACAAAAAATTCACCGCAAAATACTATATAAATTACCCCTGGCATATATATATATATATATATATATATATATACACGAAAAATATCGTATGTATATTGACCTACAATCATAGAATCATCAAATACGTACGGATGGTGAAGCAGGAGAACATATTTTCAAGAGCACTCAACAGCAGCTGATAGCTGCTGTACATCTGTAGATCAACTTTTCTTAGATAAGGAGCTCCATCTACGGCCACTTTTACATAGTTGCAGCTCTTCACCGCGTTCTTCCTGGTTGCTCTCACCGGTGGCCACCCCACCACTTGTGCCCTGAAAAACAATATTGCAATACAAATTTTAGTACTCATACTAGAAAGGTGCATGCACCATGTGAAAATTTTGGAATGCCCTCTATATGCATGGGATAACCCCTATTTTCCAACACAAACGTGATCGGCTAGTAAAGAAAAACATAATCCCACCGGGCACTCTTGATCCCCTTTGGGATTACCCCAAAGAAGAAAGGACAAGGAGATCGATTTCAGGGAATAGTTGAGACCAAGGTTTCGGACACCTTTGTTATAAAAAAAACATAAAAGTAAAATAAAGAAAAACATAATCCAACACACGGTTTGATAAATTAAACGCGGATCATAACCCCCCAAAAAAAAAAAAAAAAAAAAAAAAATTGAGTGTAAGGTAATCTGATAAGTAATAATGACCCATATATTATTATATGAAAATATAAATATGAGCAAATCTCAAAAAGAATATATTCTAAAAACTTACTTTGCCGCGGGAGGTTTTGTCACGCAGGAGGCATTTTCAGAATGGCGGTCGTCATCACAATCTTCCCTGGGATGTTCCATGCTCGAGCTCCCAAGGGTCAAATCGCCGGTTTGACAAAACCCACGTTTAGTACCGGAGTTGCATCCTGCCTCTCGAGATTTACCCGGTATACCCAAGGTTAGCTCTGTCTCCCTAAAATTGAGGCCGGTGGTTTTGGACTCCGGCGAGTGTTTTGCCGTCTCCGGTGACATCTTCCTTATCGTGGTATAGCTTCTTTGATTTCTTTTGCAAAGTGAGATTGAATTATGTGACTTGCATTTGTCTGTTCTCTCTATATAAATAGAGGAAAAATCTGGCCGGCATATATGACTAAGCCATTCCCTGCTCGACACATGTGTACCAAAGAGCGGTTGTGATTCATCGACAAAGGTGACAGTCTATGACGGGAAGCGTGTGTGTGATTTGTTTTGTAGTTTGGGCCCCTGGTCGGTCCGACCCGGTCACTTTCATGATTGTTAGATTTTGATATTTTATGGGGGAAATTGTAACATGTTGTAACTTACACCAATAACATATCTGTGTATCAACCCTAATATCCGTTGGATGGACATATATCCCAAGGACGCATTTGAGCATCCTATGAGGTTTTTTTCGTGCTGAGGGGTTTTTTTTGGGTCTCTCATCTCTCCATCAAGCCTTGAACCTTTGGCTTATAGCTCACAACACATGCAAAACCAACAAGCTATAAGGAGATTTGGTGTTTTTGTAGTTAGCCATAATCTATAGGGATTACATCCTCTCTTCTTTAGTGGCCACAAATTATCATGCAACAAGCTAAATCATGCTAGTATTCTTTGAAATTTTGAATGGATTGATTATGTAGTATTTGAAGGGAAAAAATTGATGATGTCAAACGTGGCCATGTAGAATTAAGAGTCAACACATATAGTTGAATGGTATGGTCTTGCAACATCAATTTTAAGGAAATTGTTGTTTCTCTCATTACTTGTTAAGTAATATTAGAGAAAAAATATCTCTTATTTGGAGAAAAAATATCGAGAATTATTGCATTTTATTTAATGGGAGTTGATTGAGTGTAGATAGTTCAGAACAAATCGTATGGATAGAAGGCGTGTGTAACTTTACACGCACACGTGTATTTGTTACGCATGACCTCCGATCGTGCAATCCTGTTTGAGACATGTAGGATGGTCTGTACCCGATTTTTCCTTTTTACTTAATTAAGTCTCTTATAAAGCAACTAACATCAGAAAGAGTTTTAAACATCCTCTTTTTGTTTCTCATAGGAAAAATGTTAAAACAACTAATTTCAATCACCAACTTGATTTTCCAATTGATGTGGGGATATGATGATAAATTGGTAACAAATAGAGAAATTGAGCCTAGCTCCATTTATTTTGAGCTCAAATAATTAATGCAATGCATGCTACATTAGTGGAAGATAAGATCGGTGGCTGTAATAACATTTCCTTTTGAAACATTCTAAAGGAATTAAACTTAGAAATTTTCACTCAATTTGGATTTTGATTTTTAATAATAAAAAGTCATTACAAGCATTGGTATCTCTCCGCTTGCTGAGTGAAACCCAACGTACGAGTTAGGGTGTACGTTAGAAAAGAGAAAATGAAAAATGAAAAAGAAAGGATCCATTAAAATTAAGGTGCATGCATATATATTTATAAATGCAGTCAATTTAAACCATAATCAGAGGCAGAGAGTGAATCATGCATCTTGCAGGATCAGACAAGTGCTACGCTGAATCCAATCCCTGTGCCCGTGTATTTCTGTGTAGAAAGGTGATGGAAAGGGGAGGTGGGACCAACATGTCTGGGGGTTCTTAAGGAACAAGTCAACTTCTAGTGAGAGAAATGGGGTCCCACACCATCCCCCATGTGATCATGTCTGTTTGTCGGTAGTATACGTGGTCTCTTTCCCATCATCTCCTCTGATGAGTAATAAAGGTGTATTAAAGAAACAAAGACTAAAGAGGTCCCAGTGTTTCCAACCCACTCAGCCTGTACTCGCCCGCGGCTTTGGAACATGTTAACGGCCCTTAGGTTGCTAATTTTACCTTATGACCGGAATTTACGGGTCCTCGTGCATTTGAGATTGTGCAAGACTAATTCTAGTGCTGTGGAATCAATGACATGAATGGTTCTATACAGGTTTTTCTTTCAAGTTGGTAGTGTCATAGTCTGAACCAGTCCGATTTAAGACGCTAATGCATATCAAATTGATGGTATTGTCAACAATCTCAAGCCTGTCTAAGGTGGCTCCATGGCAATATGTGTCTTGTCATGTGTCACCAGCTCATTATCTTTGGTGTTAATGGTGTCGTCATGTCTACTAAATGTTACATTGATGCTCTAACTACAATGTCAAAATAAGTTGGCTGGTTATGAAGAAAAAAAATGAACATTTGAACGGCGAAAGTTTATTTTCTCCAAAAAAATCAAAAGAATTGATAGCCATTCTTCCTAAATGGCTAATCACACCCTTTAGGACAGGTTTAATGTCTCTCCTATTTCATTCCCGCACCCTTACCAATGTTCTCATTTCATTTTCATTCCAATTCCACGCATTTGTATTCACATTCGAAATTTTCTTTCATTTCATTTACACAAACCAAAGGTACACAAGGTTAATGCCAACCTTAGCTAGCTAATGTAAGACTTGCTTTTTAAATCCACTTATCTATTATCATGCGGGAACAAAAATATCACAGCTATTGTTCGTGGGAGCTAGAATACAAAATTTGAGTCTACTCCTATACCTTTCGTAAGTAAAGTAGCAATTAGTTAGTTGAAAATTTGGTAGCCGGAGCATTACAGGCACATAGACAACGTGAGAGAAACAGCGACGGCAAGGGTTGTGGCGATTGTTGATGGAAAGGATATTAGAAGTAGCTCTGGGAGATATTTTCCTTTCCAAAATAACTTTATTTGATTGTTTTATGTGTAATAATCTCAAATAATGACAAAACCATATTTGAGAACCCAAGGGTTATACTTCAATCCACATCATACAAATTCAGGGCAGTAAAATACACCAAAGCAAACAAGATATTTTTATTTTTTGTACTTTGAAATTTTTGGAACCTAGAGGGTAAAATTGTATGTGGTTGTGGGGACAGATATCTCTGGTGGATCAATTCCAAAATAAGTTATTGACAATGACAAATTTTTCACTGTTTCATCACCACCTTCTAGTCATTTTCCCCCTCAATTTTACTACTTGCTTCCTTTTATACGTCTACTTGCTTGTCCGGTTTGAAAACCAATGGTATCTTTCGATATATTTGACTTGTCAATTAATTTTAAAATTTTCAGAGAAATTAACGCTTAACGTACCCTTTGGAGTTTCCCTCATGGAAAAAGGTTAACAAAATATAGAAAAAAGGAAAAAAATGAAAAAATAACCATTAAACAAAAAACAAATAATCTATACAAATTAAGTGAGTTAGACACGAGTATTAACAGAAGTGAGTACCCAAAAAAAAAAAAAATTTTTTTTTTCTTTTTTAGTGGCAACCTTTATAAATTAAAATTTTAAATAACATAGTGTTTACTACTTTAATATATCTACATAAATAGTTTTGTTAAAAAAAAAAAAAATGGTGTTATTTTATGGGTAACATCGAATGCACTCCTATTTCTTGCTTCTTGCATATATCCCTCGTTGCAGATTATAAGAGTTCCTATAATACACTGAGTGGAGCTCATGCAATGAATTGTGGAGCTCAAACAAATGCTTTCCTTTTTTAATTAATCCAAAAAAATAATCTAAGTGCATACGGTCGGTCAAATTTCCAACAGCTTCCGCCGCCGCGCAATGCGTTAAGGATCGGTGAATACTTTGGAAACGGAAAAAGGATGACTTAAAACGCCTCTAAATAATAATCTAACCTAACAGATTGTTATATATTTTATTATGCAATATGGACTAAATTCATCTCCACTTGACCGCGATCGGGTTGCATCATGTCGGAATTATATGATATTAATGGTAGGTTTGTTCGTTTTGATTAGAATATTTGGGTATGTGAGAATGCGGATTAGATTATGTACCCGGAATTAAGCAAGAGTTCATTGTTTTTGTGCTCTAATTGTGTGAATCTCTTCCACTAAACATAACATTCATGCATGTATGCACCAAGATTATGAGAACATGGCACGGGAACATGGGCTTTTGTTCTAGAACATGGGGCTTTTGACCTCCACTTTGTGTCCCCTAGATGAAGTTGACAACTTTTATGTTTACAATAAAACTGGATTAACGAATCCCGAATATTTAATTCTCTTCTAACTGTATTCGTTATGATTTTTAAATTACAGGTTTTTTTTTTTTTTTTTTGGGAAGGGGGGGGGGGGGGGGGGGGGGGGGTGGTGGTTTAAGTATTAAATTACAGGTTGAGTGACCATATAGGAAAATATTGTTGTGGCATTATACCATTTTGGTTTATATTTTCTTAACCATATAAACTAAGTACTGCGATATGTGGAAAGAGCTTGGATTTGGAAACCGAAAGCTAACATGATGAAATTGTATTGCATTTTCGTTTTCTGGGAAAATAAAATTCGAGTGACTTTTATCTTGGTGAAGTTATTTTGAGGGTGATGCCTGGTAAAAGTACAAGATTATATTAGCACAAAATCATATATATGGAGCCTAAACTACTAAAGTCACATAGGGCCGTGGATGGTGCCTTGCAGAAGACATCCATTTAGATTAGGGGATTATGACTCCTTATCGTGGGCTCAAATATACCTTACAAATATATTCAACAATTCATTAGAAAACAAATTTAATTCACCCCGTAATTAAATAGAAAAAAAAAAAAAAAAAAAAAAAAAAAAAAAGAGAGGACATACATGTCAGTTATGATTATGGTGATACGATTTTTTGATCATTAACGTTTTTATTTTTACATGTATACTGTGTCTAGTACAATATAGAGCAATTACGTAAAATAATATCTCCCATCACTTACTTAATTAGGTTGCGTGTATTGAATTCAAATTTGTGGCATGTTGATATGATCAATCTAACGCTTGTGTAAGGAGTTATAGATTAGGATGTGTGTGGCTGTTAGGAAAAACACATGAAAATTTCGAGACCTAGAGCTAGGGTTATTTTTCATTGCCTGTCAAGCAACCAAGAACATAGTGCAAAAAGTTTGTGCCTAACTTTGCAAAAAGATCATTTTGGGTCAAGGAAACATCAGTGCAAGAGAGAAAATAAAATATAATCCATAGTCAACAACAAAAAGTCATCTTAAACACATAAATAAAATCTATAAGCTATGATGAGGAGGAGGAATCTTTCCTTTTCTAGGGATCAATCCCATCTAGACATCAAATTCTCACATTTGTAATTTAAGCAACAATCGTCTGCTTAATCACATCATTAGGCACCACCATTAAAGAAAATAGAAAAGTGTGTACGAGAAGATAGAAATCTAGTCAAATTTTCAATGCCACGATATATTTTTCAGTCACTCATTTTTCGAAGACCCCTTGAGAGAGCTTCCTGTCTCTAGTCCAAAGCCTTTGGCTTCCGATCTCTTCATGATCCTCAACCTATTGCATGATTCTATGAACATCCTGCGAAAAAGATATTTAATGGATTATTAGGCTAATTTGCACAACATAAATAGAAGCTGGCTTAAGAAAAAAAAAAAAAAAAAAAAAGAAAATGAAAAAGAAGAAGAAGAAGAAGGGGCTGGCTACTGCTATGACATGTAATTGGGCCACTTGCAAGATCTGTTCAAAATTTTTTTTTTTCTCCCCCCAAAAAAAAAAATTAAAGATCTGTTCAATTTTTGGAAAAGTGGCCAGGAAGATTTCTATCCAAGTCTCCAATAATGTGTTGGCCTGACTGGGTGTAGACGTCTAGTCCTCGAGGACAGTTTTGTCATCAAATCGACATTATCATGAGGATTTGCGTGTGTCGGCAGTATGTGGGTCCAAGTCATGGATTCCAGGTGAGAGGATAAGAAGTCAGAATGACAAATATGCCACTTCCATTCCCACAAATGACAACTATGTTCTTCTAGGTTATTCTGGAAACCGTGATGTGTTCCTCAATTACACTCAAATTATTATTATTTTTTTTTTCTGATAAGCAACACACATTTAATAAAGGTGTGTTTGGGTGCAAAATTACCCAAATTTTCAGGGTAACTAACAATGTTTCAGGGGTAGGTCTTGTTTTTATTATTATTATATATTTTTTTTGTATTGCGATCAGGATATCCTAGGCCAACTTACGCGTACCAAACTAAGTCTCCTCTTCGGTCTGATCAAAGATAGATTATCCATGTTGAAACTAGGGGATTCATAAGGAAAATTCTTTTCAGCCTAGACCAAAGGCTAAATATATAATGCATGTATTAATGTTTTCACTTGTTACCAAAAACACAAAAAAAAGACCAAAATTTTCAACGCCAACAAATGCCAATTGACTAACATGTTACTATGTTCTCGACATAATTATCAGTAATTAAGTCTACTTTAGTTTATAAAATAAAGTCTACTTTAGTTGCAAATAGGTTTCTAATTATGTCGGGTTTTTGGCTAACCTATGTTTTTTTGCCCTTATTGTTCTTGCCGACACATTTGATTCTTTTAACTATTTTCAATTTTTGGGAAACTACTTTTACTGTGACCCATTAACCCTTCACTGTTAAAATTCCAAGGACCAAGTAAATCTAGAATTTAATCAAACTAAGTAGGGAATTAATCAAATTGGAATCCGGCCACCTGATTTTTGAGCGAATCTGATCATCCTCAAGTCAGACTCATTGAAATAGATTATATTAAGATTGGCCTAATTATCATATGAGATGCATAAGTCTACTAATGCAAACCATCTTGCTGAGTTTTAATCAGAATTTTTCTCTAATTAACCGATTAAACTACAACTAATCGTTACAACCTCAAAAATCATATCAACAGATTGTCGTTTGTGCATGTAACCATAGTTGATGTGTAATTTTACTCATAACATATCATTTACATGTAGCATAATTACTTTTGTTTGGCCTGAATTGAGAGGAATTGGAATGAAACGAATGAGAATATTCCCTCACTCTAGGCCAAACAAATGTGCCTTAAACAGGGTTGGTATTGATAGACTTACTCCCAGGGGACGTCTCCCACAAGCATCCAGTCTCCATCCTTGTCTTCATAGATGGGAATGTATTCGGAGCTGTCTCCATCCTTCAACACCTCACCTGCCAACAGAGAGAGCAAACAATCAGAACCTGGATAATGCTAGAAAGTGTGGTACTAATTATTAAAAATTTTGGTGTATCAAACCTCAGCATGAAAATGAATTAATCAACATGTCTTTTTTTTTCTTTTCTTTTCTTTTTTTGTATTGCGGTCAGTGGTACCCTGGGTCAACTTATACGCACCAGACTAACTCCCTTCTCCGACTGGGTCAAAGGCATGCTATCAACGTTGGGATAAGGGATTCACAAGGAAATACCATACAGCCTAACCCAAAAGAGTACAGTAGAGATTCGATCCCAAAATATCCGAGTTATACACTTTATTTTGGGACCATCTACGCTGGCCCTAATTTGGGTTACCAACATGTCTTCACCCCAAGGAAGAGGCTATAGTTGCATTAGTACTCGATCACAGGTATGACCATAATTTTTTTAATTTATTTTAATAGTAATGCTCATATGAGTGTTGTCAAAATTCAACCAAAAGTCTGAACACATGACTGAATTGGAGTTATCGTGGCATGAAAAATTATTTTATGTAGTCAATTGACGACTCTTACTCTATTAGGTATCAAGCGCTCGGGGTGTGTGTATTTAAAAATTTTATTAATGAAATTAAAGATCATAATAACACCATCCCAAAGAAAAAAACATTACATCTACAAGGAGCAAATTACAAATCAAGCTAGGGTGATGCTTGAAAAAGTTTCCTACCGTCTTGACATGACAAATAAATTTAGAAGTCCAACCAAAACAAAAGGTTAAAATCAAATGTGTGTTTTTTTTTTTTTTTTGATAAACAAAAGGATATATAATTTCTTATAACATACAGTATTGCACTACATATATCATATGAGGTTTTATTATGAATTAAATAATATTTTACGAGTATATATCAATTAATTTGTGATGATTTTGCGTGCACCCGATTGTTACACAACTATCATGACAAAAGCTAATGAAGAATTAGGTTTCTTCCATGAATAACAAAGCAAAGGTTAATGAGACCACTCACCATTGCCAAAGCAACCGAAAAGCTTCTCGAAAGCCAGGGTGAGCTCGGAGTACCCCTTGTAAGAACTCAAGTCAATTTTTCTCAGAAAAGGGGCACCGTCCATGCTGACTTTCACATACATTTTTGTGGCTTCGATGCGATCTTTATTGTTGAAACTATTCTTCTTTCGATATGAGCACACCGGCGGCCACCCAACAACTGGATTCTTACTTGGAATTTTCCGATCACCGGTGGAACTATTACCGTCGTCGGCATCAATATCGGAAAACACCCTCTTCTTCTCATTTTTCTGCACTCCAATAGGTCCACCCCCGGGTAGACCCAATCTAAGTTCTGTAATCTCTAGGCCAAGACCTTCTTTCGCCATTTTTGGGTGAAGGGGTCACAAAGATTTTTTCTCTCTTTTGTTCAAAGGAGTTTGATAGCTTTTTGAATTGATGATCGAACGGCTAGTTTTTATACATGTTGTATATGAGAGGACAGGGTGGGAGCAAAGACAGGTAAAATATGGCTTAGTGGTCGGTCACATGAGAGGCAAAGGTGGGGGCTATTTGCCTCCTAAAACATTATTAAAGGGCCGGCATTATAAGTTGGATATGGGACAGATCGTAGGGCTGTTGATGTTTTGATGATTTGGTGGGATTTAATCATGGCCGTCTGATGGGGTGGAATGGGAACATGTCATGTGATCTGCTCTTAATTGAGGGAGTCCTGACAATAAATAATACGAAGACGACTAGGAGAGTAGGACCAATATGCATGCACAATGCATGATGGATGGGGAGGACTTTTTTCCAACATGAATGTCCATGTAATGTCATTCAATATTCATGCATGCATGGATTGATCAATACGTTTATAAGGATTAAGCTAGAATACCCTATTAATTTATGCTAGTTTATTACGGAGTATTATTGTTATTATTCTTGGATTGAAAGTTTTGTTCAAATTTCTTATCCAAATGATATGACAATTATTGTATCAACTCATTATGGATTGTATGATTAAGGGTAAGTAGATTTTGGGTCAATTAAAATCTTGGGCTATCTTAGCATTGCTCATTATTTTTTGGTCAAGCCATAAGAATTCTTACCTATTTCAGAATCGATCTCAAGGACCAGTGGATGCCACCCCAATCCCCATCATTAATTGTCGAAGAAGCTTTGAGATTATATAATTAACCTCTCTAAAGAATGCAGAAGTATCTCAGCAGTTTCTCCATAACCAAAGGGTCATTGGTGTTAAGATATGGCTATATATCTATAAATGGCATTTATAACTTCTTTTTCTTTTCTTTTTTTTTGATTAACATGCAATTAGTGCTGGGTATCCTAGGCCTTACTCTTTATGTGGGGTTTATAACTAATCATGCATGAAAGCTTGTAAATTAAAGATTTAATTAAGTATAGGAGAGTGTTATGACTTGCATGTGACAAATATGATCTCCGTGCATCTTCGAACATGTGTATACTGTATACATATGGTTATGTGTGAAATTAAAGCATAGAAAGATTATGTAATGGGAAGCATTATGACGAAGAATATCTCTATGCATCTTGAAAGCGCGTAAGAGATGAGACTTCATGTTAGCATGTTAGCATGTATGGAGACCACCTCACTACCTCTATAGTCAACTTACATAACGTCAATTCTTGGGCCAGCAGTACTCTCGAAGCGCGTAGTTAGACACTGTCAAAGGCAAGGGTACACACAATCTGAACTGAATATTGGGCTGTTCAGACTTGCCTTGATTCAATTAGGATCGAGCATGACTCCAGTTTGAGCTTGACCCGAGCTTATTTTGTTTTTTGATATATAATGTGAGCTTGTTCCCAGTTGTAACTAAGCTTGTTAAACAGCCTAGTACACCCATCATTCATTTGTGTCACCCTCGAGAACTCCTAATTAGACCAATGCAAATTAATTAGTGATCGATAACGTGTTATACAAGAAAATCCAAAACCTTTCTCATGCTTTGTCACAGATCACTGGCTTAATTTTGTCTCATTTGTCGGCATTTTCTATCAAAGTAGTTTATGAAATGATGTAGGACATATAGGTGGCTGCAGATTGTATAGATCGAACAATTGGACCGCCAAATATCCAAACAACACTAGTAGGATGAAGGGTGCGGTTCTGCTGCACTCAGAATTAATTACGTGAGATTTTGTGATGCGAGTGGAAACACAAAGATCTTCAAGATTTATCACTTTGCCATGAACGTACTTTGCATTTTGAACCCAAATTCCTTCCTTTAGGCCAGCAAAATTGCATTTAATTTGAACCCAAATTCCTTCATTTACGTCATCTTGAAAGGTTTTCTTTAAGATGAAGGATGTTCAAGAGGAGAGCATTTGTTCCAACTATACAAGATTGCCTAAGTTGGAATGGAGCATTTGTGGGATTAGTACCTTGTTGTAGTGAGCCCAATAGTACTGTTAGCCTGATGGATGCTTCAGTTGGAATGGAGCATGAGAAATTTTATTATTCATATTTTCTATTAGTGTTAGCTTTAGAACTTCTAAGCAATCCTGTGAACTACAAACACCAATGTGATAATGTAATTAATTAAGAATCTTTAGTATGATGTATAGGAATCTGCATTAATCGAAAAATATGCACTATCCGACCAACTCCGTTTTGTGATAATTAATTTTGAAGACCTTGTAATTAACGGTTCCGAAAAATAGTTGTTCAATCAAACTTCTAGTGTTACCTAATTGCACTATTATTAACACAACTTACAAACCTAACCCCATGTTATCATTAACAAACAATCTATTTCTTAATGTCAGAAAAAATTCCCATGATTTGGTGATGGTATAAAAAAACAATGGCACTTCAGTTTTGAGATTTGCAGCTTGATTGGTGGACGACGTAGCGCCAAAAAAAAAAAAAAAAAAAAATAGCAAAGGATTTGAATGGCTTGATGAGGTATGGCTAGATACAGCATGTGCACACACATCTTAAAATGATATAAATCTTGCTTAATTAGTATGAATTTAATAATTTTAAAAAAATAAAATAAAAAAGGGATGAGACTTCAACCCACCGGAGCAATTGATGAAGTAGGCAATGTCTAACAGTTGGGGTTACTATAACAGAACATTGGCATTTGAGCACATGCTCCACTTTTTAATTAGATATGGTATTCTATTTTAGGTGCTAAGCAAAGTCCTAATTAATCGATCTCCACGCGGTTCTATAAATGTAGTGCACATGCATGAAGGTTTAATCATTTATAAACAAAATACTGTTCAGTTGCAAACCTTAGTCTCGATTGAAACCGCCCTAACTAAAGAGGGGTTCTTTGCCTCTTTGTGTTTTGGTCTACACGCATGTGCTTTATCGAAATTTTTTCTTAATTAATTAATTTGTAGGTCCATATCACCGCCTAGTTTAGGTGTGTGTCTTAAAATTGGTATCACAATATTCAGTTGGGGCCCCTCTAGTTCGCCCTGCCATTTTTGAGGTACACTCATATTTTATTTTATTTTAGAAGCCAGAGATAGTGGATGTCTGGCCTTAATTTTTAAATCTCGTTTGCCCTGGGGTGGGTGGGTGGACCCTATGCTATTTTTAGATCATTCACATATCATACAGAATTACAGATAGTTGCCTACAAAACATATCGATTCGATCAATTGGCAAAATTCGCTGTTCCTGCTTCCAAACATACAGAATATAACCACATACTTTAGTGAATAAATTATTGTTAAAGAAATAATAAGGATTAAAAATAGGGCTAGAAAGCATTTCAAAGTTGTAATTGACTACATTTTTTCTAAAGAGTAAACTAACCAATACCCAACAAGAGATATCTCCTTAATCAAATGATGCATGTATATGAAACATCATTAATTTATAATAAATCATTTGTTTTTTCATGACAAATGAACTCTGTAATTATATTCAGATATTTGGTAACAATTTTGATATGATCATCTCCTGAAAGTGATTCCTCAACAAGATTTAAAAATTTTCTAATAAGATCTAGAAGTTTACAATATAGTAATAATTTTGGTTATAGATTAGTCTTCAAGCGAAAGTAATCAAACCATTCATTATATCAACGATTTGCTAGGCCCACCAGTGAGGATGGTCTCTCTCAACAACAGCACTAACCAAATAAAGTTCCATGGTCAATGACCCTAATTGAGGATTAATTTTAAATTAATAAATTAACAGCTCTACTTGCATGCAAGTGCACCATTATGGAGAATAGACTCTCCATCTAAGGTGCCATGGTTATTTTTATTTATTTTTTAGTACTTGATAATTATAAATTAGTAGGGTAAAAATAAATGCTATGTAGAAATTTGAAAATAAATGTGGAAGTACAATGCCCACATGCTTTACAATTGAATTGAATCTAAATGGGCATTTTCAAAAGGTGCCTGCATAATACTAAACTATATTAATTGTAAACATAAATCACCAGCAGATGAGCAATTCAATTGAATGCCCATTTTAATTATAATTAATATATATAAAAGCATATGTTTCTTCCGAACCGAGCAAATGTTTCCCTGGGGTTGGACAAGGCATAGAGATACAAGGCAGGGCCCTACAAAACGTCACACGTGATGGAGATGTTTCCAAACACATGCATGCAGTTCCTGGATCCACACTGTCTTTTGATTCATCATGCCTGCCTAGACAATGAAACCAGCCCTATAAAGATATGTCTTTTAAGACGTACCATATCACTCTAATTATAATATTCAATGGTTCTAGCTTGATGGACCCCATGCCCTTCTCCAGCTGTGGACCTCTTCCTGTCCATGTGTTTGATTTCAGACCCTTGATCCAGATATGTAACGGGTGGCTCGTGTGTCATGACACGTGGAATGTGAGCAACACCACGTGCATGTGAGCACCACGTGAATCCGATTCCAAAGTGCAACATTTCCATGCATTCACACGCGCAGAGAGAGAGAGAGAGAGAGAGAGAGAGAGAGAGAGAGAGAGAGAGAGGACTCTAATGGAGAATTTTTGTGTTGCGGTTTCATGAGAAATATGAGGTTGAGCTGCCCATAGTCTATACACACACAGCTTCTTCTGCGTGATTGAAAATTGAGAGAGGGAAAAGAGGGGACATGGATTGTTTAGGTTTTTTTTTTTTTTTTTGGTATGAGCAAATAAAAATATATTAAGAACCAAAAGATGGGCCATCTCATAGATTTTTAAGTTAAGGTTACTTGGAAAGCGGTGGAAGAATTGACATGAGAGAGTTTTGCAATTAGTAAAAGTGGAAAACACATGCATGGAAAGTGGATGTGCCTTTTGTTTTCTAGAAGAAAGTATGGGTTAGACACTTGGACATGACATGACAGAAAGTCTCCTGTATGGTCTACCATAGGAATCATGTGAAGAGGGAAATAACAAAGAAATTACCTCCTATGTTTCTTTTCTTTTCTGTATCGTGCGGCTTCCTTTTTTTTGATAAGCCTGTATTGCGCGGCTTCTTATTTATTTATTTTTTCATTCCTTTTTCCTCCCGCTCTTAATGAAACATTATTTAGACTATGGGACTGTTTTTGAGTTTTTTAGGGTCTAGACAAATTCTTAAAATGAGAATTTTTATATCCATTTTCTTTTTCTAATATCAATATAAAGTTTGTTTGAACATCTCACTGATTTTTTTTTTTTTTTTAAGGTTTTAGAAAAATATAAAAGGTTTTGAAGAAAACTGATCTCGTAATCCACTATAAAATATCATTTTGAACAATTTTGAAGAAAAAGGTTTTTTCAAAATCTTTCGTGTAAATGGACTTTTTGGCAAAAAATTAAACAGAGACAATAAATGATAAAAAAATCTACTTAAATAATAGATCGATTTTGGAAAAACTTTCTTCTACAAAATTGTTTAAAATGATTTTTTCTAGTGGATAACATGACAAGTTTTTATTATCTTCCCTATTTTTTAATAAAACCTTGATAAATACAAATTAGTGGGGTATACATATAAAATCAAAAGTTTGCAATAATCATTCTCTCTAGAAAAAGGAAAAAATTAAACCTACCATAAGGATTAGTCCCAAAATAACATAGGAACTTCATTTTTTTTTTACCAAAATATGGAGACTTAGGCAACTGCCTTCCTCTCCTACCGCCAACCGGCCCTGCTAGACTAGGCTACAACTCCGGTGGTAACCATTTGTCTTTTAAGGTGTCCTGATTGCAACTGGTCACATAAGTGGGCAGAGGATCATATGTCACATAAGTGGGCAGAGGATCATAAGTGGGCAAGTCACATGTAGTGTTTGAATAATGTAGCCATGGAAGAACACAATGGCAACATAATGCTTTTAGCTTTTCTTTTTCCTTCTTGACAATCAAATGAAGCATTGAAGATACGTTGTTTTCAATTTTGGACTTGCTGAAATGTTTACAACTTTTCTCGAAAACTGTATCTTTGACATGGCTCATCACTTCATTTTTTTTTTTGCAAGACAAGACAACCAGTGTCTCACTAATTTTCAAAAGCACCCTCGCAGCAATTGTCTATAAGGGGTCTTTTGGAAAAATGAATCATACGGGCTCTCACCGAGTTTGTTCACGGACAATACGATTGGTTTGGAGTCTTAATTACTAATCAAGGGCAAGACTCAAAAAAAAAAAAAAAAAAAAAAAAAAAAAAAATATATATATATATATATATATATATATATATATATATATATATATATATAAAATGCGAGCTAATACACGAGTTCTGAACAAACCTGTTTACAAGCTCTGATGTCGAGCTCGGGTCAGTTTAGACTTGGCTCCTTTATCAAACAAGCCTAAACTCTAAGCTTCGCTTTACCCTATTTCCATACCTCGTTACGTACTCGTGGCTCCAACCAGACAACTCCGGACCGCTTGCCAATTGTCTAAAATTTTACCACGTCACAAATTAGTCTTAGTCATAGAATTGTACCAGTTTCACAACCCGTGCGACGCACAGATTTATTTATAAAAAATAATATTATTAGTAAATTAGAATTTTAATAGAATACTTATTCTCTAATATAATATGTTAATTAAATTTAAAAGATATAAACAAAAATAAATTAAATAGTTCAATCAAAATAATCTTTAGTGTGATGTTAGCGTAATATATCACACTCAATTTAATTATACTCCTGTAAAAGACAAATTATTTCGAAAAACAATAAAATTTAATGGTAGAAGCTTGTAAGAAATAAAAAAACTGATACGTTATGATATTTGATGGAAAAATATATAGATTTTCTAGAACTTAGTGCATCTCATGATCATGGTTTTAAAATGTCGGTATGTCCTAGAGCAAGTATAGCCATTGAAGGTATCTTGAAATCTAACGGTGCAAATTATAAAATGCATGACAACGATAAATCTTGGCATTTTATAAGGGTTTCGAGTGGGTTTTACATAGAGAGAAAAACCAAGGGAAAAATATCAAAAAATTGTTTGAGATTAGAGTATAAAAAAAATGAGAGAAAAGTCTAGATTGAGAAAAAAAAAAAAAAAAGAGAAAAAGGCAAAAGGAGAAGAAAATAAGAGAAAATTGGGAGAATTTGAAGATTCCGACGTATCATGTGTTCTTTTTTAATCTTCCTATCCTCTATTTGTCTCCTTTTTTAATTGTAACTATTTATAGTTTTATACATTCAATTTTTAGGAGGGGAAATGAATAGGCATAAAGAAAATGAAGAAATATAATACAGGTTATCAAATTTGGGTTGAACATTGTACAGTGTGGATTTTCTAATTCTCCCATGTAAAAACATAGATATATGCAGTGAACACCAAGCGTCAACTTACCTCTACCGTGTGAAAAAGAGCAATGAATATTAAAAAAAAAAAATGGACAATTTACCTTTTAGTGACCACTTCTTAGATTAATACCAAACAAATTAGGTTAGTAGTCCTTTTTGAAGTACCTATATAGTCAATTTGTTGTAAGTTGATAGACAATATTCTTTGTTTGGTATTAAGTTAGAAAGTGACTACTAAAAAGTAGTTTTCCTAGAAATCACTAAAAGGAAATTTTTGAAAAAATTACGTTTTAGTGACTACTTCCCAACTTAATATGAAACAATGGAAATTAGTTGTCATTTTGGCTGACATTTACAGTTAATTTGTAGCAAGTTGATAGATTAATATTATTTTTTGGTATTAGGTTAGAAAACTGTTCCTAAACAGTAAGTTTTCCAAAAAAGTTTCTCCCTTGTATTTCACTGTTTCAGCACGTGAATTGGAAAAAAAAATGGGAAAATTTTTTTATTTTGACATGTGGCCTTCAACAGTGTTACCATTCCTCCGTTTTAGATATATATAATAACTAGTTTATAACCCGTGCGTTGCACGGAGAAAGTTTGTAAAAATAAATATTATGAGAAATAAAAATTATATATATATATATATATATATATATATATATATATATATATATATATATATATATAGCACTGATCAGGTCAGTACGTATTGATATAAGTTATATCAGTATCATGTATTGGGAGTTGTACCCCTTATATTGGCGCAATGTATCCCTTAACCCATTAATGCATGAGGTGCGACCCCCAATGTGAGTGTTGATATAATTTATATCAGCACATGCTTACCCGATCATCATCTTATATATAGATATATAATATACACTCGTAATGGTAGTTTAGATGGCAAAGAATCACGGCTCAGGAATCAAGTTTCGAGTTCGTGTCTTCGTTCCCTCATTATTAAATGCATAGACTTGCGAATGATTTGTGCATCATGTGAGATTAGTTTGGGGTTAACGGTTTGAGATATCCTTTATTTGGTAAAAATGTATTTGAACAATTTTTTAAATACTTTTATAGTTTTGTAAGTAATTTGTACCATTTTCTATGCTTTTTCACCGTTTCCATATAATGATTATCTTCTTAATTATAACTTAAGGGCACATGTTAAGGATATTATCAATCAACTTACTACAAATTTGTATACAGGTTTTAAAATGACTACCAATTTCTTTTGTTTGCTATTTAGTTGGGAAGTGAGAGAAGGAGAAAGAAAAGTTTAGAGAGAGAGAGAGAATGGGTGGAGCAAAGAGGGAATGAAAAGAAGATAAGAGAACATCTAAATCTTTTTAATTTTAGGTAATAAACCATCTGAAGAATTTGATTAAAATAATTTTTTTTTTCGTCGAAGATAAATCAGGAGAATTTGAAGATTTCGACATATCGTTTTTTTTGTAATCATTTTTTCTTATAACTATCTCTCTTTCTTATTATGACTATTTATAGGGGTGGTCACGGGTTGGGTGGGTGCGGGTTTGGGGTTCATCCGTCATCCGCCCACATCTTGGCGGGTGAACTAAATTCACACCCACTTCCGCCCACACAAGCGGGCGATTTTGACCCACATAACACATCGGGTTGTGGGTGGATTGCGGGTGGGTCTATGGGTTGGGATTTTAGTTGGATCTTGTTGGGTTTTTTCCCAGTTTTTTTTTTCCTTCCTTAATTTGGCCATACCATTTTATATCTTAAAAACACAAAAAGAAAAAGAAGACAAAGGGATAAATAATTTAAGACATATGTTGATTATATATATATTTAGATATATAGATAGAAAGAGGGAGAAAGAGCACGAACAGTAAAATAAAAATTATAAAACATATATTGATACTTAAAAAAGAAATAAAAGTCAAGAATCAATAATATACCATCACATGTAACATGTATAATTTAATAAGTATGAAAATATGCAGGCGGGTGGGTTTGAATTGGTTTTTTTATTTCAAAACCGCTAACCACCTACGAAACCGCAAAAAAATAAAATTCTAAACCACTACCCACCCACCTCATCGGTTGAATCCGCCCAATGCCTTCGGATAGAGTCAGATTGGGTGGTTTTCGCGGGTTGAGCGGATCCATGAGCACCCCTAACTATTTATAATTTTATACGTTCAATTTTTTGGAGAGAAGATGAATAGGTATAAAGAAAACGAATAAATATGATAGTTTACAAAGTTTGGGATGAATAATGTATAGTATAGGTTTTTCAATTCTTTCACATAAAGACAAAGAGATATATGATGAATACCAAACGACAATTAACTTGCATGAAAAAAAGTAGTGAACACAAAAAAAAAGTTTTTCCTCAAAATACTTTTGTTTGGTATTAAAATAAAAAGTGGTCACTAAAAAAACAATTTCCTCAAAAGTCACTGAAAGTAACTTTTTGAAAAAATTATGTTTTAGTAATCAACTTTCAATGTAATATGAAAAAAATAAATTAGTAGTCATTTCACGCATGTATATAGTTAAGTTGTAGCAAGTTGATAGGTTACGTCCTTTATTGGTATTAAGTTATAAAAGGATCACCAAAAGGTAATTTTTCAAAAAATTCACTGTTGAGCATGTGATTTAAAAAATAAAAAAAATAAAAAAAAAACAGGAACTGACGCGTGGCAAAGCTACAGGAGGACTTTCCTCCGTTTTAGTATATATATAATAGATAGATTTGACAAGATGGTTGAAATGAGCTACTGGTGGGCCGGAGTGTTGGGCCAGCATATTGAGACATTACCTGACCCATGACTAACAACTCTCGATCTAGTGGGCTTGTGTTCCTTTTTAGTGGACAAAACACTGAGATTTGAGGCAGGGTCCCATCACAGCCTTGACTCTGGATCACAATGTATTTCATTTCATTGATATATATGGAGAGATCCGAGGATATTTTAGTTGTGGAAATAAGCCTAGGCATGTGTATCAAAAGGTACCATTGATTTAGATATTGCGTGAGTGGCTCATCACTTGACTCGTGGAAAGCTTATACTACCCTTCGGCCATGTTTGTTTGGTTGGAATGGAATTCCATTTCAATTCTTTCTAAACAACATGTTTGGATGAGATAATTAAATAGAAATGGAATCAAACAGTAATAGTGAATTATAATGATATTCATTTCGCAATGTTTGTTTCAATCTCATTTCATTCAGACTATTTTGAGTAAGAAATCAGATTCCTTTTCAACCAAACAAACATGGCTTTCACGTGAATGAAAACAGATATGGCCTGGGCCATGGCCTAAAATTGATTTAATTTTGGCCAGGCCCACCTTAGGCCCCTAGCGCAATTTTGAGGGACGGATTGTGATATTGGATACGCTCTCGTATATATATCGAATGTGATGCATCTTTTCGTGAAACTTTCATTGTAAGAAATAAGAATATGACTCTTGATCTCTGGTAGGAGAGATTCTTTTAAAAAATTATAAAAATTGAAACTTTACTTAAATTTAAACATCAAATGATTTCGGAAATTAAATTATTGAGAGAATTACGAACTTTTCAGGGTTTTTTTTTTTTTTTTTGGGACAATTATTTTCAGGGTTGTTTAAGAGTCTCATTTAATTAGTATTGTAACTTTGGAAACAAAACTCTCTGCCTTTCTCTTTCTTTACATTTTGGGACGTCAAAAATAAAGATCCATATAGCGAATGATGTCAAGAGTTCAAAAACTAGCCCAACCCAAAGCCCAAAGTAATGTGCTGGTATGAAACCCTCTGCTTGGATAGAGTTGAAACCCTTTTGGATTATCCTAGACAGGCCCTTTACAGATTGGCCAATAACATATTTCATCTTGGAAAAGACAAAATATTTCTCAACTAGTTCGTGAAAATCTTTCTAAGTAGGGTAAGGGTTCAGCCGGCCCTTGTTGTTTACTTGTTTTCAATTTTGGATTTGGTGAAATGCTTACAACTTCTCTCGAAAACTTTATCCGCGCGTTGACATAGCTCATCATTCCATATTTGTGTTGAGGTTCACTTGTGGGTTTATCCCACTTTGAAAGAATAGAAAAAAGAAGGGTAAAGATCATTTTAGTAATCTGAAAATTTTCAAAAATCCAAATGTGGTACTTAGACTATTTTTTCTCCCAATTTGATACATAAGTTTCACTATCGTGTCCAAATATGGTCCTGACCCCAAACGCTATTCAAATACTTAATGGACATATCACTGCCGTCACGTGAGTAACACGTGGCATCCCATGTAAAGCTTGTGTGTCAGATGACGTTTTCAAATCTTGTAACTCGCCATGGTTTTTTCCGTTTGGGTTCCACTTAAAAATTGGGTGTGTGTGTGATTGTGTTGCTTTAAGTTTCATAATTCATAGATTGCATACAATAATTGAATAGGTCTTAAAATTGAATTAATTAATATTTGGTAATTTTAGAGAAGCCCATTCAACCCTCAAGGCTTGCGAATTCATAAGTTTAGGGATTTTTCAAGACCAAAATCTCAATTTGAAATATGTCAATAGAATTCAGTTTACTTGAATTGAGGGGAGAGTCCACGACGCGAATAGATAAATCCAAGTGAATAGAAGCACTCCTATGCTTCACCAATCAATGCCCAATCCTCTTGAAAGGAAGAGATTTTCAATGTACCGAATAACAGGAGCTGACGCTACCACGTAATTTTGCATCTGAATCCTTGATGATGCCTCTGAAAGTAACACAAAGGAAAGAAAGATATCACATTTAGAAATCACAATTCACAACTAAGAGGAAAAAAACTATACAATCCCCTTTTTAGGAAGGGTATACATCCCTATTAAACGACAGATTCAGACACTTTATCATAGGTATGTCAACAAATGGTCCGGCTACAGGTAAATAAATATGAGTTAACACAATTGATTGGTAACTTTCTAGTCCTTCCTCTTTTTTTTTTTTTTTTTTGGATGATGGGATACCCTTTGGACAATCATGGGCTCATATAAAACCTTAAAACCCATGTATGTGGATCAGATAAGTCTAAGGCACATGATAACCATGAAACCTTGTGTGGGTGACCACAAAGGGTTTAGCAGAAGTTGAACTTGATCTCGATCTCCGCTTCTTGGAGCATAGTTTTTTCCTAATTGAGCTATCTCTTGGGGTTACTTTTTAGTTATTCTTAGTTAAGTTAATGTCATCTATTTGTAGTTTCTAGTTCATTGTATTGATTTGTAATTGTTTCCCATAGCCGGGCCACTTTGTAATTCCCCCTTACGAAATCAAGGGTACGTGACAATTCAACTGTGCACATACCATCTTCATTAATCATCTTCAATAGCTGTGCCTTTGTAGGAAGGGTATACATCCCTGCAGCAACAGCTTTTCTAATAGCCCACGCATGGTAAGGGGCAAAAACCTGTTCATAAGCTGTGGAAAGTGGATCCTTCGAGGAATTGTCCATCACTCTACCAACAAAAGAGAAAGCATTTGTTAACTGGTTGACCTCTTATTGTTAAACTCGATAGAAGAAGTAAATAAAAGTTGTAATTTTTCATCTTCATTTATATAACTAATAATAATAAGAACCATGAACCATCAATATCATTCTACTAGAATTTGTAACTAATACTTGCTAATATATGTGCTGGCATATCAGAAGGTAGTAGTTACTTGTCTCTTGGTCAATAATTTTAAATGCAAGTGCCAGTAAGATTTGTAACCTATTTGGGCAAGGTTTTTCATGGCATTTAGGCAAACTAACATGAAAGGGGTATTCTTTCAGGGAAATCAGGGAGGAGTCCATATGCTGAGATTTGTGGAGGGAAAAGTCCTCCCAAAGTTTATACAACCACAAGTCTGAACTTAGGATGAAACGTTAACGTTTCACTATAAAATAGGTTTTAATTAATCTTTAATGTCATATTTAATTTGCCCATTCGACTGTTATGGTATGAAGTGAAGAGAAATAATCTTTAATGTCATATTTAATTTGGGATATTATTTATTATATATGAATTAAATTTCCTACTAGGCAATTGTCGCTCACCCCAATATATTTTTAAATCATCGTCGTTGAAGACATGTAATAGAATTGGAGTAAAGATTTAGAGAGATTATCTTGTCGATTTATTTTATTTGTAATTTCTATAAAATTGGTGTAAATATTTTTTAATGAGTTGAGCAATGTATATATTCATGATTTTTGGGTTAGCCACCGATTTCTACAGCTTTATTATATTTTGTAATTTAAAAGAAAATTCATTGTTTTGAAAGTTTTATTTCTTGTGGAGCTCATAGATTTGAAAGTGTTTTGCTTGTCGGTACAAATTCAATTACAAAAAGAATTGTCTTAATATGGTAGTATTGATAAATGTTTTTGTACCAAAGGAAAAATAAAACATTAAAAAAATAATAAATGTTTTATTTTTCCTTTCTTATTTTAATTTGAAATTTTAATAAACCTATGTGTACGGTTAACAAAAAAACTTAAAGGAGAACCTAAACAATTGGAAGTTGGAACAAATCAAACCCTAACAACTTGTCCCCATAATAAGGAAAAAATAAAAGAAAAATTAAACCCTAGTGACAGCAGAAGATCAAAATGGCCGCTGTGATAGAAATAAAAATTGGGGGAAGATTGAAATGGCTGCTGTAAAGAAGAAAATCTTCGTGGAAGATCACTCCTATGATTGCCGCTAGATAGGGCATGCAGGGCTGGCTCAATATAATTTGAGACCAAAGGCAAAAACACTAAGTAAGGCCTCTTTAATATTTCATATATTAATATACATAACATTAATTCTCTTCGTATAGTGTATGTGTATATATATATATATATATATCTAGGATGATGTTTAGCTAAGCACATGTTGATATAAGGTATATCAACACTCGCATTGAAAGTTATACCTTGTGCATTAGTGGGTTATAAGGTACATTGGATAAATGCAAGGGGTGTAACCCCCAATGCATAGTACTGATATAACTTATATTAACATGTGCTGCTGGGAACATAACCATATATATAAAATTGCTAATTAAAATTTTATATTTAAGTTTCTGCAATATCCTTTTCAATAGATAATATGACTAATTTAGTTGTAATATAGTCAATCATTAGTTAGTAGGATTTCATTAATTTTAGTTTTGACATGCTTCTTTTTTTAAAAAAAAAATAATAATAATTTATCTAATTCTCTTCCTTTTTCTTTTTAAGTTTCCTGTATCTAGATTCATATTTCTTAGTGGATATGTTTATAATTTTTTTGAAAAAAAAAATACTTATAAAGAATGAAAAAAATTAAAGAAATATGATGAAGTTACCTTACTCACCTAATAAAGAAAAAATGAAAATGAGGCCTTATTGATGAAGCTATGTATGTATAGAGTAGGACATTGGATTCGATTTAATAAAAATTAGGAAATAAAAATTGACGTTGGAAAATGAAAATGAGGCCTTTTTCTAGGCTGAGGCCCTAGGCCACTGCCTAGGTAGGCTAAGGGTTCAGCCGGCCTGAGAGCATGCATGCTTCGAAATGGAGGAGAGGTGAAATTTTAAGGCTTTTAAGTAAGGGAGAGTTCTGTTGACACCTACTGTAAAACTTTTTATACTTACATCCATCAATATTTTTCTATAGAAATCATATTTCGCCAATTCAATCATTGGATTACATATTCTTATCATGCATGTCAATTATTAAATTAATCGGAAATTAGGAGATACGTCATCCATAACGTGTTTGAAATAAAAGTTTTATTTATTAAAAGAAATGTAAGTTTACAAATCAAACACTTTCCACTATCCGATTAATTTAAAATTTGGTATGCATGACGTACATGATAGGAATATATAACCTAACGGTTGGATTGACGAAATATGATTTCTATAAAGAGATATTAACGGGTGTAAGTGGAACCCTCATTTTTAAGTAAAATCTTTTGAAACGCACTATTTTGTCAGCGAAAAGGGCGAAATTGGAATACATGCCCTTAAAACGTCACATGCCAAGCACTTGATGCTTTTTCCGTCTATTTCAACAAACAGTGTTTAATAGTGAAATGCTGAGTATAATTGCTAAACATATAAGGCTAATTCTATGGTAAGTAGGACTTCAAATGGTAAGTTAATCATTTCAAATAGTAAGTGATCACTAAATGATAAGTAGATCACTTCAAATGGTAAATGATTCATTTTAAGCCACTTCAAATGATAAGTGGGTCACTTTAAAAGGTAAGTGGGTATGGTATCCTAAAAACATTGTGAGTACCATAAAATTACCCAACATATAAACTTCCAAGAGGGACATGGCAATCTAAGAGTTATGCAAAAATGGACTTTTTGAGTTTTAAAAAAATATTAGGTGAGTGACCATTGGCCAAATCCCCCTATAAATAATGACTATGAAACAGCTAAACAAGCAACATCTCCCCTGATTGAAGCCTTGAAACAATTATTAGCAATCCCCATATATATAGCTAATTATTTTGTTTGGACTCAAATTAATGTTTGTGCGAAAGAAAGCAGAACAATTTTTAAAGGAGACAAATGAAAATGAAAGAGCTGTGCGTTATAGTTGGATTATGCATACTCTGCGGCAAGAAGTTGCTCAAACAACACCTACACCAAGTCAATCCCACGCTTCACAAGCAAAAGGTTCCTCGAATGGCTACCTACTATCGTCACACAATTCGCTTCCACGTCCCGAGCTAGCAAATCTGGTAACGTCACGATCGACTTTGACGCCTCCGTAAGATCATCAACCTGTTCGTTATCACCTCAATTGATCAATACAAGTCAAACTATAAATAAATAAATCACGTCAATAGGCTTTTAACTTCTTTTCTTTCACAACGTTTTCTCGGCATCAGAGTGATGAGTTGTTATGTAGGGTGAATTTTTTTTTTTCTTTTCCTACATTTTCTGGGCAACCAAACCAAACGAGTGACCTTGATTTAATTTAGGAGACGTAATCTATCTCTGCGAACTTGAAGGCGAAGCCTAGACGGACTAAGAGAGGTGACACGAGAGAGCATGCCCGAGAGAAAGGTGCTACTTCGATGACGTCTACGGTTTCGGAATTCACAATAGCTGCGAGATCTGTGAATGCATCTGCCAAGCTTTTCAAAGGCCTTTGATTGTCTAGGACCGCCATGGGCGATCTCTCTCTCTCTATTGATAGATAAATATGTGTGTGAATCTCTGATCTCTATAAATTTATCTCTCTTAGAGGTTTCTCGTCTCCCGGCCACATCAATTGATGGGCACTGGGACTGTTGCCGCAGAACGACGCACTGAGGAATCATGGCATTTTCTTGGGGCTAATTGATTAGAAATCCCTATTGCAGTCACTTCAGCAGAGAATTTTTAGAACGTTAACCACCTGCGGCTCCTTGTCCTACAAGAATGAGAGAATAAAGAGCAACTAACGGCTAAAGTCCGTCACCACTCACCAGAACATTGGACAAAGGGCATTTGCCCAGAAAAATCCATTCCAAATTTTTTGAAAATGCCTAACTAACTACTTACTTTGTGGCACAAAGATAAGTCATTTTTTTTTTATCATTTTTTTTTTACCAAAATATTTGTTCACTTTGAAAAATCAAATCATTATTTTTTTAATTTTCCTACAGGGTATTTTGGAAAGTTATTCAAACTACGTGTTCTGTGCTAAAAAGTGATAAGTCAATATAATAATAATTTTTCTTAAACTATGTGTTTTATTAAATTTGGTTTATCTTTATGAGACGAAAAAAGTAATTTTATTTTATTTTGGACAATTATACTCCTATTGCTGGTTTGGTCTACTTAGTCAAAATGAATAAAGTCACCCGGCCAACTCCATTTTTTCCAGTGAGCATCTTTTTTTCCGGCGAACGTTTTTTTTTTTTTTTTTTTCAAACTTTTTCCTGCAGCCATGGTTCTAATCTTTAAGAAAAAATAAAAATTGTTCCTGTTTGGTAGTTGGAGATCTGAATCACTCGATTTCTGCTACCATGAGTGGGGTAACTTGCTGCCTCCGCTTCCCCGGTCAACTTAACTCAGATCTCTGCAAGGTTGCTGCTAATCTCATCCTGTCCCCTAGGTTGCATTTCTTCATGGTTGGATTTGCTCCACTCACATCTCGTGGGTCCCAGCAATACCGTGCCCTAACTATTCCTGAGCTCACCCAACAGATGTGGGATGCCAAGAACATGATTTGTGTTGCTGGAAAAAAAAAGATGCTCCCCGGAAAAAATGGAGTTGGCGGGTGAGTTTACTCATTTTGACCAACAAGACCAAACCAACAATAGGAGTATAGTTGTCCATAACGGAAAAAAAATTAGTTAGTTATGCATTTTCATGAAATTTGGTGGAGTTTGAGGTTTTAGCCAAACTACAGGATTTTTCTGGACAAATGCTTTCAGACAAATTATTTTATGGAGAAATTGGTGTGAAATACACTAGCGTGCACTTATAGACGCAAAAATCTACCCTAACAGAGTTGATTGTATAATGTTAATATTAACCGTTAGCTGTTACAGAATACAGTTTATTCTTAAACATTAAAATGTCATAACTTTTAATTTATATGTCGGTTTTTGTTAAGTTTCTAACCTAAAAACTTAAGTTACAAACAGATATATGAAGACATTTTTAACTCGATATTTACTCGATGTGAAATGTGATATATTTTCAACACTCCCCTTCACGTGTAGGGATTTGTTTTGATACCATGTTAAGTTTTTAACCTAAAAGCCTAAGTTGATAGATGGAGGGCCCAAATAAGTATATGATGACATGTTTAACTTGAGATTTAATTGATGTGGGATGTGATATATTTCGAATAATTTTTTACAAAAAATTATATTTTTAGAATCTATTCGTCAATACTTTCGAAACAAGACCTATGATGAATAGAAAATTGTGTATAAAAAAAAGAAAAGAAATTTAGGTGTTATAAAAGAGTTAAATTTAAGTATTTGTAACTAAATTCAACTCGTTAAACAATTAAATTTAAGTTGTGACTAGATTTAAACGTTTGAAGTGGACCCCTTTTTTTTTTTTTTTTTTTGGTTGTGAAAATAGTTAAATAAGTGTTTGTGACTAAATCTAACGGTTTGAAATTGGTTTCATAAAGACTTGGTAACTAAATATTTGCAACATGAAAAATTTAAAACAAACATTTCAAGTACTTAACGATTATTTAAGGAGAAATTGGAGATTATTCCATAATTAGATAAAATATTAGCAATTAGTCAAGTAAGAATTTCTCTAACTCAATTAATCAATGCACATGAAACTTATTTAACAATTAGTCTATTTTTTTAATTTTTTTTTTATAAAAAAATATTTAGTTTACCCTTATTGTCACTAAGGGCACTCACTCTTTTGTTGTTAAGGGCACTTTATGTAACTATTTGAGTTTTTTATTTAGTGTTCTAATTTTTAAACTTATAACTTATAATATACACATCCGTTTATATATATATATATATAATAAATAGATAGATAGATAGATAGATAGATATAGCTTTGTAATATACACTAGGAAGGACAACGTGCTATGCACATGCCTAATGTTATTTGCCAAGTCGTCAAGTGATATTTAGACTCTGAAAGAGAATGCTATGTTGCACTATGAAGGTAAAGTAAGCATCATAGCTATATAAAGTGCAAAATAAACTTTTACATTATTGTTCAGGACTACTTGAAACATTATAAAGCAATGTTCAACAAAAAACAAGCTAAAATAGGAATAAAGTTTGTAAAAGAGTTTGGTGCCATGTCTCAGAATTTGACCGTAGTCCACAGGTTGCAATGCGAGAAAGTGGTTCTACAAAAATAAACACGTTTTTTTTTTTTTTTTTTTTTTTGATTCAATAAAATTAATTTTGTTAAGATGGAAACACTGCCCAAAAACCAAGAAAAACCCCCATACCCCACACAAACCTGGCCCCACACACCCATCACAGACATTTAAAATAAAACACCCAAAGACAAAAACTACTAAGACAAGCAAAAAACACACAAAAGGCTAGATAGCAATAGAGCTCCACCCGATCAAGGCCAAAACCACCAACCATAACAGAAGAAGCACCCCCAACAAGCTCTAGCAACCCAAACATCAAGCATAAGCAAACTGAATAACCTGCCACCCAACAGACAAAAAGCACACCATATGTAGCACCTCCCACAACCAAACACCGCCAACCACGCCAAACAACTCAGCCTAACTAAAGGAGCTAAAGCCTAGACCACTGAAAACAACAAACACAACAACTAACAACCAAAATAGCAACCAACAAAGCAAAACCTAATAATACATCAACAACACACCCAAGCAAGCCTCTAGCAGAGCGAACACCAGAAAAACAACCTCCAGAAAAACAACCTCCAGAAATAAGGACAACCCGCTTAGACCTCCTCTTGATACTTCTCGAATTGGTCCCAATCCCTTGAGTCCAATTCAACAAGTCTAATCACAACTTCATCTTCATTGCCCAAACATCTAATCCCTAACAACTTGGCTACTTCTAAAGTTTTTTTAGCTTCTTCCAAGATAATCTTATTTCTATTAGCAATCCCACTATTTGGCATTGAGAGACCACTTCCATGCAAAGCCACCAAGTCCTTAGGGACAACCTCAATACAACTCAATTTTTCCTTTAAAGCTTTCATCCTAACCTTCCTAGCTTTAGTAGCTTTAGTGGCCTTTTTCCTTCTTTTTTTTTTTCTACCCACTGCATTCCTTTTCTTTCTCTTACTTAGATGAAAATCACGCATACTGCACCCCATTTCCAATTCCTCACCAACCACCATATCATCAAAAAAATCTTCTTTATGGACGCCTAACTTAGAGTTAATATCTCTAAAACCAACCGAGCCTAGAGATAGATTGGTGAGGCTATCTGGGACCACAAAGACTAAAGAATCACTAACCCCATATGCTGATAAAGAGTCCATGACTAGAGCAACATTCTTACTTGCTTCTATAGCCATCTGGTTCTCCTCACCATTACCCCTAGCATCTGTGCCCTTTGGACATTCAACTACCTCAACAACCTCTATAGTCTGAGCTTCTAAAAAAATTTCAGAACCATCACCATTGCATTGCATAGGAGTATCCTCTGAGAAATTGTCATCGTTGAGTTGCCTAAGTGTATGGCTAGAGGGAAAGGTGAATCGTAAGCCAGATTCCTCCCGAATTGAAACATCAAAGAAAGATCCATCAACATTGAATTTGATGGATTTAACAATATCCATCATGCCTGTAGATACCAAAACTTTCCCCCTATCTAAAGAATCTCTATTACAGGTCAAACTCTCAACCTTAATAACATTACCCACACTCTGACAAATCTTTCTGAAATTGCCTTCATTCTATGCATGAAGGGGGACCCCAACTATACTCACCCAAACCAATCTATCAGTATTAACCGAGCTAGGAACCCAGTTCTCTATCCTAATAAAGAATTTGTGCTACCAGCAGTCAGATTTACTAGTAAAACACCTCTTAGAAGCTGTATCTTTGAAGACAATCAAGATCTTTTTGCCCCCAAGAGGACTAAGAGAATAATCCCCTCGTCCTTCTTTTAACATCCGATCCTCAAGGTGAAGATCGAAAGTTCTCCATATGTTCTACTTCACTTACAAGACAACAATTAAGCCATTTTTCATTAACCCAATTAGCACACATAATATCATCCTCTAAAGTCACACCATCACCACACTGAGCATCCCCTATCCCTGCTTTCCTTTGCTTGGATTTACCCCCTGTCACAACTTCAGCGAAAGTCCTATTATTAGCATTCCACCTAGAACCATGCTCCACCAAGGGCTTGTTAACATCAGTATTGTCAAATACCCTATCGGAATCATAGCCATGATTGTCCATTGCTCTTGAACCTCGGACAAACCTACCCATCCTCTCCTTGCTACAATTCCAACCAAAATCAGCTAGCTTGACAAACAGTTTGCAGTACAAACAGAAAGTCCCATTCATGTCTCTGGCAGCAGACCTAGCTTCTCTTAATGTCTCATATATGATGAAACCAAATCTAGAATTAGAATTTGATCTTCTTTTGTTAGGAATGAAAGAATCCTTCACAACACCATACCAAGAGAAAATATTACGCAGCCAAAATGAGTCCATTTCTTCTGGAAGATTGTCAACAAAGACAGTGAAAAATTTCTCCCATCTCTCTCTAGAAGCCATAGAATGAATGAAGAGAGCCAAGCTATGAATCCCTAGAAGAACCCCTCAAAAAACATCCTCGAGAATCCAATAAATGAGTAGAGAAAGCCAATCACCCCCAAAAAGGAATAGAATTGAAGCCCCTAAAAAACCCCTCAAAAAACAATGGGAAGTAGTGATGAATGGTACCTTATCTCAAATGAAGGACACAAAATCAAGAGGATTCAAATTAGCTTTCAAAAGCACCGTAAATTCATTCCAAGAAACACATTAGAAGTGAGGATCCTTCAAAGCATCAAAGATAAAATCTCTAGGAATTAAGCCTTAGATATGATAAACAGAGGAGCCTTAGAATCCTCATTCCCCATCAAGAAGAAACCCATAAAATATTGCCCCCCTCTTCATATTCATATAGTGAAATCAAAGATAGTATGCTCTCTATTTCTCAACAAACAGAGATTAAAACCAGATCTGATGAAGAAAACAACACCAGCTTCACGGCAGTATCTTAAGGCGACAACAGCACCAGCCCTTCACGACCAGCAGTAGATCTACTCACAGCGACACCAGATTTGCTCATGGTGGCTCTAGGACACCAGATCTGTTCACAGCGACACCAGATTTGCTCGCATGCTTCATCTTCTGGCCTTGATTGCCTTGATTTGCTATAGTTTTGTGCTGACCTTTCATTGTAAGCAATCCTCTCTAGAGATCAATCTCCCTTCGCCCAATTAAAGCTCTTTTCATTGTAGCATGTCTACGTTCTCACCTGCTTATCCCATTCCTCCAAAAATAAACACGTTTAGATGAAAGCATCAAATAAAATTTGATGGCAGCGTTAAAAGCATATTCAAGTTAAAATTCATGTTCTCATTACTTTTTGGTGGAAGATTGTTCACTCGAAGCTTTAATTCAAAGTGTCGTACTACGCCTTGCGTAATGTTACTCGCCAATTCGTGACTGTGCCAAACTTCATTTAAGATTACAGGATGTAGGTTACCCAGTTTTAAGTGGTTGCGCACTCAAAGCTAATTTTGCTGCTTGTAATAGAATTATTCTACTATTAGATATAAATCGATAGTGGATTCGACCATTTAAAAGACACACAAACATGAAATGTGACCAAATGACTTGTGCATGCACTCTAAGGTGAAATGGGACAATATAGAGGGCAAAATAGATGCCGGTACTATCCGTTTGGCAGAGAGCAATCAATTGATGAAACTGACATGAAAATAATATGATTAATTCAATATCAATGAGAGAACAATCATTAGTAGTAGTGAGATTATATATGTTGAAGAAACAACAATAATTATACCAATAAGAAATGCAATTATTCCATATTTTTGTAATTTATCAACTTAATAGCCAGATACTTGTTATTTTCAAAATTTAAAAAAAAAAAAATAATACAATAGAAGACCCATCCTTCCTATTTTTCTTATCTTCTCAGCAAAAAAAAAATACTAAATAAAGAGGAATAAGAGGATTTACTATATCTTATCTCAAATTTAAAAATGAATCCTAGAACAGAGGACGCATCCCTCTTAGTCTCCCTGGTTTTTTTCAGCAAACAAACACAATATAGAAGAGAAGACCCGTCCCTCTTAGTTCCCCTCATATTTTCTCTGCAAACAAACAGAACATATATAGGATTTTCTTAGCCCTTGGTTTCCCTCATTTTCTCAGCAAACAAACACGTACAATATAAATATGATTTTCTTAGCAAAGGAGGTGACCTAACCTCCTCCTATATAAAGAAAAGGATGGAGAGGAGAAAAATGGGGGGAATTTGGTGTGTTTAGAGGCAAAGCAAAATTAAGAGAAAGAGAGTTCTAGGAGAAAGAAAGAGCTTAACGCTGAAGAGAAGGAGCTAAGAGGATTGGCAGTGGACCTAAGAGAACAACAATCCAACCACAACCTCATTGTTGGTAAAATCCCATTCATCCTATCTGTTAATCTATTGCCTGCATATTAGAAATAACTTGATTTTCACTTGCATATTTTCGGTGTTTTGTGGTCTTGAGAAATGGGTAATATGAGTAGATACTAGACATGATGAATAGGGTGTGTCTGCTTTAAGTTGGCTGATGCATAGTGTTACGAGTTAAGCGTGTGTACGCGCATGGAAGTGCGCGTACGAGATGTTTATTTGTGCATACATGTAATGTATTGTAGTCTAACCCTTCTTTTGCAGGAAGTGAGCATGCGTATGCACATAGACATATGCGCATGCTTTGTTTATCATGTAGGCTCATAAGATATAAAAGCTAACATTTGTTTTTTAGGAAAATGAAATGGGTGTGCGCACGCGCATGATTACAAGAGTATGTCTCATCATTTGATGCGTATGCGCGATGGGATGACTAACCACTGTTTTGCAGGGCTCAAACCGTAGGTGTGCGTGCGCACAGCCTGCTCATGCGTACCCATGCATTGACCATGCGCACGCATGAGCCCATGGTGCATGCACATGGTCCCTTCCTTCTTTTTCTTTCTTTTGTTTAAGTATGACATCTTCTTATCCCTTTCGTCCTTTACTGAATTTTTATAATTATCTCTTCATTATTCTTTTCTTCTTTTTCATTATTTTATTTAATTTTGTATTTGCTATATAATGTACATAACTGTCATTTGTATGTATGTATTTAATTATTTGCATGAATAAGGGTAATCTTAATTAAATTAGAATATTAAATATGATTAATAGACATAATGTGGAGGCTGATCTACAGATCAGGCGTCATTGGGTATCTAACACTTTCTCAATGGCGTATCCTAACTCCAAACTTACTCTGGTAATGATGAGTTAGACCCTTGTAAGGGGTCAGTTTGGTTCCCAGGTTTTCCTGGGTGGCGGCTCGATCCTCTCCGTGCTAATCCTTTGAGGTTAGTTCGCATTCTTGAACCGTGCATGTTCAGTGAGCGCAGCGCTTACATTCTTTTTTATTCTTTTGTTTATCTATTTGGTTGATAGTGGATGTAAATAAATGCTTAATTAATATATATACTGACTTGTGATGATTATTGTTGATTTATGTGTGATTAAGACGTTAATTTAGTCCAATTAAATTAAGAGAACAATTAGGGCTATGTGGGTGCCTATGGGTTCGTCCCAGAACCTTCCCACATCATAACTTAGCCCCCGAATCCTTAATTTTTGGTTCAAGACTTTTGCATTTCCTTTTAAAAATGGAGTCATGTGATTTTTGGAAATAAATAAAAGTGTTTTTTAGGATTTTCCTCGTTCCTTAAAAATAAGGTAGCGACTTCTTGTGTTTTCATATGATTTATGTGGGCTATTTTCCTGGGTTTACAATCATACCGAAATTTTTATTGAAATAACAGTTTTCCAACACGTGTCATTCACATGTTTTCTAAATGATTTTCTTTAATTAAAGTGGTTTTATTATAATTGATGACGGCCTATTATTTTTGGGTCGTGACATTTTTAAGTGAAATTGATCCCTCATAATATAGTTTTTCTTAGGAATTTTTTTCACTTTTTCTCAATTTTTTCAAGACTCCAAATTTTTTCATACCGTCATTATCTACAGTTTTTTTTTGGTTCTTGAGCCCACCCAGGTGGCGACTCCTTTTCATGTGCCAATTCTCCAGGGTTGGCACCACAAAAAAAAGGGAATTTTGAAAATGCTATAAGAGCACGTGGAGATATTTTTGGGTGCGCTCATACCATCCAAAGAATACACACCACATGCAACTAATCAATAGGCACCAAGGCATACCAACGCGCCTGTCACGTTCGCATCCCCATCTCGCCAAGGGGGTAGCGACAGACAACAATATGTATTTTTGGTCGGGCACTTGCCCTGGTGACTACCACCGTCACCCATTAAGTATAATAATCGCTACATTATTTTGCACGAGATTTGGATTGTGTTATGATTGAATCAACTGGTAGAATAGAATTTTTAATTGCTGTAAATTGTTTTGATTATTGAAAATCCAGTAGTTTTTATGTAGACGTACCTAATATTAACACCCACTAGGTCTCGTGGGTTGTAAAGATTAGTATCTCAATTAGAAACATGTCTATAGAGTCCAGTCTACTTGAATTGAGATGAGAGTCCAAGACCCAAATAAATAAATCCAAGTGAATAGAATCACTCTATGTTTCACCAATCATGCAACGCCCAATCCTCTAGAAAGGAAGAGTTTCTCAATGTACAGGATAACAGGAGCTGACCCAACCACATACTTTTGCATCTGAATCCTTGACGAGGCATCTGAAAGTAAGAAAGGGAAAACAAGATATCACATTCGCGATTAGAGAAGTAAGAAATAAACATTCCTAGCAAAAAATAAAAATAAGAGGAAGGCATATACAATCTCGTTCCTTAAAAGGGATATCAAAATTAGATGAATGATGCTATCTATGGTTATGGTTAAGGAAGCCGGCGTAACTGGATCAGTTTAGGTGGTGTCAGGTTGGGATCAAAGTAAATACCATATTAGGTTTCGAACAACCACCAAAAAACCAAGGGGAAATAAGTGAGAAGTTCACTTTACAGGTGGAGGTATAAGTACATGCGGAAAAATTATGCACTTCATACTAAAAACTAGCCTAGATCTATTAAAGCCAATTAAAGCCAACCAAAGGTTGGATCAGATTAAACAGGTAATAAATTTGGACCAACCAAACTTCGGCCCTATTGCAAATCGAACTACAATATATGAAAGAGTGAGGCTATTGCCACCACATAAAGTACTCAAAGCCCCCCATTAGTTTACACTTTTTGAGGTTTTATGAAAAAAATGAAAGGTTTTTACGAAAACTAATAGCATTGTTCACTAGAAAACATTATTCTGAACAACTTTGAAGAAGAAATTTTTTTCAAAATCTATCATTTAAGCAGATTTTTTGGCCATTTATAATCTTTATTTCATTTTCCATGAAAAATTGCCAAAAAGTCTACTTAAATGACAGATTTTGGAAAAACTCTATTCTACAAAGTTGTCTGGAATGATGTTTTCTAATAGACTATGTGATTAGTTTTCATAAATTCTTTTTATATTTTTCATAAAACCTTAAAAATGTAAATTAAATGGGGGGCTTAGAGTATTTTATGTGGTGGCAATAGCCTGACCCTATATGAAATTGCAAACCTATTAAACTACAAATTCAAACACTTATTATAAGTATGTTAACAAAAATGTAGTCTACTTGCTTTGGGTATTTAATTTCAAAATTAAGGGTGAAAATTCAAAGATGGACATACCATCTTCATTAAGCTTCTTCAATAGCTGTGTCTTTGTTGGTAGGGTGTACATCCCTGCAGCAACAACTATTCTAATAGCCCACGCATGGTAAGGAGCTAAAACCTTTTCATAAGCTATGGAAAGTGGATTCTTCAAGGAATTGTTCATGACCCTGCCAACAGAAGATAAAGCATTTATTAACTGTTTGACCTTTTATCGTTAAACTTAATTGATAAAAGAAATAAGTAAAAATTGTATTTGTTAACTTTGTGTATATAATTGTAACCACAATCTGTAAAGTCCATATTTTTAGTGTTGGAAAATATATGTCAGAAGTGTGTTGTTGAGTCTTATATTGATCGATGATATCTGAAGTTGTAAAGATGCGTCAAAGTGAACATTTTTACTATCGCGGATCACACTTATTCTCTAGGAAGGTAAGAGACCTTAGTTTCCCCATTTGATAGATGCTTATTACATAAAAAATCATCATTTGTTTTTAAATTGAATGTAGGCTTGATTTGAGGTGTTTCAGTTGCTCATTAATTAGACTATTTTATAGGACACTTAGGATCGATCGATCAGGGTTATACCTGAATCGATTAGTAGTGTCTCAGATAAGCCAAGTAGGCTCTACCACACCTCGATCGATCTGGCTTAGGGACTGATCGATTGGTGCCTTGCCATAAAGTATTTTTAGGCTCTGCCACCACCGGATCGATCGTGTTTGGACCCGGATTGATTGGGGTTCGTAAAAAATAGATTCTCAACTTTAAAATACCTTCCTATTTTGCTTCTTTTTCCAATTCCTTTCTCTTGGGGTCACTTAGTCTCTATAAATAGAGGTTCTTTCAATAAAGAAAGGGGTGCAAGCCTCCCCTAATTAGGTTTTCATTGTTCATCATCTTCCCATCTCTCTAGAGCACTTTAACCTAGGTTTTTCACTCATATGTTCTAAAGACCATTCAAACCACATCTGAATCACAACTTTGAGTGTGTGTGAGACCATTACGTCGGAGACCAAGCTTGAGAGCTTGTGGTTTTAAGAATCGTTGTGAAAAGGGTTAGATGTTTTTGAAGCCGTGAAAACAAAGATCGATCGACGAATTGTGGGAGCTAGTGAAGGCAACTACATGAGTCCTTGAGGTCTATAAATGTGTTTTGTATTGGAGATTTTCCAACTACTGTCGCCGGAGAAGATAACCAGAAAATGGGCATCTCTCTCCAAAATCTGGTATAGTGGTGGAGAAAAGCTATTGTTGTGGCTAGAAAATGTGAACCCCAATATGGGAATCCATTTGAATATTGAACTCTCATTTGAATTCTAATAAAATTGTTTATTCTACTGATAAAAAATAAAAAAAAGGTAGTGTTATAGGTAGCAACTAAATACAACAACAAAAAACAGCAACTGACGTGGCATTCTTTAACAGACAACCGTTAGCACTTCCCTGATTGTCATGATAATACTAAATTAGCATACCACATCAGTTGTTGCAATTTGTTGGTGTATGTAGCATTTCCCAAAAATAAAAATTGATGTTTCGTCTCAAATTTTCTAACTTATTTAGCAAAATAAAACAGAACAATTTAATCTAAAGAATATGAAAATGAATACTCCCTCCATTCCTATTGGACTGTCCCCTTTGAAAAAACATATTTTTTTAGGTAACTCTATTAAATGCTTTCAAATCAACACTTATATTTTAAAATTCTAATCTTGTCCTTCCGTGTACAAAACATTGGAAAGAGAGAAAATATATTTTTAAAGGTAGTTTAAGAAATCAAACAAAAAAGAATTTTTGACTTTTTTAATGTAGCAATAATTTTGGTACATCCCAAAATGAAAAGTATGCTAATTAAATAGGAATAGAGGGAGTACTACATACAACCACATATCGTATATCAATATGAATATATCGATCATTTAAGTCATTCCAAGATATATAGTAGAGCAAGGACATCGAAAGGAGCTGTTAAGAGTTGATTAATTTATACATACTCGGCCGCAAGAAGTTGCTCAAATAACACCTTCACCAATTCGAGCACACGCTTCACTATCAAAAGGTTGTCCGAATGACTACCCATTTTCTTCACACAATTCGCTTCCACATCCCGATCAACCAAAGCGCGTAATGTCACGATCGACTTTGATGTCTTTTCAAGATCACCAACCTGTTATCACCCGACCGATCATTAACAAGTCTCGGTTTATTGGCAAATAACGATTTATACAGGGTTTCAAAACTTTTTAAATTTCTTTTCTTTCAAAAAATTTTCTTGGCAACGACCGACCAGATTGATGAGCTGCTACGCAGGGTTCAGATTTTTTTTTTTTTTTTTTTAAATTTTAATTTCGTTTTCCTACAAATTCTGGGCAACAAAGCAGAACGAGTGAAGTTGATTTGATTTAGGTACCTTGGAGACGTAATCTGTCTCTGCGAACTTGAAGGCGAAGCCCAGACAGCCTAAGAGAGGCGATACGAAAGAGCATGCGTGAGAAAAAGATGCTACTTCGACGTCTACGGTTTGGGAATTTACAATAGCTGCGAGATCTGAGAATGCCTCCGCTATGTTTTTCAGGGGCCTTTCCTTGTATGGGACCGCCATTGATGATCTCTCCTCCCTCTCTCTCTCTCTCTCTCTCTCTCTCTCTCTCTCTAAATATATTATAACGTATGTGACTATAGAGAGAAAAATTTATATATATGATGTGTGAGTCTTTCTATATTTCTTTCTCTCCGCTGCCTCCGCATAGAGGTTTCTCTGGTCAGTTGGTGGGTGCGTGCTGAGACTGTTGCTGCAGAATGACGGGCAATTATGGAAATTTTCTTGGGTCTGTTTGGCTGATTGATTAGAATCTAATCTTTGCTCCTATCACTTCAGAAGAAGAACAAAGTTAAAGGTATTTCCCCTATCCGAAGAATTTTCTCAAAGGTTACTGCCAGCCACTACCCCTTGTCCAAAAATAATAAATACTAAATAACACGGAGTAATAATAACGGCTAAAATCATCCCCCGCGATGTCTGAATAATGGTGGGAGAATGGGCTGTGCATAATTTGTACCGACGCTTTGATATGTATTGATTCATTGTCTTTATTTCAACTCAGTGCAGGGGCAAGAATAAAAGAGCCTCTATGTCATCCTAAGAGAAGAACTTATGCGTAACTGTGACATCTTTTTCATGTGTATTGTCAATTTGTTTAGGAAACTCACCCTCGGGCTATTTTTGCTGGGAATCAAGGTTAATTTATAGGGTAGTGTTATAGGAAGCACATTTCATATAGGGGTAATACAGAAGAGGATTTGGTGCCATTTAGTCACTTTAAATGCACCGTGAAGTCACCCTGCGATGAGTGACACATGAAAAGAGTTGAGATTGGAGGGTTGAAATTGGAGACAACCATTTCATGTTCAACCAATCTCAGCCCTCCAATCTCAATTTTCTCCATGTATTGTTTATCGTACGGTAATTTTACGGTATATTTAAAGTGACTAAATGCACCATATCCAAATCCAGAGTAATACTACATACAACACTTTATGTGCAATACCATTTATATAGCACCAATACGTAGCATTATCTAGTCCTCACATTTGTTTGTTTGTTTGTTTGTGTATTTTTTTTTTTTTTTCCTACTCCTTTTACCTTCACTCTCCAATCCATCTGTCACTCTCCCTCTCCCTCCATCTCAGTCTCTCTCTCTTCCTCGGCATCACCATCCTAATTTATAATTAATCAATTCATGTGGGATGTTTTATATGGTATGAGTTTCCACTTTCACTAATTGTGGCTTTGTTAATGATTTTGCGAATTTTTAATCTTTGTTTTATGATATTATCAAAAAGAGATAATTTTATCGCTTTCTGGCACAAAAAAAAAAAAAAAAAATCTTATAAAAATTCCACATTCAACGAATGTGCTGCGCTGATCGATAATTAACATAAATTTATGTTGTTATTTATTTATTTATTCCTTTATCTTGATGCAGTCCCCACTTTGATTAACTTTGGGACGTCCACTGAAGATGTAGCAATTCGCATTTTCCTTACTTTTCATGGGTCTTTATTATTATTATATTCTTGATCGAAAGTGACCACGTGCATGGCGTAAACTTATTTGATTGGAATATTTGATTTCATTTTTTATTTTTGGATAAATTTTTTTTTCCTTTCCCAGTTGGATGGAATGACAGCAATGAAGATTGAGGAGCTGATTAGGCAATTACGACGACAAAAGAACAGAGAACCAAGGAACCCAACGAGCAGAAAGTAAGTGGAGAGAGAATATTAAATTCTGTATCATGTTCTTGGGGGCGAATATGTAAATAGTATTTCTCTGCTGAACGAATATGATATTCTCCGAAATCTATCTAATACAGGGAGAAGGAAGATTTTACTTAAAGCAGATGCCAAATCGTGAAACCTTTCCCCGGCCATCAAAAAAGGATAATTAAAAAAATTTAGGGGTGGATGCCAATTCTTTTGTTCCGCCACTGTGGTACGAGGTACAGAATTTATCTACCAGAATGAAAGCAAAAATATGAGGCTTTCCAAACTAATATCAAAACGAAAGATTTTGACTGTCAACTTGCTACAAATAGATCATTATCAATTTCTTTGTTTTGGTATTAGTTTGGGAAGCACTCACCAAGGGTAATTTTCCCCTAAAAGAAAGTGGGATTCCATAGCCTTGTTGGGGTATTATAGAACTTCAAAGTAGAAAATCAAAACATTATCAAACCTTCTATAAGAGGAGAAAGAAAGAGTTTCTCCTTTCTGCCAATCAAACTATCATCTACTTTATTAGTTTCTCAATCTCCATTTGCCAGTACGGCTGAAGCACTTATTTCTGCAGTGTTGGAGGAGTTGGCTTCAGTCATGTATCAAGAGATACACCAGGAGGTGAGACAGGTTGTGGGTGTTCAAAAAGAAGTCGAAAAGCTCACTAGTACTCTCCAGACCACCAAAGCTGTAATTGCTGATGCAGAGAAGAGACAAGTGACAGAGGAAGTCCTGAAGGTTTGGTTAGAAAAGCTCAAAGACATATCCTACGACATGGATGACGTGCTGGATGAGTGGAACACTACAATTCTCAAATTGCAAATTGAGGGAGTTGAAAGTGCTCCTATTATTCCTAAGAAGGTATGCTCCTACATCCCCTCCCCTTGCTTTTGCTTCAATCAAGTTGTGAAGCGTCATGTCATTGCTCGCAAGATAAAAGAATTAAGGGAAAGACTTGAAATGATCGCCTCTGAGAAAGACAAGTTCAGATTAATTACAAACATTGAAGAACCTGAGCGACAGAGAACTACCTCTTTTGTTGACGTATCAGAGGTATATGGTCGCGATCATGATAAGAAAACTATAGTGAGCAAGTTGTTGTGCGAGAGTAGTCAAGAAGAAAGGGACCTCCATGTCATCTCTATAGTTGGCATGGGAGGTATCGGCAAGATGACTCTCGCCCAACTAGCCTATGAAGATCATGATGTCAAGGCACAGTTCGAGAAGAGAATCTGGGTGTGTGTGTCTGATCCTTTTAATGAAATAAGGATTGCAAAACAAATTGCTAAAGCACTAGATGGGTATGATCCCAGTTCCCTTGATTGGGAAGATCTACCCGAACACATTCATAGAGCTATCGCAGGAAAGAAGTTCCTTCTAGTGCTAGATGATGTCTGGACAGACGACTTTAAAAAGTGGGAACCACTGAAACACTGTCTCAATAGCGGTGCTCGAGGAAGTCGAATTTTGGTGACCACTCGGAATGAAAGAGTGGCGAAGATGATGGGTACCACCCACATGCACCTCTTGGAGGCATTGTCAGAGGAGGAATGTTGGTCACTATTTAGTCGAATAGCATTTTTTGGAAGAAATAGGGAGGAGGACCCTAGAGAATTAGAAGAGATTGGTAGGCGTATAGCAGACAAGTGCAAGGGGTTGCCTCTTGCAGCAAAGACTCTAGGAAGTCTCATGCAGTTCAAGAAAACTAAACTCGACTGGCACAATGTTCTGGATAGTGAAATATGGGAGCTAGAAGAGGTCGAGAAAGGTCTCTTCCCCCCTTTACTCTTGAGCTATTATGATTTGCCCCCAGCATTGAAGCAGTGCTTTTCATATTGTGCCATCTTTCCAAAAGATTATGTTATGGAACGAGACAAATTGATCAAACTTTGGATGGCGCAAGGCTATCTTAGCTTAAAGCGAAGTATGGAAGCTGAAGTTACAGGTCGGGAATACTTTGAAAACTTAATTATGCGGTCTTTCTTCCAAGATTTTGGACAAGATGAGGAGGATGGTAGCATTAACTACTGCAAGATGCATGACATAGTGCATGACTTTGCCCAATTTCTTACAAAGAATGAATGCTTCATTATGGAGGTTGAAGGTGGAAAAGAGCCGAGTACAAACTCATCCTACAAAAAGGTCCGTCATTTAAGCGTAATACTTGCAGTAGAGGCCTCATTTCTTATCTCCATATATGATGCAAAAAATCTACGCACCTTCTCTGTTTTGCGTAAAGTCACTACAGGAATCGCAACTACTCAACTTGCTGATTTATTCCATCATTTAAAATGTCTTAGGGCATTAGATTTGAGTGATAATTCGATTGTGGAACTTCCGAGGGAGGTAGGGAATTTGATGCATCTAAGATATCTTAACTTGTCTCGTAATATGTTTAAAGAATTGCCAGAAACGGTGTGTGATTTATGTAATTTGCAAACCTTGGATCTTGGCTTTTGTGGGAGTCTCGAGGAACTACCTAAAGGAATGGGAAAATTGATCAACTTGAGACATCTTATTTTTTTTGGAAATCTCATAATAGGATTTTTGCCCAGTGGAATTGGGAGATTAAGCTCTCTTCAGACTATAACCAAATTCATTGTAGGTGGTGGTGATAAGAGAGAATCATGTAAGATCGGAGATCTGAAGAACTTGAATAAGCTTCAGGGGCGTCTTCCAATAGAAGGGTTGGGCAATGTGGCAGATGCAAGCGAGGCTAGCAAAGCAGAATTGAAGAATAAGAAACACCTCATTGGTTTGGTACTAGAATTTTCTACAGAGGGGTTAGAAGGGAACATGGATGATGTAATCGAATCCTTACAACCACATCCAAACTTGGATTTTTTAGAAATATGGGAATATAGAGGCACCCTATTCCCCAGTTGGATGATGTTGTTAACCAAACTGAAAACGCTGCAGCTCCACGATTGTCGCAACTGTGAGCTTTTGCCTCCGGTGGGCAAACTGCCATCCCTCGAGTCATTGGGTGTATTCAGTATGAATAGTTTGAGAAAAGTGGGTGTTGAATTCCTCGGTCTAGGGATTAATGATAATGATGATAATCATGGCACGGCAAGGGAAGATGACACAGTGGAAGCATGCGTCACTATCGCTTTCCCAAAATTGAAGGAACTCAAATTTCATTTCATGCAAGCGTGGGAAGAGTGGGATGTGATGATCACAAGGAGGAAAAAAAGAGACGAGATCTCAATAATGCCATGCTTGCGTTCCCTGGTGATTGTGGGTTGCCCCAAGTTGAAGGCACTACCGCACCACCTTCAGACAATGCCACTCGAGCAATTGCTCATTCAAAGGTGTCCTATTCTAAAGCAACGTTGCAAAGAGTGGGTAGGAGAGGACTGGATCAAGATATCTCACATCCCAAAAATCCAAATTGAAGATTGACTTCTTTGCTGCTGCATGCCATGCCATGCACCAATATGCCATCAGATGTTTTGCAAATTGTATAGATAATTGTCTTCTTATTCGTCTTTTTTTCTTTTTTTTTTCCTTTTTGTTTATGTTGTTGCTATCTTTGATTAATACGAGTAACATCATCATCAACTGATGGGGTGTTTTGGCTTCTTCTTCTTCTTTCTTTCTTTCTTTCTTTCTTTCTTTCTTCCTTCCTTTTTTTTTTTTTTTTTTCATCATAAAAACCAGATACGCGCTATCTATAATTAATTTATCCAAAAATTTAGTTCTGTGATCCCTACTTGCAAGTAATTACAAGCAGCAAGAAGGAAGAAGAAGAAGAAACTGCTACAGGAGCTCCTGGGTTGGAATTATAGGTGCCTCAGACGGTGCGGGTATTCGAAGTTTATTGAGGATATGGAATTAGTGGATCTGCCATTGGTTGGGAGGAAATTTACATGGTCAAGCTCTCGGGGTATGATTTACAAGCTTTAGGGGTTTGAATGTCTTCAATTTGGCTGGATGGCTTTAACGATCTTGTCTGGCGCTGTTGCAGGAGTTGTTTCTTAATCCACTGTCTGGTGTTGTTGCCGTTCTTAGCTTTCAGAAAAGCTCTTCTCATGCTGCTTGATTTTTCTCTCCTGGCCGTTGTTTTTCTTTGCTCCCTTGTTGGGGTTTTGTCTTGTAGCTTTTCCCTGGTGTATTTCTACTTGTTTTTTCCCCTGCTCTTTTTGTATCCTTTTTCTTCTTTTTAATACGGAGTATTTTGGTTTGCTTAAAAAAACCAAAAAAACCAGAAGAAAAGAAAAGAGATTGTGGACACGGAGGAGCGTGGGGTGCGATGCTTTAGAAATTATCAACTAGAGCTTCCAGTCGGGTACAAAAGGCTGGGGGGTATTCTTCAATCCTTGTCTACCTATCATTTAGGTTGTTGTTGTTGATATAGTTATTAAACTCGGATCGAACATTGATCCGGTTTAGAGATCAAGTGATCGGATCATTGGTTTAACCGTCAGGTTATCGGTTGAATTGGTCTTATAATTAAAAAAATAAGAAAAAATAAATTTTCTTTATATATATATATATATATATATATGTATAATATAATATTAATTTACATTTTTAATTATATTTGAACTATTTATAATTTATTACTTATTATTTTAAACATGTTTGGCTTTTTAAATTTGTTATCGCAAATATATTTAGAGGCATTGATAATGAAATGAATATATAATAAATAATATATATTGCCTATTTTAAGTGGCAAGCATAGTTGGCTTAGTGGTGAAGGTCTTTGCTTTTTAGCGTGGGGTTCAGTGTTCAAGTCCCTGTACCTACACTTTAAATCATTTTCTCACAAATAATTAGAAATGGCAATGGGGCGGGTTGACCATATACCATCCCCGACCTTAACATTAAAACCGTAGTACCAAATCCGCCCCTAAACCCGACGGGTTTCAGAAACTCAAACCCATCCCCGACCCTATGGTTTGCTGAGAAAACCCGCCCCGCCCCGCCCAAGCAAAAAAAAATTTTTTCTAGCATAATTTTTACAAATAGAAGAATATCAAATAAACATAGGAAAAATAAAAAAAATGTAAAAACACTAACTCCTGCAAGGCAACAATCATAGATTTCAAATATCCATACTGCCATACACAACCACCTACATTTCAAATATCCATACTGCCATACACAACCACCTACATCTAACAAGGCAACAACCACATTTCAAATATCCATATTCCATACTGCCATACACAACCACCTGCCATACACAACCACCTAGATCCAACAAGGCAACAACCACATTTCAAATATCCATACTGCCATACACAACCACCTACATTTCAAATATTCGTACAACCATATTCCATCAAGGCAACAACATCTAACATAAGTTCATCAGTTTCAAGTTTAATAATCTACTAAAAAAAAAAATAGCAATAGTTAAATATCATTCTCAAGCCAATTAGCCAAGCCATTCAGTATTTCCATGATTCCATCAGCACAGGTCCCTCACTCCTCCACAGGATCACAACCTACTCCTATTAAAACAAAAAAAAAAAAACAAAACAAAACAAATAGAAGGCTTTCAATTAGTAATAGGATTATTACTTCATTATAACCATTCAAAAATAAGTTGTAATAAATTTAAGATAGTGCTATGAACATGATACATGAAGCAAATATTATTCTAATTGTTATTAAATTCAATATATGAGCCAAACAAATAATGTATACCACAGTCCACATACCACAGTAGTAATACAAGATGGTTCATCTATATCCATATCATCATATATTGTAGCATAACCATGGGATTCCGCTGTTGAATTATCTAGAAACAAAACCAACACAAAATGAATATTAGAATTGCTAAAAAATGAAGTAATCCAAAAAAATGAAAATTAAAGTATTTATATTATTGTTACCTTGCATCTCGGCAGCCTACAACCAATTTTGAGCACACATCAATGCTTCCAATGTCTTTGAATGGAGTCTACTACGATGTGGACTCACCAATCTACCACTAGTACTAAAGGCAGACTCTGAAACGACAGTGGATACAGGAATGGCTAATACATCCTTAGCAATTGCTTGCAAAGTTGGATACTTGAGCCCATTTGATTTCCACCAAAACAGTATATCAAAATCTGGGGTTCTAGGTAAGACATCCTCATCCAAATAGTGATCCAACTCTGATTTTACATTCACAGATCTCTTTATTTTTTTCCTACTGATAAACAAATCATAGTCACTTAGAGTATCCTGATCAACACAATCAGTAGGGCCTGAGTGGCATGAATATGAACTATGTGTAGACTCACCCTCTACTCCTCTATCCAAACTCTGTTTCTGTCTAGTTTGGTACTCAATAAGCAAATCATAACAAAGTTGGCGCATTCTCTCAACCTCTTCCAAATACTCATCTCCATAAAGTTTAGGAAAATAGAACTCTAATAGATCCATCTTATATCGTGGATCCAACACAACAGCAACTCCCATGATTCCATGAATCACCAACCAATATTTGTCAAACTTGGCCACCATATTTATAGCCATCTGTTGAATTACATCAATTGAACACGCACACCAATGAGACAATGCCATTTTGATCTCACAAATTTTTGGGAAGTACAAATTGGCAGTGGGATATTTAGTCCTAGAGAACAACTCTGTGACATTATAAAACAATTTTAACCTCCCACAAATTTCTTTTGCAAAATCCCATTTTTGTTCAGATGGCAAAGTCTTATATTGGTTATCATGTTGTCTCAAGCGAAAGAAAACTTCTTTGTACAAGATGGCAGTTTGAAGCATCAAATAGGTGGAGTTCCACCTAGTTGCACAATCAAGTCCCAATTTCTTGGTACTTTGAATGCGCAATTGGGTGGCCGTTTCCCTAAATTTTTCCTCCCTCTTTGGAGTTGCTGTCTAATACACCACACTATCACGAATTTTCTCAATGCCTTCTTTAATCACATCCATGCCATCCTTCACAATCAAATTCAAAATATGGGCACAACAACGCATGTGAAGCAACTTGCCATCCAACAAAAGTGAATTATGATCTAACTTATCCACAAGAGATAGAGCCATTGCATCATAGGTAGAGCAATTATCAAGAATGACAGTAGATAGTTTTCTATCTATATTCCAATCCAACATGCATTCAAGCAATACCTCAAGTAAAACTTCCTTTGTATGTGGACATGGCACATAAACAAACCTATAATGAAATTATGAAACATGACACATAATTATCTATCAATGATAATAAACAAATACAAATATAATTTTTGTTAAGAAAGAATAAACATACAAATCTAATAAACATCCCTTAAAATACGACTTTGCATTTTCCAAGCATCGTCAATGAAATGTGCTGTGATAACCATAAATCCTCTCTTCTGATTGCTCGAAGTCCACATATCAGTTGTTATTGCGAATCTACTTTGATTTTTCTCCACCAACTTCATTGTTTTAACCCTCTCATAATCATATATTTTGATCATATCATTCTTTATGGTGTTCCTTGACACCATCTTGAACAAAGGTTGTAAGGCGGCTGAATACCTCCAAAATCCAACATGCTCAACCATAGAGAGAGGGTATTCATGCATTATTATCATATGGGAAAGCTCTCTCCTAGCAATGTCTTGGTCAAATGAATATGCATTAAGTTTAATTTTGCCTTCCCCTTTGTTAAAGCAATTTGTCAAAACCTTTTGTTTAATGTCCACATTTCGAAGCTTTGGACACCTTTGTAAATGAGTTCGTAAGTGAGAAGTTCCATTTATAGGAGCAGCCCCAAGACTCTTATTACAATGATTACAAGTTGCTTTCCACTCTCCTTTTTCAAATTTCCTTACAAAATGCTGCCACACTTCACTCTTTAGTTTACTATTATTGCATTAGAATTAGAACTGTCTTTATTTAGGATGGGAGTGGGCTGTGAAGAGTTATCATTTGGAATTGATGATGGGTGAGAACACTCAGCCGGTTCAACCGGTTGTGAGCTTTCAACCGAAGTTGATAATCGAGAGTTACCATCACAACTGGACATTATTAACCTAACATATTACATATATGAAAATTTATAAGAGATTAAGAACAGGTCTTAAACACATAATTTTTAAGATTAATATGATATGAATAAATAAAAAATTCACCATCAATAACAAGAATTTTCATTTGTGCCAATTAAGAAGCTGGTTTAAAATTTCATAACAAAAATAGATTGTTATAAGAATCCAAAACAAAAAAATGAAAAAAAAAATTTCTAATCTTCTCGGCAATAAATGGAGCACCTAAAAACAAAACCAAAAAAAAAAAAAAGAAAAAAGAAAAGAAGGTGAAATTCTTTGCTCCAATTTTTTTGCCAAGAAAACGACATGAAATAAAAGAAAAAAAATATATTTTGTATCAAATCAAATAACCCAATTCAACAAATCAACTCACAAATATATTATTGTTCCATTAAACCTTGGTTTTATGAGGGTTATGTAAGTATATGTACACAGATAACACAAAAAATAAAAAATAAAAAAATTCAGCCATGGCCCCTTTGGCCCTAACATAGTTCGGTAATTTCATCCCTGAGTAGTGAGTTCATGTAAAATATATATTGATTATTGAAATTGAAAGAGAATAAAATTATAAAAGTTTAATTGAGTGGCTTACAGTGGTGAGAGGAGAGAGACAGAGAGCTAAATCACGCGCGAGAGATAGCGAGATCTGGTGTAGATCCGTCAGATCTGGTGTATGTCTGCTGTAGATCCGGCAAATCTATTGTAGATCTGTTGCAGATCCGGCGACGAACCACGGCGAGAGACGGCGAGGGGTGATTGCTGAAACCGCGACTCCGTAAGGGTGAATGGGTGATATCCTGATTACTTGGGTCGCGGAGGCCGTGAGGGTGAAGGCGGAGACCGGTGTCGGCGGACGACTGTCGCACCGTCGCGTGATTTGCGTGACTGTCGGAACGAGAGTCGAGGGAGGAGGAGAGAATGACTGGAAAGCAGGAGAGGAGAGGAGAGGCAGACGCGGGTTAGGCACTTGGGAGGCAGATCTGAAGGCGGAGACCGGCGTCGACGTCAGTCGTCGGCGTGATTCGCGTGACTGGAGAGCAAGAGAGGAGAGGAAGGGTAGATGCGGGTTAGGCTTAGGCACTTGGGCGGCAGATAAGCAGATCTGATGTAGGTTAAGCCAAAATCCACTTAAGGTTATATATATATATAAGGGTAAAAGTGTAAAACCACATGCGGGGCGGGGCGGGTCTATGGTGCGGGTCGGTTCTGAGGGTCGGGACTTGTAAATACCATCCCCGAACCGAACGTGATGAAAATTTCAAAGAAAAACCCATACCCGAACCGAGAACCGAAAATTTTCAAAAAAACCCGCCCCTATGAGTGCGGGGTGGGGCGGGGCCCCTATAGGGCGGGTCCAAATTGCCATCTCTACAAATAATGCAAGTGTTGACCCGTCAAACCGGTTCCAGTTTGCACCTATTAGATCAAAATCTGTCTGGTTTGAACGGTTTCTACCGGTTGACTTGTCATAACTAATCTTGATATAGAACTGAACCGTTCTAAGGCCCGGGTCATCGGCTACTTCCTTCTTTTCCTTTCTTTCTTTCTTTCTTTCTTTTTTTTTTTTTTTGTTTTTTTTTGTTTTCTTCTTTTTCTTCTTCTTAGTAAAATGCAAAAAAACCCCTCCTATTATTATCCATTTTGCAGGTTATCCCCTTCTAATAAAAAAATACTCAACAAAAAACCCCTCATATTGACTAGGGTTGGCAAATTACCACCCTACCGTCTAGTCAACGTTAGAAAAATAATGGGAAAGTACACATGATTGGTACGTGACACTAATTATTACATTCTTATGACAAAAATGCCCCCTCCTTTATATTGATTTTTTCTCTCTTTTCCTCTACCCCTTCTATCATATTTGTTGCACGCCGGCCAACCTTACCTCCGATAAGTTATGTTCTTTTCAAATAACGATCAAAGCCCTCCCCAAAGAAAAAATGCAAAGAAATGAAGGAGTGGCTCTCAATTTTACCCAAAATAAAAAAATAAAATAACAAAGAAGAAGAAGAAGAAGTGATACTTCTGCATAGACACTGGCATCCATGGCTCCCCTCCCTCCCACCCCCCACCTCTGTTATTTATTTTTTCTTTTTTTAGCTGGCATCCATGGCTGCCTCCACCCCCCAATTTCACCCCCCAATTTTTTATTTTTTCTTTCTTTAAGCTCAAGAACCCCAAAAGCATCCATGGCTACCCCCCCCAATTTTTTTTTCTTTCTTTAACCAGCATCCATGGCTTCCCCCCCCCCCCCCACCCCCCATTTCTTTTATTTTTTCTTTCCTTAGCCGGCATCCAAGCTTCCCCCATCCCAAATTTTTAATTTTTTCTTTCTTTAAACTCAAGAACCCCAAATTGATTTTACAAAAAACCAAAACAAAACAAAACAAAAAAAAAGAAGAAAGGAGAACCAGTAGTCATCTCTAACAAGGGTGGACGCTAGTGCATATCCAATACTACTATAAGCCCCCACGCACGACTGTTGCAAAATTCACACAACATCGTTGCAAACCTAGAACCCTTCAGATTGCTGCTTTCTTGGAGTTCTGAAGCTCCATAGACAAATTTGTGGTGGGGTCCAAAGTGGCTAATCTCCATAGCCATATTTAGGTTGGGGTTAGGGTTTGAATTGCAGATCTGAACCAAATGCATGTGCGATCTAGATAGTGACTCCTTCTTGATCTGAACTAGATGCGTGGGTTTTGGTCGTAGTGCCGCTAACCATGGTTGCCATGAAGTATCGCCGGCCACAATGACAAAGGGATAGTTGCACAGCTAGCCATGGTAGACATGCAGAGAGAGAAAGAGAGAAAGGTGTGTGTCCAGCGACCCGAGGAGTAGGCATTTTGCCTCATATAAAACGCAGTGTTTCATACAAAAAAATCAAAGGTAAAATTGACATTAACGGCGTAGCCCTAGACTAGAATAGGGGGTTTTTTGGTGGATTTTTTATTAGAAGGGGTAACCTGCAAAATAAGTAATAATAGGAAGGGGTTTTTTGCATTTTGCCCTCTCTCTTTTTTTTTTTTTAATCTCTGTCCTTGATTTGGTGGTTTGTAAATCACAATGCCACAATAGTTTGTGGTTTCCAAAGAAAAGCAATCAAGCGCATAATTTCAAATAAGAAGGTGGATATGATCTATATTCAAGAATGGAAGTTTGAAAGTTATGGACCAGGTACGTTGTATCAGAATAATTTGAGGGTATTAAGCAAGCTTGGAATAATGGGTGTGATTCAGTTTTAGTTATACAGTGCCTTTATAATAAGAATTATAAGACTCCTTGACAATTGAAGACTAGATGCATGGCATAACTATCAATATTATTTGAGTCAGTTGAATTTAGCCATATTTTTCGTGAAGGTAATGTTGTGACTGACAAATGTGCCAATCTTAGTGGTGGTGATCTACCTCCAAAGAAATTATGTCGCTCATTCAGCATGATTTTTGTAATATGCCTTCTTACAGATTTAGACCTTAGGCTGCATTTGGTTGGAGGGAATGGAATGGAGAGGAAATAGAATGAGAGCGGGAATGGAATGGAAAATAATAGGTGGGACCCGCTTTTAATGATTTCCATTCCTTAATGGGAGGGAATAGACCTCCACAAAGGAATGGTCATTCCATTCTCTTGGGCTACCATACGCTCACCTGTTTTTATGGAATGGAATCACCATTCCATTCGCTCCCCCATTCCCTCATACCAAACATAGCCTTAAAGGTTATTTATTTCTTTTTCTCTAGTGAACTTTGGAATTTGTCCAAAACTTTTAATCTTTTTTCTTATCTTGTACTCTTATTTTCTTTTATTACTCTGTAATAAATTCTGAACGAATAACACATGATTTAAAACTCTTAGGTGCCAACCTAATTAGGATGCTAGGTTGTTCTTTAATGTTTGAAGCTTCTTTATTTGATTTTTTTAAATAAAAAAAAAAAAAAAAAGACTAATTTGAGGTGCCGGCAATGTTGGATTTGAGTAGGTCAAAGCTTTGGGCGTAGCTGAAGGGTGATGTTTTTTGCCGGGACGAGGATTCTTTCTAGAAAACTGATGTCCTTGGAGATTGATTTATCATTTTTGATAGCTGTATTTGTTAAAGACAATTTCTCTAGCATTATTGGTAATGTTTATGCATCAAACGATGAAGAGGGAGGTGAGGTCATCCGTGCTAACGGTGTTAGCTTCTCCTGCAAATGCTAAACCTTCCTCATTCCAACAGTTGATAATTGCATCTGTCACGTATCCAAAATCTAACGCTAAATTGAGCTTCCAGTAGAAAACCCAAACTTGAGCAAATCCCATTCCTATGTTTGAAGATTTATTTGTTCGATCTCTCTACCCAAAATCTGATACTATGGTGAGAAAATCCTCTGTTTTGTTGGCGGGGTGATCGAATTTGCTAGTTAGAATTCGATAAGAAAGAGAAAGCTATTCCTTTGCCAGAAATGAGCGCCTTAAATGATAGCTGGGCATGTGAGTCGTGGTGAGGAGGTGGGAAACTAGGCCATGATAGCGATGACTGATGAGTGACGCAGTTTATTTCATTTTATGCTTCCAGCTTTACCCTTTATTTTCTTTAATCGTGGCAAAGTAATGGCCCTTAGATTTCATGGGAACTATCGATTCCTAACTAGCAAATTCGATCACCCCGGCAACAAAAATGTGGATTTTCTCCACCATAGTATCAGATTTTGGGTAGAGGAACAAATAAATAAACAGGAAAAAAAACTCAATTTTTGGTCATCTCCTCCGGCGAATCTATCCTGTAAATTCAATCAGCCTGCAACAAAACAGGGGATTTTCTCTATCTAATAGATTTTGGGTGAAAAAACAAAAAAACAAAAAACAAAAAAAAAAAAAAACAAAAGAAGGAAAGAAAGAAAGAAAGAGGTAGAAGACCCAATTTCCAGTCATCTTCTTTGGCATGATTCGCTGGAAAATCTCCATTGCCGGCGATTTCACCACTATTTCCTTTTAGGTATAACAGTAGAACACATTCATTTCCATCTCTTTTGATGGGCTTGTCAGCATCTTCCCACTGAAAATGGTCATCTTCTGCCAGCAATAATGAAAGGGGAAACCATAGCAATTAAAAAAAAAAAATGATGGAAGTTTATGGGTTGCCGACATGTCGGAGGTTTTGGGAGATGAGACGGAGAAGGAGAAGGAGAAGGAGACATTGGGGGTAGTTTTTAGATTGGATGACGTGGCAGCACCTAAGCAATTGGATCAGCTTTACCACCTAAGCAATTGGATCAGCCTCAGCTAACGTGGCTTCCCTCCAGACGTGAAATAGAGAAAAACTGGACATTAAACCACTCGAGAGGGTCCGAACCCTTTTTAGTAGGGGTTTCTACTTTGGTGGTACCTTCGTGGGTGTGGTGGGTGTTCATGAAAATCTTTCTGAGAGGAATTTATTTATTGGCCAATGAGCAGTTCAAATGGGTGGGGTGGGGTGAAATGGAGTGGGGTTGGGTTAGGGTAGGGGTGGGATTCCCTCCAATGTAAATTCATAAATAAATAAATACTTAAATATTGACAGATCCGCGATGATATAATAGAATATTTTTACTTACCAATTCATCTAAAGACCCTGACTTGCAAGAAAACTAAGAGATGGAGTTTGGAACACTGTACTTGTCACGAGTTTTTAGGGCCTATTTCCTCCACCCAACATTATGATGGGCTTATGCAGGCCCACGTGAGCAAACACTTTTTGGGCCAAGTGGGAGCCCTACCATGTGTGACACTTGGACTCACCTACATCTAGGTCGGGCAGGGTTGAGACCTTGGCCACACGCCCACACCCATTTGCATCTGCTTCAAAGTAACAGGGCGTCAATATTATCTTTTTATTATTGTAAAAAAGTTATAATGTCCCATACTTCCGATATTGGATGGAGAAAAACTTGTATGTAACTGTGACACGGCTGATGTGATGTTACGAGTCAATGAGAACTAAAAAAAATAAGATTGTCAAACGACTTTTTGGCCCATAATCTCATTTTACTTGATTTTTATTGGCCCGTGACACTATATGGCCGTGTCACAGTAACATAGAAGATTCACTCAGATAGATGACGCCAAATGGATAAGAACTAATACAGCGAAAAAGATAAAGAGGATATTTTTTAAAAAAAAATTTAAAACTATATCAATTTAATTAAGCCAATTGAAAGCACTTTTTGCAAGAATTTGACCCTCAATTAGTGTTGAAGTTGTTGGCATTTTTTGGCCTCCATATGGTCCTTCCCCTTGCAATTTTGGTACCACTCTCGAGTGGAAGCAAGTGCTCGAACTTAACCTCCCTAGTATTAATCATGGAGTGACCTATGTCTTCGTCAGAGATGGCAGCCAGTGACTACAACACGCTGTTGTTTCCACTTTCTTTCCAATACTCCAAAGTTATTGCGCAAAGTTCATGACTCTTCGAGATTGAGGTTTGAATACTCTAAATATTAACCAAAAAGGAATTAATTAATACTAAGAGTGAAAGAAGGAACAGAAATGAAAGCAACGACGAATGGCAAAATGATCGGATCTACCTCAAGAATCTAACCAATGTATTTTACATTATTCACATGTAGATTGGCATCCAAATCACTCCATCAAGGCTGCGTGCAGATAGAATTTTTTAAAAAATTAAAATTAACGTTTACAAGCACTTTGTTTGATAACAATTTTTATTTTAAAAAAAATCCCAAAATGTTAGCTACATTTTAAAAGTCAAAGGAAATGATTATTTTAGTTTCCTAAATTACCTTTTCTTATATTTAAAAATGTAAAATGATAGGGGGCCTAACTTATTGGCCTACGGCCATTTAAGGAATTAGATAATAATCAGTTACATCCCACAATCCCACAATTGTAGGGATTTCATTTAATAGCAATATTTTTCTTCCACATTTTCCTAAATTTCTTGAATTTCAAACGTTACTTCCCATACTTATCACCTTCTCACTTTCTCACCTTTTCTCCTTGATCAGCCATTTGACTTACTATGCATGTCACTTACCCAAGAACAAGTTACTATGTGATATCAAGTTATTATGTGACTTACTGGGAACCAAGTTACAATGTGAATTACTAGCAAGAAGTTACTTTGTGATATCAAGTTATTATATGACTTATTTGGAGTTATTTGAATTATCCATTGTATTCACTTAATAACTTGCTAAGATTGCAATAATACACAAATATCACTTAATAATTGAATTATATATCTTAATAGCTTCTTATATACACTGACCCTACTGCGCAAATGTATTTTTATGACTTAATAAGAAAAAAAAAGTACAACTACATAACTTAATAAGTAGCAAAATAAGTGGCAAAATAACTTACCAATTTTTTTTTTATGCCGGAAAATAAGTGGCAAAATAAAAAGGAATGAGCCAAACACGATTAACAGCGAGATAAGATGAAATTGGTTAAAATTCAATTCTTTAGCCAAAGGAATCCACCAAAAAGACATGCTAAGAAATCCACCAAAGGGTTAAAAGCAAATATTAACTTCTATAAAGCCAAAGTTTAATAATTCGTTCACAATTCTCTAATTGTTTTTTGGTTACAAGGCTTTGAGCTTAAATAAGCATTAACAAAGAACAAGTCCCCATCCCTAGTTAGAATTTCAAAGCCAAACAATAGTTTCTCTGTAAATAATTCTTGTTTTAAGCAAGAACAACAAATCTAAGCGAACATTGAATAGAAATTAAACACCACCTAAGCTTTTCATGCAATTTTATAAAATCACTTAATAACTAAAATATATTGTAAGGGTTTGACAAGCACTGTAGGAGTTGCATAACAAAGGGCTAGGTTAATCAACCTCGTTGTGATATCATGGTTAACTTTACAACTTAATAAGTCGATTTTTTTGAACAAATATCCATCTTTTTTATTAATATAACAAAGCCCCTTCTTTTACCATGAAAACCCTATTCTTTTACCATGAATACGAATGAATATTTGCATAATAAAGCATAAATCAACTGAATAACTGAGTCTTTGATAGCATTAAACCAAATTAATTTGAAGATTTTGGGTGCTATTAAGATTTCAGTGTTTTAAATCACTTCATAGTTGTTAAAACAAGCTTATTCACATAGGGTTTTCCCCAATCATCAAAAAACGATCTAACCCAAAAAAAGGGGCACGATTCTGACCATTTCTTCGAACCACCGCGTATTACCACTTGATAACTGAACTTTGACGGTAGATTGTTGGCAATCAACGAACAAAGCCTATTTAATCTTTTGTCGCAACTTGATATGATTTCTACTTAGAAGAGTAACTGACTGGTTTGAGGAGGAGGGAACAAGAGAAGGAGAGAACGTCCGATATTGTTGCTTGTGATTTTTGCACTCAAATACGGAATGGGGTTTATTAAGTTATTTTGGCCTAATTTTGGGGGATTTAGGGGATTTCATTTGATTTCAAATTATTTACCTTTTAAAGAGGAGACCAATAGAAAGTAACCACATCACTAGGTCTATGTAATAGGTCTATAAAGTAGTCCTATATAGAAGAACTCAAATCAACCACAACACAAAATAATATAAAAGGGTAAAATTGGAACATAAAAAAAAATAATAATAAGCCACATGACATCTCATTAAATAAGTCACTTTATTATGCATGCTTAATTTAAAGACTCAAATAATTTGGAACAGAAGGAGTAAAAATTATATAAAATTGATTCACATTTGAAACTTAGGACGTACGATACTTACAGTAAAACTTTTTTGTACATGGTCCATTGTCGTGTCATCCAAGGGCGGTAGTTTCTTTCTATCTCCTTCTTCAAAGAGAGGATCACATTCCATCAAATGAGGCTCCAGCTCCATTTTGATTTCCTTTAGGAACCTGGAAAATTTTCTGGTCGTCTTATTCACCATTACACACTTGCTGCATATTGCCAACATCAAACAATCACAGCAATGATGAGAAAGTTATAATATGTAGGAGGCGTTAGCCTATGTTGATTCATTAATTAGATTAAACTTAATTTTATTGATTATAAAAATTTTAAAAAAAAATTTACAAGCATAATGAAAAGAAGTCAGCTATTTGAAAAAACAATAATTTTTTTTTTATTGGGTAAATGACGTTTTAATACCATTAACTATACATCAAATGTCAATTTGGTCCATTAACTTATAAATTGCACGATTTTGGGACATTTTTAAAAATAGTGATTCAATGTTGGCCAGACACTTACGACTGTCTCTTAACTTGACAGAAAATGCACGTGCATACACGTGCTCGTCTATGTGGCGCTGACATGACATGGCATGAGGGCTCACGACTCCCACCGAAATAGGTGTCACGTGAGCTCACGTGACTTCATCCCCAACTAAAAACCCCTAATTCTTCTACTTTACCCCGATTTCGGTGACATTAGAAAGGAAATTGCAATTTGGGAAGGGTTAATCGAGGTTAGGGTTTTCAAGCAGACTAATCGATCAAGTTGGAGACTTCTTATTCGAGTATTGACAAGCATTCATCTACAGACTTCAAATTAAGTATGCGATTAACCAACCCTAAAATTTCAATTTTCGTATTTTTGTTCGACTAGTATTGTCAAGCATTCATCTATAGATTGCATGTGATTTATTAATTTGTTGGAGTCGTTTGAGGTCATGATTAGAGGATTATGGTGTCGCATTGTCTATTGCTTAAAAGTAATGATTTTTAGGTTTTGTTGGGTTTACATTTGGGGATCGTTTATGTATTGAAGGTGTGCATTTGATATTTGTGAAATCTATTGTATTGGAGGTCCCCACATGTAGTTTGACCATAATCTTTTTGGTCCCTCACCAGTTTGAATGCTTTTATTTGTTTATTGGTAGGGATGATTTTTTACTTTCACTAGTTACCGGGTCCTACACACATGTATTATTGTTATACTAATTGTTATAACTGAAATTGCTTTGTTTTTTCATTTGTACGTTTAAAAGTATTATAAATTATTGAGTTTCTTTTGGTTCCATTTGTTCCTTCATATTATGTACTGTGCGATGTGTGCTGCTTCAAGTATCGATGGATGCATTACAATTGCATTGCACCATGGTAGTGTCTTTGTCAATGACCTTGTGGCAAGTTATGTTGGAGGAAAGATCGAATTTACCCCTAATATGGATATTGATTTCCTATCAATACCACACATTGAAAAAAATGTTGGCAATTTGGGGTACATGAACATAAAAAATTTATAGTATAGGTTACCTCGATTAGAGTTCAGTGAGGGTACTAAGATTTTATGGAATGACAAAGATTTATTAGAAATGATGTAAACTTTAGGGCCCATGGACATAGTGTTATACATCTATGTTGAACATGGCATTGATGAACCATCACAAGTTATTAACCCTCCTCTACTGATTGGTTTTGAAACTTTGGAAGATGAACATGTAATTAGCGGTGATGGTAATGGGAAAGTCAATGAAGAGGAAGATACAAATGTAGATGAAGACAATGTTGACATCGCCAATGAGAATTTGGGTGCAGATAATGAGTCATAGGAAAATGAAAGAAGTATTGATGGTGAAGATGAGCAATCACAGGAAAATAAAAGGAGGCCTTTATGGTGTAGATGAGCAGTCACAGGAAAATAAAAGGAGGCCTTTATGATGTAAACTTGGGTACTGGTGGTAATAATGAATACTACCAGGGTGATGATGAGAATGGACATGAATCAGTTGAAAATAATGACAATTTGTTTAACGTTGATGTAAATGATGAGGAAAATATTGATCTTTCCCATAGTGTGGATGAAGAAAGGGAAAGTAGTGAAGGTGAAAAAAGTAGTGATGAAGAAGTGGTGAGGAATGTTTGTTTGCAACAGCCCCCACATTCAAATTATGAGAACTCTTCAAAAGCTTCAAGTCCTACTATCAGTAAGGATGATGTTTCTACCAAGAAGCCTAAATATCCAAAGTATACTGAACTTGAAGATATACATGACATCAAGCTGGAGGTTGGGCAAAGATATTAGGATTCACATGATGCTAAAGAGGCAGTTAGGAATTATGCAATAGTTGGGGGTACAAGATCAAGCTCATCAGGAATGCAAAGGATAGGGTAACTACTAGATATGCTAAAGGTTGTGATTAGTATTTTCATTAATCTTGGATTCAGTTATAGCAGACATTCCAATGCAAGCTATTAAAAGAGGAGCATTCATGTGCAAGGAGCTTTAAAAATCTATTAATTACAAGTTCATGGCTGGCTAAGAGATATTTGGAAAAGTGGAAGGAAAATCCTGAGTGAAGTATTGCTGCCTTTCGAAATCAAGTTAGAGATGACTTTAGGAGTTGTATAAGTAGAAATCAAGCACATAGGGCAAATAAAATAGCACTTGAACTAATTCATGGGAAACACAACAAATAGTTAAAAAGAATTTGGGACTATACCCATGAATTGTTGAAGAGTAATGAGAGGAGCACAGTGAAGTTGTTAACTGACACTCCTTCAATCAATAATGCTATTCCCATTTTCCAAAAGCTGTATGTTTGCTTTAATGCTTGTAAGAGGGGTTTCTTAGCTGGGTATAGGCCATTCATTGGAGTTTATAGGTGTTTTTTAAAGGAGCCTAACGGGGGTCAATTATTGGCAGCAATTGGAAAGGATGGCAATAATCAAATGTACCCAATTACTTTTACTGTTGTAGAAGGAGAGACAAAGGAGGCATGGGCTTGTTTTTTCAAGCTATTGTTAGAAAATATTGGAACAGATCAAAGGTGGACATTCATGTCTGATCAGTAGAAGGTAAAATATGTTTCATTTCATACAAAATGCCTTGTTCAATTATTCTTAAATATTGTGTTAACAATTTATGTTTACTAACTTTATTTTTGTTCTTTTAATTATGTTAAGGGTCTTATTCCTGCTCTACATGAGTTGTTACCAAATGTTAAGCATAAGTTTTGCTAGAGACATTTATATGGTAATAATATATGCAAGAAGCATAGAGGAAAACAGTTGAAAGATGAAATGTGGGAAGCAGCTAAGGCAACCACAATTCTTGATTGGAAGAAGCATATGAAAAAGATTAGTGTCATCAACCCAGATGCACACAAGGTGATAAAGAATATGGATCCTGCCACCTGAACTAGATCTACATTCAACTCTTACAGTCAATGCAATCAGTTGTTGAATAATATGTCTGAAAGTTTTAATACATATATCATTGAGAGTAGGGACAAGCCAACAATCATTAGGGTAGAACTGATCAGAGAAGCATTGATGGTGAGATTCCAAGAGAAGAAAGAAGCCATGAGGAATTATAACGACAGGATATGCCCTAATATCCAGAAAAAGATTGAAAATTTGAAAAAGTTGAGCAGGAAGTGTATTCCTAATTGGGCTGCTAATGACTTGTTTAAAGTGAAAAACTTCACAGATAAAATACATTGTCAACTTATCATAACACACTTGCACACGTAGAAAATGGGACATCACGGGTATTTCATGCCAGCATGCAATTTATGCAATCTTCTTGAAGCAGGAAGATGTTGAAGATTATGTGAGCCACTGTTATACTATGGACACTTACAAGAAGAGTTATAAGCATATAATATACTATGTACCAAGTGAGAAGTTCTGAAATGACAGTGGGTTTGAGCTTGTTGCACCTCCATTGCATAAAAAACCTGGAAGGCCAAAAAAGCTCAGGATGAGGGATCCTAAAGAGTCAATCAAGCCCTTTAAAGTTAGAAAGACTAGGTTCAAATGAGATATTCGAATTGTAAGGTGTATAGTCACAACAAGACATCTTACAAAGCACCACCTGTAACAAATCCACCACCTGTATCTAGTGGTGCTAGAAAGGGCAAACTCCCAGTAAGAAGTCAACATGACTATATATATTTAGTGTTAGAAAATGAATATCTTTGTACTATGTTAATTGAGTTGGTTATGGCAGATGAAGAGGAGGAATGGACAAGGGCAAGGACAACAGACAACTGAAAGGGAACACACTACAATAGGGAAGGACAATGCCTCTAGTGCAGATAATGAAGGTGTAGGTAGAGGGAAAGTAGTTAGTAGTGAAAGTTCAAAAAGGAAACCTAAAAGAGTAAGTTTAACATAGCTTGGTAAAGCAATGCAGCTTTCAAAATATCATTTTAAAACTAACAAATTGTGATATGTGTAGATTCCAAGAAAATAAGCAATTGGTGCAACAAATGGTTTTGATTCTTCCGGATACCCCAATACTAATGTAAGAATATTTTAAAGTTCATGCTGAATTGTTAATTTTTCAGTTAACCAATAAGTAACATAAAATTGACTTAAATACAGTTTGGGGCCAAGCTGAGATCAACAATAGGTCACATGCCATTTTTTCCAAGTATTTAAAGAATGGAATCAACATCTGGGACATCCAATACAGCTAGAAAATAGCACCAGGTCAACTAGTGTTGTTTAGTTTAGTACTATATTTGATTTTTCCTTTTTGTTTATCACATGACATTAAAGTATTATAATGTTGGCCTTTTTTAAGGTTAGTGCTAACGTGAGGTCAATATTAGGTCATGTTCCAAGCAATGGAACATCTAATGCAACTGATGGGGCCACTTCTACCACTAGAATATGTGGAATAATTAAATTAATGCTACTATGTAACTCATGTACTCATGATGGTTAAGCATTTATGTGGAAAACATGTAATAAATTTCATTTCATACAGGTTGAAACCAGTATGAGGTGAGCACCTAGCAAAGTGGCATGCAATTCAAGCATTAGGACACTTCAGGGAAAAGTTGGGGCTAAATATGCCACTTTCAGATCAACACCAGGCAATGTGCCCTGTATTCCAATAAGTTCATTGCGGGTAACTATTTACCAAATGCTTGACAATGCTTTAATTTTAATCAAATTTCATAAAATATTGCCTAAACTTCTTTAAAAGTATCTTAGATTGCTGTATAACCTTGGTGTGAAATCCAACAAGATGGTATAGGTCTCAAGAGCAAGTAGCAGGTTTACACAATAAGGGCAGTGGTGTTTCAACAAGTACTAGCATGCCTAATTCGCAGCTGTAGGGAGGAAAGCAAACATGTGTGTGAAACCAAAGTGCATTGTGGGCATAATGATTTAGCATGTGGTTAAGAATATTTTTTGGACAGTTGATGGCTTTTTGGATTGTAATGTAACTTAATTGTGAATATCTTTGCATTTGGTTCCTTAATTGTGAAAGTTGGGGCTGGCTTTTGCTTGACAGTCACAGGGATGCTTTATTTTGCTTTGTGTTTTTTGGAATAGCACAGTTAACTTGTATAACAAATTGTGATCTTATTTGAAAGATGTTATATATCCAGGTTTTTGGCAATAGAAATCCAAAGTTTAACTGTCTATTAGTTCATGCTTGATTTTACTTTAGCACATTCATCAAGAGCATATAAATATGGATTGCATAGATAATATAAGGATTGTTACAAAAGTGCATCACATAAGCAGGTGATCCCAAAAAACCCAATGTTTTGGGACATACATTAGGTCCCAAAAAACCAAATGCTATGGGACATACATCAAAATACAAACAAAAATATAACCTATAACCAACAGTTGATCCCACCACTTCATGCCAAAAAAAGCATTCCCCCATTTAGCATTTTAGTTTTCCTAAAAAGCAACAAAAACACCACAATTGTTGTTATCTCCCATGAGAGAATAATGCAGCCCCAATACATTGTCTTCCTCCCACGATACTACTCAATCCGTCTCAACAGTCTTTGAATAATTTATCTCCCACGAGGACACATGGGTGGATCAAACCAACCAAAGTACCCATGGCCATTTGAATTGTAGTTCACGCAACCAAGGAACTTACGCCTAAGATTATTGTCGGTCCATGATGTCCTTATTTTTGCCCTTAATCCACAATAGCATTGGCTTGCCTCTTAATCTATCTACAAAAATAATTATGAAAAAATGTGTCAAATTACAACCCACCAGCTAGGGTTTACATCTCCAATGCCGAGTAAAGTTGATCTTCAAATCGATGAGGTTTACGTACCTGGCAATGTTGATCTTCAAATCAATGTAGTGTTGAGCTTCAATAGAACTTGGAAGTTGGGTTGTAGCAGTTGACCCTCCCCAAATTGCAATTTCCTCTCTAATGTCATCGAAATTGGGGCAAAGTAGAAGAATTGGGGGTTTTTAGTTGGGGATGAAGTCACATGAGCTCACGTGACACCTATTTGGGCGGGAGCGCGAGCCCTCATGCCATGTCAACGCTACATAGACGAGAACACATGCCTTTTCCATCAAGTTAAGAGACGGCCGTCATTGTCTAGCCAACATTGAATCGCTATTTTTAAAAATGTCCCAAAATCGTGCAATTTATAAGTTTATGGACCAAATTGACATTTAGAGCATAGTTAACGGTACTAAAACGTCATTTATCCTTTTTTATTTTATTAGTTTTCAACCTGATAGCTCCAAGCATAGGTTTGCCCGTCTTGCAGTCACGGACAAGAAGATCATGACGCAAACCATTTCTTCCAGATGCGCATGTCCAAGTGTCTATTTGAACAATATCGCTCCTGCGGAAAAAAGCGAAGACAAAATAACCATTCGATGGTTGATAAAATGATGTAGGATATATAGGTGGCTGCAGATTGTATAGATCGGACAATTGGACAGCCAAATATCCAAACAACACTAGTAGGAATCAAGGGTACGGTTCCGCTGAACTCAGAATTACGTAAGATTTGGTGATGCGAGTGGAAACGCAAAGATCTTCAAGATTTATCACTTTGCCATGAACTTTGCATTTTGAACCCAAATTCCTTCCTTTAGGCCATCAAAATTGCATTTAATTTGAACCCAAATTCCTTCATTTAGGTCATCTTGAAAGGTTTCTTTAAGATGAAGGATGTTCAAGGGCAGAGCATTGGTTCCAACAATACAAGATGGATGCCTAAGTTGGAATGGAGCATTTGTGGGATCAGTTGTAGTGAGCCCAATAGCACTGTTAGCCTGGTGGATGCTTCAGTTGGAATGGAGCATGAGAACTTTTATTATTCATATTTCCTATTAGTACATGTGTTAGCCTTTGAACTTCTAAGTAATCCTGTGATCGACTATAAACACCAATTAATGTGATAATGTAATTAATTAAGAATCTTTAGTATGATGTATAGGATTCTGCATTAATTGAAAAATATGCACCATCCGACCAACTCCGTTTTGTGATAATTAATTGTGAAGACCTTGTAATTAACGGTTCCGAAAAATAGTTGTTCAATCAAACTTCTAGTGTTACCTAATTGCACTATTATTAACACTAACTTACAAACCTAACCCCATGTTATCATTAACAAACAATCTATTTCTTGATGTCAGAAAAAATTCCCATGATTTGATGATGGTATAAAAAACAATGGCACTTCAGTTTTGAGATTTGAAGCTTGATTGGTGGACGATGTAGCGCCAAAAAAAAAAAAAAAAAAAAAAAAAAAAAGGGGATTTGAATGGCTTGATGATGTATGGCTAGATACCGCATGTGCATGCACATCTTAAAATGATATGAATCTTACTTAATTAGTATGAATTTAAGATTTTAAAAAAATAAAATAAAATAAGAGATGTGACTTCTTCAACCTGCCGGAGCAATTGATGAAGTAGGCAATGTCTAACAGTTGGGGTTACTATAACAGAACATCGGCATTTGAGCACATGCTCCAATTTTTAATTAGATATGGTATTCTATTTTAGGTGCTAAGCGATCCCACGCGATTCTATAAATGTAGTGCACATGAAGGTTTAATCATTTATAAACAAAATACTGTTCAGTTGCAAACCTTAATCTGGATTGAAACCGCCCTAAAGAGGCAGGGCTAGAAAGCATTTCAAAGTTGTAATTGACAACAATTTTTTGTAAAAGGTAAACTGAAGAATAACCAACAAGAGATATTTCATATAAACTACATAACAAATTAAAAACCTCCACATGGCGATTTCCATTGAGCTATGTATATATATATATATATATATATAATAATTTCTTCTTGCCTTCTGAGAGACAAAATTTCTAATTAAAATTGTGTTCAAGTTTTGCAAACATGCATATCCTTTTCAATAGATAATATGGCTAATTCACTTGTAACAATGTAACATATTCAATCGTTAGTTAGCAGGATTTCATTAATTTTAGTTTTAAAAAGCTTCTTTAAAAAATATTTTTTTTAAAAAAAAAAAAAGCTTCTTTTATTAAACTTAATTTATCTAATTTTCTCTTCCTATTTCTTTTTAAGTTTCTTGTATCCATATTCATATTTCCTAGTGGATATATTTATAGTTTTAAAAAAATACTTATAAATAATGAAACAAAAAAAAAATTAAAGAAATATGATGAAATTAACTTACCTACCAGATAAAGAAAAAATGAAAATGAGGCCTTGATGATGAAGCTATGTATGTATGGGTAGGATATAGGATTCAATTTAATAAAAATTGGGAAATAAAGACTTAAGTTTAAATATGAAAATGAGGCCTCTTTTTTTTTTTTGGGTTGAGGCCCTAGGCCACACTGCCTAAGTAGGCTAAGGGTTCAGCCGGCCCTGGTTGTTTACTTGTTTTCAATTTTGGATTTGGTGAAATGCTTACAGCATCTCTGGAAAACTTTATCCGTGCGTTGACATAGCTCATCATTCCATATATGTGTTGAGGTTCATTTGTGGGCTTATCCCACTTTGAAAGAATAGAAAAAAGAAGGGTAGAGATCATTTTAGTAACCTGAAATTTTTCAAAAATCCAAATGTGGTACCCAAACTATTTTTTCTTCCAATTTGATACATAAGCTTCACTGTCGTGTCCAAATGTGATCCTGACTCCAAACGTTGTCCAAATACTTAATGGACATATCACGTGTCATCACATGAGCGACACATGGCATCCCACGTGGAGCCTGTGTGTTAGGTGACGTTTTCAAATCTTGTAACTCACCATTCTTAGTGGATTTGCTGATACTAAACTAGGTCCCATGGTTTTTTCCGTTTGGGTTCCACTTAAAAAATTGGATGTGTGTGTGAGATTGTGTTGCTTTAAGTTTCATAATTCATAGATTGCGTACAATAATTGAAAAGGTCTTAAAATTGAATTAATTAATATTTGGTAATTTTATAGAAGCCCATTCAACCCTCTAGGCTTGCGAATTCATAAGTTCAGGGATTTTTCAAGACCAAAATCTCAATTTGAAACACGTCAACAGAATTCAGTTTACTTGAATTGAGGGGAGAGTCCAAGACCCAAATAGATAAATCCAAGTGAATAGAAGCACTCCTATGTTTCACCCATCAATGCCCAATCCTCTTGAAAGGAAGAGATTTTCGATGTACCGGATAACAGGAGCTGATGCTACCACGTAATTTTGCATCTGAATCCTTGCTGATGCCTCTGAAAGTAACAGAAAGGAAGGAAAGATATCACATTTAGAAATCACAATTCACAACTAAGAGTAAAAAATATACAATCCCCTTTTTAGGAAGGGTATACGTTCCTATTAAACGACAGATTCAGACACTTTATCATAGGTATGTCAACAAATGGTCCGGCTACAGGTAAATAAATACAAGGTAATACAATTGATTGGTAACTTTCTAGTCTTCCTTTTTTCTTTTTCATTTTTTTTTTTTTTTGGTGTTGATGATGGGGATACCCTTTGGACAATCTCGGGCTCATATAAGACCCTATAATTCATGCATTTGGACTAGGTAAGTACAAGGCCCATGAAAACCATGAAAACTTGTGTGGGTGATCACAAAGGATTTAGCAGAAGTTGAACTCGATCTCGACCTCCGCTTCTTAGAGCATAGTTCTTGACCAATTGAGCTATCCATTGAGGTTACTTTTTAGTCATTCTTAGTTAAGTTAGAGTCATCTATTTGTAGTTGCTAGTCCATTGTATTGATTTGTAGTTATTTCCCATAGCCAGGCTATTTTGTAATTCCCCCTCACGAAATCAAGGGTACGTAACAATTCAACTGTGCACATACCATCTTCATTAAGCATCTTCAATAGTTGTGCCTTTGTAGGAAGGGTATACATCCCTGCAGCAACAGCTTTTCTAATAGCCCACGCGTGGTAAGGGGCAAAAACCTTTTCATAAGCTGTGGAAAGTGGATCCTTCAAGGAATTGTCCACCACCCTACCAACAAAAGAGAAAGCATTTGTTAACTGGTTGACCTCTCATAGTTAAACTCGATAGAAGAAGTAAATAGAAGTTGTAATTTTTTATCTTCATTTATATAACTAATAATAATCACAACCATGAACCATCAATATCATTCCACTAGAATTTGTAACTGATACTTGCTAATATATGTGCTGGCATATCAGAAGGTAGTAGTTACTTGTCTCTTGGTCAATAATTTTAAATGCAAGTGCCAGTAAGATTTGTAACCTATTTGGGCAAGGTTTTTCAAGGCATTTAGGCAAATGAAAGGGGTATTCTTTCGGGGAAATTAGGGAGGAGTCCATATGCTGAGACTTGTGGAGGGAAAAGTCCTCCCAAAGTTTATACAACCACAAGTTCGAACTTAGGGTGAAACGTTAACGTTTCACTATAAAATAAGTTTTAATTAATCTTTAATGTCATATTTAATTTGCCCATTCGACTGTTATGGTATGAAGTGAAGAGAAATAACCTTTTAAGGTTAAAATTTGATTTCGCCTCCATGATTTATGCCTTAAATAATGGTATTTCATTTTCACATATCTTTAAAAAAATTTCCCACATTTCAAATTTGAATTTGAGAAGGTATTATGAGAACTCATGTAACCGTTCCAAAAGGCATTTGCATCCTGATCGTACCTAATAAATAAAATAGTTACATATAAATATTATAAAAACAGTTACACAAAAAACCAATGTTTCAAATGATTGATTTTCAACATAAAAGAGTTACATGTAAATTTTTTATACAATTAATATATAAAATTACATCTTTAACTATCATATTTTTTATTATTACAATTTGGCTACTTGTTCATTTTGTTGGGTGTACTATTCTTAAAGAATAGTTATATGAAAAAAAAAGAAAAAAAAAAAAAAAGAAGAATAGTTACATATGGAAACCCTTTACAAACAATTACACAACAAGGAGACAACATAAAAGGAATTGTTGGCCTAGGCCTGCGAGGATGCAGGATGAGGATCAACGTTATACCGATTGCGATCACTCGAGTCATGATGCTTGACTACTACATTATCCTTTAAAGATTTGAGGGGCACCTTTCCTAACACCAATTGGCTTAAGGTGAAATGGTTAGCACTCGGTCCTACAATTGGTATCATAGGAAAGTACGGGTTCGAGTTCTTGAGAGAGCATGAGCATGCGCTGGGGGTGATTGTTGGCCTAGCCTGCGGGGATGCAAGGTAAAGGTCAACGTCATGCTACTTGCGATCACTCGAGCCGTGGTGCTTGGCTACTACGCTGCTCTTTAAAGATTTGAGAAGCGCCTTTCCTAACACTAATTGGTTTTAAGTGAAATAATTAGCACTCGGTCCTACAAGAATGAAATTTCTTGATACAACATTATATTTTATTTTACTATGTTTTTTGGTATTTGGGATATGAATTAAATTTCCTACTAGGCAATTGTCACTCACTCCAATATATTTTCAAGTCATCGTCGTTGAAGGCACGTAATAGAATTGGAGTCAAGATTTGGAGAGATTATCTTGTCGATTTATTTTATTTGTTATTTCTATAAAATTGGTGTAAATATTATTTAATGAGTTGAGCAATGTATATATTGATGATTGTTGGGTTAGCCACCGATTTCCGCAGCTTTATTATATTTTGTAATTTAAAAGAAAATTCATTGTTTTGAAAGTTTTATTTCTTGTGGAGCTCATAGATTTAAAAGTGTTTTGCCGGTTGGTACAAATTCAATTACAAAAAGAATTCTCTTAATATGGTAGTATTGATAAATGTTTTTGTACCAAAGGAAAAATAAAACATTAAAAAAATAATAAATGTTTTATTTTTCCATTCTTATTTTAATTTGAAATTTTAATAAACCTATCTGTACGGTTAACAAAAAAACTTAAAGGAAAAACTAAACAATTGGAAGTTGGAACAAATCAAACCCTAACAACTTGTCCCTACAATAAGGAAAAACTAAAAGAAAAATTAAACCCTAGTGACAGCAGAAGATCAAAATGGCCGCCGTGATAGAAATAAAAATTGGAGGAAGATCAAAATGGCTGCTGCAAAGAAGAAAATCTTCATGGAAGATCACTCCTATGGTTGCCACTGGATAGAGCATGCGGGGCTGGCTCAATATAATTTGAGGCCAAAGGCGAAAACACTAAGTAAGGCCTCTTTAGTATTTCATATATTAATCTACATAACATCAATTCTCTTCGTATAGTGTGTGTGTGTATATATATATATATATGTAATTTCTTCCTGCCTTTTGAGATATGGAGTACAAAATTGCTAATTAAAATTTTATATTTCAGTTTCTGCAGTATCCTTTTCAATAAATAATATGACTAATTCAGTTGTAACATAGTCAATCGTTAGTAGGATTTCATTCATTTTAGTTTTGAAATGGTTCCTTTTTAAATAAAAAAATAATAATTTATCTAATTCTCTTCCTTTTTCTTTGTAAGTTTCCTGTATCTAGATTCATATTTCCTAGTGGAAATGTTTATAATTTTTTTAAAAAAAAATACTTATAATTAATGAAAAAAAAATTAAAGAAATATGATGAAGTAACCTTACTCACCTAATAAAGAAAAAAATGAAAATGAGGCCTTGCTGATGAAGCTATGTATGTATAGAGTAGGACATTGGATTCAATTTAATAAAAATTGGGAAATAAAAATTTAAGTTAGAAAATGAAAATGAGGCCTTTTTCTAGGTTGAGGCCCTAGGCCACTACCTAGGTAGGCTAAGGGTTCAACCGGCCTGAGAGCATGCATGATTTGAAATGGAGGAGAGGTGAAATTTTAAGGCTTTTAAGTAAGGAGAGGGTTCCATTGATACTTAGTGTAAAACTATTTATACTTACACTCGTTAATATCTTTCATGCACGTCATGCATGCATGTCAAATTGACGGATGTAAGTGTAAAAAGTTTTACATTAGGTATCAACGGAACCCTCCCCTTTAAGTAAAATCTTTGGAAACGCACTATTTTGTCAACGAAAGGGCAAAATTGGAATACATGCCCTTAAAACGTCACATGCCAAGCACTTGATGCTTTTTCCGTCTATTTTAACATACAGTGTTTAACGGTGAAATGGTGAGTACAATTACTAGACTAGGGAGGTCAATGGGGCGGGTTTGGTACGGGAAGCCCTCTCCCAACCCCAACCTATTGGGATTTATCCCATCCCAACCCTGTCCCAAACCCACTTCGAATTTAACATCCAATTCCCATTTAAATTTGAAAATCCCATTCCCGCCCCGTCTCGTCCCGTTTATACTGTGTGACAAGACAGGACAGGAAGGGACAAAACAAAAATCCGATTACGTTCTATAACATAAATTTGTTTTTAAGAAAAAATAATTATTTTATTTACCATATTTATAATAAGAAATTTTTAAAATTCGTTCATTAAATTCATCAAACTACTTTCAATTTTCCTATATGAAAGATTAATAAAACACAACATAACAACTAAAAAGAGTCACATAATAACAAGAATTTTTTTCAATAAAAGTATCACAACTCGCAACAAAACAGAATAGAACAAAGGGGCAAGAAAAAGAAACAGAATCCTAACAAAGGCAAAAAGCAACCTAACAAATTAAAGGTATTTATATATTAAATGGCATAAGTGTGTTATTATGTATTAATAGAGGTATAGTAGTAAAAGTGAGTAGACAATCGGGGCGGGTTCAAGACGGGTTTTTAATGAAAATCCCAACCCCGCCCCAAACCTTAATGGGTTCTTATAAAAATCCCAAACCCGCCCTACCCCATTAAATAGTATCCTAAATCCTTCCCATTGGAAGTGGAAGCGGGACGGGGCGAGGCCCCGAAAAAACCCGTCTGTGAGTGTCGTATCCTAACCACGCCGGCTTGGGAGTGAGCCATTAGCCAGGAGGGCTAGCGCGGAGAAGAATCGCCACCCGATTTGGTTTCGGGAACCGATTTGACCCCTAGCAAAGATCTAACTCGTCATAACCAGAGAACCTAAGATTCGGAGCTAGGGTACGTTGTTGGGAAGGTGTTGGGCACCCAACAACGCCAGGCCGAAGCCGGCCCCCACACGTGTTTTGTTGGTTTTAATTAACAAGAATTATCAATTGGATGTAATCTTATTCATGCGATATGCAATTTAATTTAAATGATATCACGCAATGATGGCAAATAAATAAACAAAGAAATGAATTATACAAAGAATCAATACAATAAAGGGTTAATCTAAAAAAGGATACAAAAATAAAGAAAGAGTCAAATAAATAAATAGACAAGTAAGAAAATAAAATATAAGAGGAAATAATCTACTAATAATGAAAGAGAAACAAATAAGTAAAAAAACAAACAAATAAGTAAGGAAGAGAATAAAAATAAATAAAGGAATTGTTCAAATAAAGAACTAATCTAGAGAAATAAATAAATAAAATATGAAATTAATCTAAATAAAGAAATGATAATAAAAGAAGATTGACACAAAGAAAGAAAGATATGAGAGGGATAAATAAATATGGTAATAACCTAAACTAGGGAATAGATAAAATATAGAATCAAATAAGTATGGAATGAATAATATAGAATAAAATGAATATAATAAAAGAGTCAACCGATCATACAAAGGAAGTGCGTACGCACAACCGTAAAGTACTTTCGATTTATGAGTACGTACATTCCATTCACGGAACCCCGAAATTAATGATATGCTTCCACAACTAATAAAATCTGAAAATATATAAAAGAACTGTAATAATCAAGTCCTAAATCTATATGCACACAACTAGAAAGATTAAAATGATAACAATAAAATTAATAAGGAACAAATCAAAATGAACTAAGAAAAAAAAATCTTAATCTAATGAATGAAAATACATATACAGAGATGAATACGCCTATTCTACTATGCGATTATATAAATTAATCGATGCAGAAAATTACTAATCATGTAGAAGACGAAATAAATAAAAATCAAAGGAGAAAACTAAATAAATAAATTTTCTAAGAAACGAGAAACAACTAAACAAAATAAATATATAATCATGGGGGAAAGAGAATCATGTAGATAGCATGTCCAGACATTCGAAAATAATAACAGGCTTTCTCAAATAATGGAGAAAGAGATGGAAAAATAAGTGTTACCCTCAGGTTGAGTGGTGTGTAGAATGAAACTTTGATGAACTCTCCCTTTCAAACCTCCATGATCGCAGCCGTCTTTCTTTCTCTTAGCTTTTAGGGTTTGTAGAGATGGTTCAGAGAATGGCGGTGGCTAGAGAATAGTTGTCGTCCCCTTTTCAGGTTAAAAGTGCTATATTTATAAAGGTAGTATTAGGGTTTTGGGGAAAGCTAGGTTAGGGTTTCTACCTTCTCTAGCCGCCACAGGGTGGCTACAAAGTAAGTCAAACCTTCATAAGGTAACAAGGGGAATACCAAAATGGAGGGAAAAATCCGGATTTAGGAGTTAATGTGTGTACGCACAATTGAATGGTGTGTATGTACAACTGAATTGCACATACGTACAAATATCTGATTGTGGGCTTCTACGGGTTGGGCTACAATTGCGATCTTGTCGGCTCTTCAAGGATCATTCGTTAATTATTTCAAACTAGATCACCCTTCGTTGGGCTTAAAAAGGGTGGACTTGAAATGTTTAGGCGGTACAAAATGGGGTGTCAATACTATCGCATTTACATCCCTATGCTAGATATATAAGGCTAATTCTATAGTAAGTAGGCGACTTCAAATGGTAAGTTAATCACTTGAAATGATAAGTGGTCACTAAATGGTAAGTAAATCATTTCAAATGGTAAATGATCCATTTTAGGCCACTTCAAATAATAAGTGAGTCACTTCAAAAGATAAGTGGATATGGTATCCTAAAAACATTGTGGGTATCATAAAATTAACCAACATATAAACTTGCGAGAGGAACATTGCAATCTAAGAGTTATGCAAAAATGGACTTTTTGAGTTTTAAAAAAAATATTGGGTGATTAATCGCTAAATAAGTATTTTTCTTGACTATTGGCCAAATGCCCCTATAAATAATGACTATAAAACAGCTAAACAAGCAACATCTCCCCTGATTGAAGCCTTGAAACAATTATTAGCAATCCCCATATATATATATAGCTAATTATTTTGTTTGGACTCAAATTAATGTTTGCGCGAAAGAAAGCAGAACAATTTTTAATGGAGACAAATGAAAATGAAAGAGCTGTGCGTTACAGTTGGATTATGCATACTCTGCGGCAAGAAGTTGCTCAAACAACACCTTTACCAAGTCAATCCCACGCTTCACAAGCAAAAGGTTCCTCGAATGGCTACCTTCTATCGCCACACAATTCGCTTCCACGTCCCGAGCTAGCAAATCTGGTAACGTCACGATCGACTTTGACGCCTCCGCAAGATCATCAACCTGTTCGTTATCACCTCAACTGATCAATACAAGTAAATTTATAAGTAAATAAATAAATCACGTCAATAGGCTTTTAAATTCTTTTCTTTCACAACGTTTTCTCCGCAACCGAACAGATTGATGAGTTGTTATGTAGGGTGAATTTTTTTTTTTTTTTTCTTTTCCTACATTTTCTGGGCAACCAAACAAAACGAGTGACCTTGATTTAATATTGGTACCTTGGAGACGTACTCTATGTCTGCAAACTTGAAGGCGAAGCCTAGACAGAGTAAGAGAGGTGACACGAAAGAGCACGCCCGACAGAAAGGTGCTACTTCGATGACGTCTAGGGTTTGGGAATTCACAATAGCTGCGAGATCTGTGAATGCATCTGCTAAGCTTTTCAAAGGCCTTTGATTGTCTAGGACCGCCATGGTCTCTCTCTCTCTCTCTCTCTCTCTCTGTCTATTGATAGATAAATATGTGTGAATCTCTGATCTCTATAAATTTAATTTCTTTCTCTCTTAGAGGTTTCTCGTCTCCCGGCCACATCAATTGATGGGCACTGGGACTGTCGCTGCAGTACGACGCACCGAGGAATCATGGGGCTAATTGGTTAAAAATCCCTATTGCAGTCACTTCAGCAGATAATTTTTTGAACGACCAACGGCTCCTTGTCCAATAAGAAAGGAAGAGTAAAAGGCAACCGACTGCTAAAGTCAGTCACCACTCACCAGAACACAAAGGCATTTCATTAAGGGAAACCTGAACATTCCACTTTTCAGTAATTTCACATACTAGAAAATTACCAAAGCATGGCACTTTTTGCGGTAATTCCTTTGACTATTAACTTGTAACAAACTAACTACTGACTTTACTATAAACTACCAAACAAAAACAAGTTGGTAGTCAAAGCGTCCTTCTTGAGAATTACTCCTGATTGTATAAATAATTTCCCATTTCATTAACGTATTAAAAAGTCACTAAAGCGGCATTCCATTTTTTCTTTTTGTGATTTGTTGCAAAAGTTATTTTCCATCAAAAGCAACAAAGTAGAGCATTTTTGTAACAAAGGTGGGGCTATTACTACACTCTTTTATGTTAAATCCACTCTTTTATGAGTAAAAGATTAAAAGTAAAAAATAATGCGTGAAAATAAGACATAAAGGATGTGGATTTAGTAAGAAAGGGTATAGAAATAACCTCTCATTCTATTTTTTTGCAATAACTTTCATCGCAAAAGGTATTCTTTTTCTAGCAAAATTAAGGTTTCATCATGAAGAGTATTTCCCACCCCTTATGACAAGTTTTAGGGATGGTATTCTAGCTTAGCCGCCAATTATTTTTCTAAGGGTTATTTTTCCCGAAAGATTTATAATGAGGTCACAAAAGTTGATGAAACTCACCTTTTACGACCAAATTCGGTTCATCACCCAAAAAAAAAAAAAAAAAAAAAAAACAAAGAAAAAAATGTCACAAATTCACCATTGTCGTGAACAGTGAACTCAAAGGGTGAGCTGGGGACACAATGGCTTTGGTAAGATCAATTCTGCACTAGTATATCCGTATCAATTAGTATCAACCCTGAGCAACTGAACATTGCATTTCAAAGCCAAATCAAGCCCATCTCTTATTATTGCGGCCACACTAATGACACCAAGACTATGAGTTCGACCTTCGACCCATTGGCCCAAATGAATTGTGAATTAATCCCGGGAACGGCTATTGCAACCCCCCATTCTTATAATCCCACTCCTTTCTTCTTGGTTTTTAAGATTTCATGAAAAATATAAAAGGTTATTGCAAGAACCGATCTTTTGGTCTACTAGAAAACATCATTTTGAACAACTTTGTAGAAGAAAGTTTTTCCAAAATCTATCGTTTAAGTAGATTTTTTGGCAAAAAATGAAATAAAGGCTATAAATGGCTAAAAAGTATATTTAAACGATAAATTTAAAAAAAACTTTCTTCTACAAAGTTGTTCAAAATGATGTTTTCTAATAAACATCACGGTCAGTTTTCATAAAAACCTTTTATATTTTGCGTAAAACCTTAAAAACCTAAAGGATGAGGGGGTGGGGTGATAAAAATGGGGGGTTGCAATAGCCGTTCCCATTAATCCCCCAACACTGTTCAATGTTCGGTTTATGGAAAGGTTTCAAAGGGGCCACCTACCCAACCTGATCTGTTTGAACATAGAGCATATGACCGCCATTTTTTTAGGCTGGCTATCATGCCCTATTTTCCTCTACCTCTAAGGTTTTCACAAACCCTAGTCTCCTTCTCACACATACATATATACCGAGGATGACATATAGGAGTGCAATTTTAAATCAAGTGGAATCAACCTTCTTGTCATGGAGCACATAGGTTCCTCAAAAATATCTTCATGATCAAGAGTTTCCTGAATAGTTTTTGAATGTTAAATCATTTTAATTTTCAATTTCATGTAATTCGTTATAATAGTCTTGGTTTTGTGATAATTTGTAGGGAGAGTAGTAATTATGGAGTGAACAATATGAATTCAAATGTATTTGATGATGTCAAAAAATAAGTATCTAAATAATTTTCAGATCCAAAAATTATCACTATGAATAGTAATATTAATATGGGAATGCACTTTTTTTTTTTTTTTTTTTTTTTTTTTTTGGTGGGTTACAAAAGGAAAGCCAAAAGGTGCCACACAAGAAAAAGCTACACCAGCAATAAAAGCAGATGTTAAACTTGAAAGAAAAACATAACTGTGACACGGTGGTGTTACAAGCTAATGAGAGTGGAGTAAAATGAGATTGTCAGAATATTTTTTAACCCCACAATCTTACTCTACTTTGCTCCTATTGACCCATGACACCCCGTGTCACAATTACAAGGAAGACTCATTCTAAACTTGGGGGTGGTTGATGAAAAATGGTCAATTGAGCAGTGAGCTTGTGACCCCTCTTACCAAGCAGCACAACCCAATTATTGCCTTCCCTAGTGAGTCGTGAAGGTGTGAACAAGCCTAAGAATCCAAGGTTTACTAATCAAAATTTTACAATACTAATAAGAGCTCCATGCCATCAGGGTGATCCTTGGCATTTGCTAGGAATTCTAAGGTTCCAAGCATTTTGCTAAGACCTGGGTTACACAAGGAGCTTCCTTCCATCTATGTTTAGCTTGTGCCAAAGGAGGTTGGAGAGGGAAGGCAGAGAAAGTTTCTTGTAGTGGTCACAATAGGAGGAGGGGGAAAAAGATTCATACAGACGGCTGAGTTTCTTGCCTTGCCTATACATTTATTTATTTATTTATTTTTATTTTTATTTTTTTGGGGTTGTGAAACGGTGAAGGAAAGGAAACAAACTAGGATCGGATTACCATGTAAAGAATCTTTTATAGGAACGAGCAAGTCCACATCTTTGACAAAGATTGGAATGAAGCATTTGTGAGAAATCTACTCTGGAAAAAGTCATCCAAACAAAGACTTCAAACTTTTGAGGTATCTTAAGCCTACAAACCCACTCAAATCTTTGATTATCATTATGGGTTCTACCTCTTTATGGGAAAAAAAATGAAAAAATATACTCCGTATAAAAAAAAGCAAATAGAATTTGTAGGCTGCTTTTATTGAGAACTATTTTGGGTGAAGCCACGTAAAAACAATTGTCTATTTTAGAATTATTAGTGTTAACTAATGGGAGTAGAGGGCGGTCTTGGGGTCCAAAAGATGTCATGATCTCGAAGGATATTAACATGAGCTGAGCTGCTGCCCAAATATTAAAACCAAAAGGAGATGATGGTTCCATCTCCAATTTTCCGAGCAAAATTAGGCTCAATTTCTTGAATACGTACTCTCCAAATTCCTTTCCATGAACCCATAGCTCCAGTGTTGGGTTTGGCCCAAATATTCGAACGCGCTTTGGACACGCATCAGTTTCACATTTTTCTAAAGGAAAATAATGATAATTTTAATCTTTAAAATAAAAATTAAAAAAAATAGAGGAAGGAGCTGCTTCTATCACGCTTTTCTTATTGGGAGGAGGTGCACTTGTGTTTCACACTCATACATGACAATTTAGTTCAAGAATAAACCGTGATTCCAACCGTTCGATCAAGACTCTCACCTTCTTGACATCAACTTCCACAAATCAACGGCCCAAAATCCTTCAACTCCCATACCTGATCTTAACGTACCTAAATCCCATCCGTCTGATCAAAAATAGCAATGAACTCCACCTTATAATATCAGCTTTCCACCATCCAACGGTCCAAACACTTTCTCTTCCATATCTGATCTTAAAACGTTCTCTCGCCCTCTCAGACAATTTGCGTAAGCAATGGTGGAGAAAGCTGACACTATGTTTTCTCGAGAAAATGCCAGATAGTGAGCTCTGATTTTAACTCTCAGCTGCCCCTTCAATGGCCACTGATCGGTTGAGTCTGGTACAGTTCTTTTCTCTAACTATATATATGTATATATTTCACTGTTCTCTCGTCTAGGGTTTGTATTTGTTTTTATTTTTTTGAAATATTGTTATATTTTCATGTTTAAATTTGTGAATCCTTCGTGGGTTTCTGATTTTGTACAGAGCCGTAGCCGTTGGTGTAACCGATTGGTTTATTTACAATTGTAATTGGTTGAATTTTCTTTAGCTCTTGAAGATAATCAATGTTTGGAAGGTTTTCTTTTTGTTTAATTTGTTGTAGTAGTAAATAAGATGAACTTTTAATTCATGGGTTATGCTTCTAATATTGAGTTGGGTCCTTGATTCTGTGAATTTGGTTTTTTCTTTTTCTTTTCGTTTTTTTTCTTTTTAGTTACTGTTTTTGTTGGTGGGTCTATGTGGTATGATACTTTATTGTGTTGATTCTTTGTGATCTTGTATGATAATCAAAGTCATCTGAAAATGTAACGTGCTTGATCATTTTTTCCCCCTTTTGAAATTCTGTAATTTTTGTTTAATCTTTGTGCAAAAGTAGATGGGTTAATTATGAATTGGGTGGTGATGTTAAGTATTTTGATTCCACCTGTTTGCTTTATTCTACCATTGGTGATCTTAATAAGTAGTTATAAATGTTAATAGAAATCGTTTATATACATCCATACGCACATACATACATTCACAAATATAGTGTTGTTCAACTGCATGACATTTCGCATGTCGTGCAGTGATCGGAGCCGTTCATGGCTATCATGTGTGGCCATGTGAAAATCATGCATGGTGCATGATGGTCATGAATGGCTCCAATCACTCAGCAATGTGCAAGACATCGCATAGGTGATCAAAATCTTATATATAACATGGAGCTTACCATCTGGTTGAGTTTTATTTAGCTATTCTTACCAGTTACGCAATCCTGATTCTTAAATTCTTTTTGTGTGGAAATATCTATCACAATAAGGCTAAGGAAAGGAAGCAATTCTGATTCTGATGTTGTGGCAGGTTTTTTTCTGGAAAAGAATTGAGTATCGTTGAATCTTTTAGTTTCTTTGTGCCAGGTGATGAAAGGTGTTTAGTACAACACTTTGAGGAAAATGAGACAAGTCTGAGAATTGTGGCAGAAGAGAATTTGGGGGAAAAGTACATAAAGTTGGAAGTTAATTATCAATCTATGCTTTCTCTTCATTTAATTTTGTTGGCAGACTTAAATGGATGTTCCCTCGCTGCAACCGTGTAGTGAAACCCAAGCTGACAAGTACCCATTGCTAATGGAACGGAAAGAAAACCATAATGATCAGGAACATTGTGTACATATCATTGACATAACGAGAGGTGATGATGCTTCATCAAGCTCATTGCGTGATGATCATGCTCCTGGAATGGACCCACCACAGCACGATGACAGACCATCGAGTAGTACTGGAGCCCCCACTTTTCAAACTACCTCATCTTCCTCAAACAGATTAAACTCAAGTAACTCCTCATTTGTGAGGAGAGGTGACGGGTATGGTCGCCGCCGGAGGAGCCCATTGAATTCTGGGCTATGGATTTCTGTTGAGCTAATTGTCACAGTGAGCCAGATTGTAGCATCTGTTGTTGTTCTGTCACTATCGAGACATGAAAATCCACAAGCCCCATTATTTGCGTGGGTTGTGGGTTATGCATCTGGTTGTATGGCAACACTTCCTATTCTTTACTGGAGATATCGTAACCGTAACCAGGGTACTGAGCAAGATTCAACTCGATCACGTCAGAACTCTTCCCAAAGCAACCCTTCTTCTGAACCTACTTCTTACAGAGCTATCTCAGTTAATCAAGTCTTGGAAGAGGAAAATCATCGCTCCATGGAAACAACTACAAGGAACAGTCAAATTGAGGGAACTTTCAGTACACGGTATGTTTTGGTTTGTTCTTGCTCGTAACAGTATGTGGGAACCTTTATTAAATGTCCTATTGTTCATTTGTTAATGTAGTTTAATATGCATTGGTGGTTTCTGTTCTGCAAAGTTCATCATAGCTATACTTGACTACTAAAAATAAATGAATTTATTGCGGTTTAGTAAGTCGGGTTCCTACTGAAAATTAATTCTTTAAAACATAAAACAATGGTTTTCTTGATCTCTTTTCAAGTTTTATTATTATTATTATTATTATTATTTTGGTTTGGCTGATTGGTTGTTGGCTTAGTTTGGTATGACAATGTAAAAGTTTGAATAAAATGATAAGGGTTGTTCTTGTTTGAGTCATACTTGGAGATTTTTATCATTTGTAAAATTGTTTGCAAATTAAATCAGTTTTTTTTTTTTCCCTCTTAATAAATGCATACAAACTAATTTCAACAGGTATTTCAAAAACCTAGAATTTAGGAATTAATCTCATGGTTTGGTGGCAATTTATACAAATTTATTTGAATTTGATTGAAACAATACCTTTTGAGTATTAAAGATACAAAACTTTTTTGAAGGCCGAGGGAACTAGTTTGATTGACTTCCGTAGCCCCAAAATTTCCATGATGAACATGGAGAATGGATTCATAACTACAATACCGCATAAAGATTTCATTTCTGGCACGGTGGACCCAACTCAACTCAACAAAACTCCTAATTATTTGGGGTTGGCTACAAGTTAAAACCATAATTTTTCTAGTTCTTTATTACAAAATAATATTTACCTTTTGGAGCAAAAATATGATTGAAAGAAGATTTGAGTTAGCTTTCCCAAGTCACATACTCTGCTGTTATATAGATTTAGCCTGTAAATTGTCTCAAATATATGAGTTCTATGAGGAACTGGGAAATATCATTGTCTTCCACGGTAGTATGGCACAAGCATTGTCCTGAGCGTAAGGCCTACTTTTTAAATCACACAAAAGATTTTTCTTCAATCCATGGGGAACAGCCTTGCAAAGAAATTTGAAGTTCTTGAAGATACATACACATCTAGTATGAAATCTTTTGCTTTACTTTACTTCCCTTTTCTATGTAAAAGAGTGGCTGATTCATTCTCAATTCAGTTATTGGTCACTGAAGAGTAAATATGACATCAATCTGTGGATTGTATTCATCAAGAGTGTGGATTCATCCAGCTAGAAATATTTGATTGGTTCGGTTCCTATGGTTCCTACAAAAATGGCTTTCTTAGCTTGGTTGCCGGTTAAAGACAAGTTGTTGACTACAGATCATTTGATTAGTAGAATGTAGGTGATGCCCAATAGATGTATCATGTGCAAGGAAGAGGCGGAAATGGTGGATCACCTTTTTATTCATTGTCGAGTGGCTTGGAACTTGTGGGTGTTTATTTTTCACCTTTTTGGGCATCATTGGGTTCAACCTTCTATGACTCATGATGTCCTATTGGATTGATGGATTAAGACGGGGAAAAAAGAGGCCAAATTTGTTTGGAGAACAGTGCCGCATGCTCTTTTTTGGTGCATTTGGAAAGAAAGGAATATGCAGACTTTTGAATGGGTGGAAGAGTCTTTAATAGAGTCAAAAATATTTTTGGTCAAAGCTCTTTTTTGGTGGTTTTGTAGCCATTCCAATGGGGCTAACCGTTCTTTTGTTCTTTTTGTAGATTCTCCGAAGTTTTAGGGCATTGGCTTGTTTTAGGTATCAGCCCAATCTGCACTCCTTAGTGAATAGTGATGGAAATAGAAGGATTGTATGAGGAAAGTTCAAATACTCACAGATAGAAAATGCATATTAAGCTATATAATTTGTGTTGTGAATTGTGAAGCCTTTCCTAGTTAAAATCATGTACATACCCTTATTTATTGATGGAAACCATCGGTATGCTTGTACTTGTTCAACTTTGATGTTAAAGATAGCTGACTGAATTTATGATAAATATAAAAATAAAAATAAAAATATGATAATTTAGCTTGACTTTTTAATGTGTGGGTTTTGTGTGTCTGTTCATGTGTGTGTGTGTGTTTTTGTTCTTTTGGTTTCAAATACCACGTATCTTATAGTACTAAGGGTTCCCTGATTTTATTTTTCATTCGTATCAACCTGCTAGCAGTTGTTGTGAGAATTGACGCAAAAAAAAAAATAAAATAAAATAAAAATACAAACTGATTTTTGTATCTTTTATTTTTTCTTCTTCTTCTTCTCCTCCTTCCCTTCTCTTGCCTTATCTGGCGTTCTATTTTTTCTATTTTTCCAAATAGTGGTCCTTGATTTTTTTTATTTATTTATTTTTTTCCCTTTTTATCATGCCTGAGTAGTTGAACCATGGCATTAGATATACGGGGAGTGATTGAATGTCCTAGGGGTATGGAATTATATCATTTTGTTTATTTTTGTTGCATTTATAAGGGCAAGTTTTAGAGTTTATGAAATAACATTGTTTCAATTTTTTATATTCATTTGAGCTGATAGACCCCATTGCAATGTACTATCAATTGAGTTAAAAATGGATAAGCTTTTACGCGCATTTGAATGTCCAATTGGAAGAAAACTAGTCAAATTTGGTTTTGTATAACACTGTAATAGTTTCTTCTACTTTTTTAGATACAGTGCAATAGATCACGTAGAAAGGTAGAAGAAACTACTATCTGGTGCTTCTGACTTATTGATAGTAGATAGCTCACTTTATACTAATGGAAGCTAGGTCTGGTAATTCTATAATAATAGACGTTGATTCCTCATTTTAGGATGCCTGCCTTTAATTACTAAACTAATCGGTCAGACAACCTCCGCTGCTGTCTTCAATTTTTATAATGTGAGTCTTAAGTTGAGTTTTGCTTTTAATTCCTGAAAAATTGAACTCTGTTATCTTGTCCAATACTTTATATTTGTGGGTGGTAGTGACCTTTGGAGTTTGGATTAGTATCTTGTTTTTCTGTCTATCTTTTTATTTTTTGACAGAGTTCCCTCCCTATAATAGAGCTAGTGGTCGCCACTCGCAAATTTTAATGGTGACATGTTATATTAGAATAAAATGATAATGAGTTCAAGTTTTAGAATTGATTTAGTTTTAAGAGGAAAGTTGGAGAACTTGTGAATTACAACCGGTTAAACACAGACAGATGTGAGAGAAATGAGTTGGTAACTGATTGAAATGTTGTAGTTTGAATGTTACATATGTACCCGCTATTTTATGCTCATGTGAATAAAGATATGCTTAAGGTGGATTTTACTAGTTATTGGGTTAATTATTGAAAGTCTTTGACTTCTTTACCCTCCCCCAACCCAATTTTTCCTCCCCAAAGCATTATTCATCCCCTAATTTACATATGCTAGTTTTGTGTGTGTGTGTGTTTGCTATGGATAAAATGGGGAGGGGAAAAAGTCACGGGACCATACATCAGCATGATTGAATAGAGGTGAGGAAGTAGCACATAATTTACATACATTAGTCACTTAGTTGTTTAGTGATGAAGCTGGTTTTCATACTTGCAGACTCAATGGACTAGCAGATCACTTCAAGATGGCCTTAGATTGCTTCTTTGCGGTGTGGTTTGTTGTGGGCAATGTGTGGATTTTTGGAGGCCATTCTTCTCCTTCTGATGCTCCCAAATTGTACAGGTAGCAGTTAACGTCTTGTATTGTTCCCTTTCTATTGGGATTTCACCTTAAGTTAACTGTTCAAAGGTCTCCTTGCAGGTTATGTATAGTGTTCCTTACCTTCAGCTGCATTGGGTATGCTATGCCGTTCATACTATGTGCAACAATCTGTTGCTGCTTGCCTTGTATAATTTCAATTTTGGGACTTCGAGAGGATCTTTCTCAAACTAGAGGAGCCACCTTGGAATCCATCAATGCTCTGCCAACCTACAAATTCAAGTTAAAGAAAACCGGGAGTGGTGATGATCAGGAAATTAACTCTGGAGCGAGTGAAGGTGGGGTCTTGGCAGCAGGAACAGAAAAGGAACGTGACATATCAGGAGAAGATGCAGTAAGTTCTATCATATGCTTCTGGATGTTGATTTCATGGTCGTTAATTGTGGAACCTGGTCAGCCATATTCGGATTTGCACCCGGTTGCTGAATCGAAGTAGATTTAAATTTGATTGGAAGAAATTTTGTCCCTTAAAGAATTATTTTCTGAAAATTTGGAAGCCAGCTGTTTATGTGGCTGAAATTCAGAGAAATAATTTCAAGAAGTTTTAGTAAAAGAATTGAAAATTTCTGGCTGTGCAAATTGGATGAAGTATGATCTCAGAAACCATGAATTAGGAAACCATGGCTGTCTTTTAAGTTTTTTTGTCCCTTCTCATGAGCAAAAAAGTAATAGTTTGTTGGTATGTGTACTATATTTTTGCCTCTCACTTCAGCTAGTGAATGTGCACCTTGGATGCGTATTCTGATTTGTGAAGTTCCTTTTGTATGGGTACACTGCCTCCACGCATATAGGTTTTGGAAATTGATGTGCTTCATTAGTCAAAAGGTTGCCTAAAAGACCTTTTATGAAAAAACAAAAAGGGGCCAGAAGTAACTTCTGAATTGTCCAGGAATTGATCAGATAAGTACTATCTATAGTGGGCAAGTTATGAGAACCAGTGATTTGATTAGAGTCCCATTAAAATCAAGTTCTTTTTATTTTTGTTTGGAGCCACTACCAGGTATTTAATATTTTATTTCTATTTACTTTTTTTGCAAGCTGGGGCATAAAGAGACCTAAGATTTCCTTTATTAACTTTATTTTATTTTCTTTATTTCTGTTGTGAGGTGGGTCATAATGAAACCTGTGATTTTCTTCTTCTTTTTTAATGTGCTCTTCTTCTTCCATTCTTGTGCAGGTTTGTTGTATTTGCCTGGCAAAATATTCCGACAATGATGAGCTGAGGGAGCTACCCTGTTCTCATTTCTTCCACATGGAGTGTGTGGATAAATGGCTGAAGATCAATGCATTGTGTCCCCTTTGTAAATATGAGGTTGCCGAGAGTAGTGGTGGGGCTTCACCACTGGACTCAAACTCCAACCGGCACGAGGACGAAAGGAGGCTGGGTAATGGGTCAACCGAAGGAGGTGTTTATGGGAGCACTGTGTTTTAGTCCTTGATGAATTATCAACCCAACTGGCATTGCAAGCCTGAGGTAGTTACCTTAATGCAAATTTTATTGCATGTCCATTCCATTTTGCTAGGTGATGTATTTAGTAGTTGCCGCGATTTCAGAAAAGGTAATTCAGCTGCAAGGTCAAATGGGAATACATAGTTCTTATATAGTGTAACATACAGAATAATTAAACTATAGGCATATGAAGAATTCATGACAATTTCCTCAGTTGGAAAGGTGTGAAACTACTAATACCGAAGAGGATGTTTTTCTCGGATTCTAGAATAGCTTGTTCTATATCTACCCGCTGAGTGAATATCGGTTTCTACTTTATTAAGAATGGTATGGCATATTGTCTCTTGATTGTTTAGAAGAGCTGTCATATAAATATTTGAACAATGCACTTATGCGTCTATCAGGAAGATGAATGGTGTTAAAAGGTTTTTTGTTGCTGCCGGAATAACGCCATCCTTGTGGCCTGGTGGCATACAGGCTAACTTAACGCAATTGTGAGAAAACTCTGAACAATACTGCTGCAGTTGAGGTCAATATTAATGAATTTGAGATTGAGAAATTTTTTTTCCTCATATTTGAACAATTTGGGATTCAGAATCCTTGTCAAGTAAAAGAAAAAAAAATTGAGAAAGGGATAAGTTGTGTCATTAAAAATAGTTGAAACGGTTCAAAAGGTTTTTTAATAATGTTAGAATCACTGTATCCTTGTTCTTGTTCGGCGTAATGTTAATGTTCTTTACGGTGTAAAAGATTTTTCATGTAAATCTAATAATGAATAAAATTTGGATTTCAAAATGCATTTCCATTGTTTGGCTTGCCTCGTGAAATAAGAAAGAATTTTCTCTCTTCATGCATTTCCGTTGTCGTAAAATAATTTACGGCAAAAAAAAGAAAAGAAAAATATAAGTCTTCTATTCATTTTACCCCATACTTTTAAAACGAATTATATCATCTTAAATTTTAGGACCTATACAAATTTTTTTTAAAATATAAAGATCTCCCATAATCAGCTATAAATAACCGTGAACTTCTCCTAACATTTAACCATCCCCATTCAATCTTTTAGCTACCTAGCAGTATTTAAAACAGAAACCTAATGGCTACCATGATCTCTAAATCAAGCCCACCAATCTACCTGTTATTCTGCCTGATAGTGTCATTCCTTCTCCCCTTGCCTTCCCTTTCTTCCGACCCTGATCCGTTACAGGACTTCTGTGTTGCATATTTGAATTCCTCGTTATCTCTTAATGGCTTCCCCTGTAAGCCTGTACCTAATGTGATCTCAAATGATTTTTATTTATTTTTTTAATCCAGAAAGCTAAAAGCATCAAAAAAAAAAAACAAAGAATCTTAACTAGGTTGGCACCCAAAGCACTTATCACCATCTGCCTTCAGCTCCAGATTTTATTATAAAAAAAGGAAAAAAAAAAAAAAACTAAAGTAAATAAGTAAGCATACAAGGAGATAAGGAAACAAAAACCAAACTGTCTGATCTTGGTGGCTTATAATGCCACAATCCAGCTCACATAAGAAGAAATAAAATAAAAGGGCATTTGAAGACTCTCCAACAAGAAGGAAACTAGCTTAAAAAAAGAGCTTAAGAAACAAATCTATAAAAAGGAAGTCTCAACGTATCTCTAGCAAGTTCATAAGGAATAACACCAGAATCTGCATGCCACTAAGATCAAAAAAATTGAAAGCCACTATTTTCAACAACAAAGTTATGTTCTCTGTAAATATGAGAAAAAAAACCACATTTATCTTCTTAATGAGAGAGAGATAGTTTCGTCATTCATTTAACAAGGTCCAAGGAGGCTTAAATGTACAATTCTGCAAGGAAGAAATAACAGCCGAGGAAGCACTTTCAATCTATCAACTATGCCAACCTTTCTCCTAAGCAAAAGAAACTGCAAGATTCAAACTCTTGAGTTCAACAAAAAATGCAGTTTGAATACCCAAACGAAATCCAAAAAATCCTTTCACAAAACCCCAATAGTTTCTAAAAACTCCACTAGTAGCAGTGCCAAAATTTCCCTTATATAAGCCATCAGTATCAACCTTAATCCAATCAGCTATAGGAGGATGTCAAAACACAGGAATAACTTTAGGGGCCTTTCGAGAAATACCCTTTAAATGCAAATTATGTAAAATCTGAACATCTAAAACAAAGTTGCCCATTGGAGCTTTAATAAGCAAGTCACCTTTTCTAATCCAAGCCATTACAGTGCCAATAGCCCTTTGAATAGGGATGACAAAATTATTAAATTTCACATCATTTCTAGACTTCCAGATAATCTAGAGAATGCTCATTACAGCAAGAAGCCAAATCTGAGAAAGTTAGGGACTAAAATTATGATCAACAAGCGCAAGCAGACTCTCTTTCGCCGTAGAAAAATGGAGAGAAAAATTAGAACGGAAAATATTATGCAGACAAACCCAAAGTTGTTGAGCAAAGTTGCATTCAAAGAAAAGGCGCCACGCTGTTTCAATAGTGCAAGGAGAAGTGCAAAGACTAAAGCAAGAAACCAATGGCATACCTCTAGATTGAAGATTGTCTTCGGTAGGCAACTTGTTATACATCAGACAAAGAAATAGAGTGACCTTTTAGGAGGAATATAATTCTGCCAAATCAGCTTACCCCAAGGAACAATAGGATGTTTATTGCGGAAAAAATCAAAAATATCTTTAAATGATAATAAACCAGAAGAAGAATAAGGCCAAACCAACATATTACTACAATCCTCAACCGGCAAAATTATATTATTAATACCAGCAACTATATCTAGGAACTAATGGAGCCATTTTGGTAGACACTGATCAACAATAAACTCAAAAACATTAAGAGAAACACAAAACTTAACTGAACCAAACCAAAACAAAGGAATATTCATTTTATCAAGCTTATGAGTTATGACCAAACGATTTTGTCAAATACAACATGAACAACAAGCAGTATTGCTCATGCCACTCACTTCTCTCCACAGTTTGATTAATGGTTGGATTATATTAAAGAAGAAGAAAGTAGAAGAAGAAACAAGTTATTCAAAAAATAGACTTCTTTGGCTCCCTACAAGAAACTTCAGTGACTCTTCTCTCAAATTCTGTGTGTTTCTTTATTTTTCTATATTTTGGCAAGAAAACACATAACAAAGAAACTAGTGTTACCCGCTGATGGCGGAGAAGAGCAACAGCAAAGGGTGGAGACCCGCGCATCGAACACCATGAAGGATGGCGTGGGAGAACCCTAGCGGCTGGAGAGAGGGGCCGAGGGGCTGATGGTGTGACTAACAGGCTTACCCATTCTTACCCTAGAATAAAAATAAAAATTATATTGAAAGCACTCTTGCCAACAGACCTAGTGTAGGCTGAAGTTGTTGATTCTTGGGTTGCACCCAACTATGTTGTGCACCCTACCAAACACGGGCTTAAATTATGATTTCCAAATTCTTTCTTAATTAAATACTCCCACCATTGAAGATGCCATCCAGGTACACCACGCATGGAATCAGATTCGATTCCCAACTTTCCCATTCTAGCCAAACAAAACTAGTCTAACAAGAAAGATAATATATTACATTTCTTTGCTCAATAGAAGTAAATAAAAAAAAATAAATGGGCACCCAGCAGTTTGAACTTTGAACTATGCTGATAGGCGCATCTCATTGAATCATTTTCAAGACGGTGAGAAGAAAGAGATACCAATATAATTCTTTCCATCTATAATTGAAAAGTAACACTAACCCGAAATTTGTTGCGATATCAGATGAGTAACGTATAAATTCCATGCCAAAATTTTTCACATAACATAGCATTTATACAAAAATAAATAATGGTCAACAAAATGGGCCACATACAACATGCTCCTGAGATCAACTCTATGGGGTATACGCTTGACCGGGATGTACGACCAGTATTCCAGTAATAAAAATTTCCGTAGTGCTCGCCTCAACCTAAACCAAGAAATGAACTGAAATTTGGAATTGCAAACCCATGGAGCCACCATTGTCCAGGATCTCCCTAAATAGATACTTCAAGAACCCTAAAAACACAATGAAAGTAAATTATACACATTTGCAAAGGAATGAATTCCACAACCGGGCAGGGGCAGAACTGGTGCAAAAGGAAATTCAATCTCAAAGCAACAGGAAATAGGATCGCCATAACTTGCACAAAACTTCAGGATGATCCTGATAGACGAGCAGCCACCCACTCTCCTTTCCTCTGGATAAACTTATGAGCCGCAGCTTCGTTGTGACTCTCAGACATGGTGAACTTGCAGACAGTTAGCCAAAGTATTGAATACCACAACGTGGTTAAATGGTGAGGTTCTTAAGAGCCTCTAGTTTTCCATTTGGTGCAAGAGAATCTGCCCTTTCACCAGCTTCTGGAAGGTTTGCACCTCCATTTTCGGGGTTTTTACATATCTGGTTATGGGCTGAGTTGGGGACTGCAGAGCTGCAGCTGCCTTCAAAGTACGTCGAGAAAATGAAATGCTCAGCACAACGTGCTTTCCATCCTACAAGAGAAAAGAAACCCATTTTAGTACCATACAAACATTTTACCATCTGGATTCTTGACCTATGTTGGTCTAAGCCAGAAAATTTTACCATCTGGATTCTGGAACTATGTTGGTCTAAGCCAGATAAACATTAAACAATTTTCCTCGTCTTTCTGTTATCAGAGTGCAGTTTCTTATGGAAAATGATGAATGCAAGTCAACACCACATGCGCAAAGGCCATTTCCTTGTTACTTTTCTTTTTTCTTTATAACAAAGAATTTCCATTAGAGAAGCAGCTCAAACTAGAGTTTCCAATAACTTTGACCAAAGGAAAGAAGACACTACACAAGTTGGAATGGCATGACAAAAAAAAAAAGAGCACACTAATACTAAGAAAAACAAGGATGATATTAAAAGCTGCACCAACTATCATGGTATCAAACAAACTGTCATAATATGGAATTCAGTAAGAGGTATAGAGCAATGAGCCAATGACTAAGATGTAGAACAAGTGTGTGAATGAATTGGGTTGATTTATGGTGGGAAAGAGCACACTAGTACTTAGAACAAAGATGATATTTAAAGCTGGACCAACTATCTTGGTATCAAACTAAAGTCATACTGTGGAATTCAGTAAGAGGTATTGAGCAAAAACTTACATAAAACAAATATATTATGGTATGTTTGGATAAGCTTCTACTTCCTGTTTTTTAATTTTGAAAGTAAAAAATATATATAAATATAAATATAAAAAATATTGATATTTTTTATTGTCCAAAATTTTGATAGTTACTTTTAAAAGTTGAGGACCTTAACTTTTAAAAGTAACTTCCAAAATTTTTTACACTCAATTTTTATTGAAAAAAACAAGTAGTAGAAAATTATCCAAATGGGCCCTTAGTTCTTTTTGATTCACAATGGTTGTGGAGCACTAAAGCCTAAATTTGAGATTTTACATAATAACAATATTAATTATATACCTTTTTTTTTTTTTTGATAAAGAATATTAATTAATTAAGTTAATATAACAATAATAATTGCTTATATTTCTTAATTAATTAAGTTGATATTACTATTAACTTTCAGCAGATAATTATATAAAATGAAAAGCAACAATCAGTCCTCAATAATACTTCTTAAGGACAAACAATGTAAATTCAATAGATGTCCCGCTACATATCACAAATCATTAGTAACTAAAAATGTGAGATTTTAATGAAATAAAGAAAATTTGTCACTGCTACATGGGCCCCAGTGGTGCAACAATCGCCCCCATCATAGGTGTTCACATAGAGAGTAGTAGTTGAACCTACATGATTCAAGTCTCCTTGGATTTGGTTAAATCTGAAAATTTTAGTTTTAGGAGTATATTAGTCAATTTTTGCAAATTAGGCAGGTTGTTTGGTGCCACACTGCCACTGCCAAGGGTCATAGTAGGCTTTTGACTATCAGTTTAGTCAATCTTATTCTTGTCGGAGTTAGATTGAGTCTCATTTAGTTATTAAGAAGTCTTATACGGTTATACCTGGCTCTTCATCAGGGAAAAAAAAAAAAACCAACAGAAGTGTTTTACCTGGCCTTAATAAGTTTCCTAATTTGATGAGGAGTAGAAACTAGAAAGTAACTGCTGTTCTTTAGCAGGAAAAAAATAAAAAATAAAAAATAGAAGGGAAAAAAAGTAGCTCTTTTGTCTCTTAATAAAAGGAAAGCTCATAAACTCAATCACACAATTGATTAATGAGAATTTTCTATATCATTTGCATACTTTTACCAAAAATGAATAAAAAAAACTAATCGATACCAATATTTATACTATGGTACAATATGAAATTTCTTCTCTCATACCCAATAAAAATACCACTACAACTACACAATACTCACATTAAAGAGGAAATAATTGGCAAAAAAATGGGCAGAACTTACTCGAAGCGGCATCAGTGTCAGCCAAAACTGTTCCTAGGAGTTTGTGGACTGCAATACAGTCTTTGAGTTTCCACTTCATGATTGCTCCAAGCGCTCCATTCCTAATAAGTGAAACATGTAGAGCTTAAATGTTCAAGCTTTCTTATGGGTGCAGAGCAAGGATACCACGGAAAATAGCAATGAAAAACATTGAAGACAACAAAATTCAACTAAATCTACAACTAGGTGTTACCTGGTCACCAGGTTGTTGGTTGAATCTTCAATTAGTTTGATAGCCTCAGCCTTCTTGTTAGGTTCCAAAAGAAATAGCATTTCTGCAACTGCTGCTCTATGCATCAACGAATCTGCAGAGAGCAAAAGAAGTGATTCAGCATGACCCTGCCACTAAAAGATGTGCATTGTCTATGAAGACATGCATATACATCAGATACAATAGAAGATGACCTTCATGTTTCTCAAGGAAAAATGTGTTTGCCTCGATCAGAGATTTCTCATGCAATTGACTACATAAACAAAAGCAGAGACAAAGAAATCACAATGCAATTTTACTCAGATCAAACAATCAAACAATAATTACAGAAACAATCAGAAAAGGGACCACTTCAAGAGAACCTTAATGTTGGGCGCTCTGCTTCTAAGACACTCCAAATGAGTTTTTCAGTGTCATTCACCGGAGCAGCCATAGAGCCCACTTTATGAAAGAATCTAATCTGCAGCAAATAGAGTATACAATCAGCATGCATATAGTATGTGAATCTTTGGTTCTCTTGAGGTGAGTGCATGTTTAAGAGGCATGCATAAAAGAGGAAAAAAAGGACAGGGTGGGAAATGGAATAAAAATAGATATATACAATGAACAGGTGGGAAATGGAATAAAAATAGATGTATACAATGAACAGTTGGGCTTTAAAGAAAAAACCAAAGAAGTTTGTTGACTTCGTTCACAATTGAGATTACATACCAAGCAGCGATGTGAATCTGGGTTGTCAGCATCCAACCTTAGTAGCTGCTTTACAGCCTGCAGAGGGAAGGAAAATAAAATAAACTAATAATTAATTCACCTTCATAAATTAGCAAGGTCTACATGTATTTCACTGCATGGCACTGACCTGAAGTATTTAATCCAACTATGTTGACACAGATGATAAGATTTTTATTTGTCTTTAGTGATTATGAGTTACTATTACTTTTAGTTGACATAGTTCAACCAATAAACATGATGGCTGAGTAAGCAAGGGATTCTGAGTTCCACACTAGAACATAAAACTACCTGGAAGGCGAGCAAAATCTTCTGCTTTCTCATATTTACTTCAAAAGAAAGCAAGTGTGTCTCCAAGATATCAGATGAGTTCTTCTGAAGCAGCTTCAAGTATTTTGTAGCTTCCAACAATGGATCTTCAACCTAAACCAATGATTATTCACAAGTAAAAAGATGTCATCTATCTTGGGATTTAAAGGAGACATACTTCTCAGCCTCAAAGGTCCCTACAACAGTAACATAATGAAGCACAGGCAAACAGAAACTGAGATCTAAAAACAACCTGCAATAACTTCTCCCCATTTGGATCTGGATCTACTGGTTTGACATGTCTTTTTCCTGACTTAGAGACACCACTGGCACTTGATTCCTCGTTTTTAACTTCCGCCTCCTAAGAAAATGCAGAATATTAGAATGAATATTACTTATTTTAAATGTCCCATGGAAAGGTACAGAAACAAAAATATATATATATATATAAAATAAAAATAAAAAAAATACTTTCTTAGCCCGGGCTTCCGCCTTCCTTTGTTTTTGCCTCATTTTCTTTTTTTGAGAAGGAAGCAACCTTGACATTTCATCATCTTCTTCAGCTGCTGACTTTGAAGGAGAATCATACAACTTGATATAGCATCTGCACCTCAAAATCGGAAAAGTATAAATAATAAACAAAAGAAGAACTAAAGAACTAAAGCGCTTCAAAACAGTAACACCAGAAGTGATCAGTTATGCACAAAAGTACAAAACAATAAACTCACAATGCGATTATGAAAAAGGAAGAAATGAAATGACTGAAGTTCAATAGACTAACTGCAGAGGGCTGACATAAGAGGGACTCAATGAGCAATCAGGGAGAACTTGGTAGGTCAAAAAGGAAAAAAGGTATTTAATTGATTTATGACATGCCATCTATAATCCTCTTCCTCTCCTTTTTTTGCACCATTTGATTCTTATCATGAGAAGAGAGTTATTGTACATCACCAAAAAACCCAAATGTGCATTATTCTATACAAGGAGGCTGCAAGAACAAACTTCAGATGAAAAACAAAAAAAAAATAAATTAGGAACATTTTGAACTGGCATCTCAACGCTGGTGTGAGGTATAAATGTATAATACATGGTTTGTTACAATGAAGACAATCTGACAAGTTCTATGTTATCAAACCCAGAGGTGAATTCTGTAACGAAATCAGACTATCAACAACGTTCATACAGAGGGGAAAAAAATGGAACATTAAATAGCAACTTCAATTGGAATCTTGAAATGAAACAATAAATAAGAAGGAAGGTCGGCAATCGTGCTTCAATTCAAGTTAAACCTCCACCTTTGGGTAAATGAATCCTCTTTCAACATCTTAGCCTCATGTCAACCTTCCAATCACCACAACCCAAATTGCCCTTGCATTAAGAGAAGAACCACATAACCATCTCAAATTTCCCTTGCATCAAAGAAGGCTACCAACTGTCCAACTTTACATCCCAAATTCAAAGCCAAATATCCCCTGCATCTTCTACTGAGGTAATCTCCCCGTAGTCCTAGTGTCTCAAAGCAAAGAATAACCCTTGAATTATAGAGTTTCTCCACCCCAGAGAAGAGAATGATATCATTTGCAACAAATGGAAAACAAATCCTCACCCTACCTACCCCTTCCATCACAAGGTTCCATCTTAGAACCAAGATTCGCAAGAGAGATAATCGCGGCTCTTACAAGGATCTGACTGAGAAGCACAAAACTGTGGTTTTGAAGCGCGAGGGGCACCCTCAGTTGAAGGTTCCTGCTTCTAAGCTTCAATCCAATCATTCAGTTCACCAAAAAAAAAAAAAAAAAACTTCATCCAAGACTTACCAACAACAAATGCAATATGGTTACAAGACCCAATACACACCATAAAAATGAGATCTGCATGCCACCACCATCACAATGATCCACAACAAATGCAATGTGCTTACAAGATCTAATACCACCCACCAGAAAAATGAGATCTGCATGCCACCACCATCACAATGATTTTTCTAAGCACACCGAACATAACTTACAAGATGAAAATCCCTGATATCCACCACCCCTCTCAATTCAAAAATCAAAAAATATAAACCATGTTGACATTCTTCCCAATAAACAGTACTTCTTATGAAACCCCACCATGAAAAGTCTTATCAACGTTTATTTATTATAAAAAATCCACCACTTAATTCTCTTCAAAGAGTCTCTCTATCCAATCCATAGACCAATTATGTATGGCATTGAACTACAAGCAATTATGAAAAGGTTCTCTCATAACTTCCTCCTAAAACATAAACGCCACAATGCATCTCACAATTTCTTCCTCCTGAAACAAACTTCCACAAAATTCAGCAGTGCCCCTCACAGTTCCTTTCTCTTCCATCATAGTTCCATTCATTTGCGCCTCACTAAAATAATCAAGCAAAGAAGAACTGCATCTAAAATATTGAATGGAGACCTCTACCCATCTATAATGCATCTTCCAAATAGACCTCTAACCACCTTCGAAACCCAATAATCAAGAAAGATAGAAGTATGATTTGAATAACAGTTTAGGCAAAGCAGATTGAACTGCATCTAAAGTGCTCCTCCCCAAGTTGCCGAAAGAAGATAGCCACTCAACCTAAAAAGATTTCTGGATCTTCCAGATTATTAAGCCTAGGAGTTTACCTCTTACAAACAGAATATACATAAGCTCGTGCCTTTCAACAAAATCAGAAAGTCTCACCTAATGAAATAGATTCTATCACAAACTTTCCTGACAAGGAAATCTGACTGCATTAGAATAACCCCCAGTTACCAAGATTAATTCAATCTACATTTTACCACCTCCAGCTCCTCTTACAATAATAACCTCTCTGTCGCATTTTATCTTTATTCGGGCCACGCACCAAAATAAGCTCAAAGGGAAAACATCTTTTACACACAAGATACAGAAAAAGCATCAATCAACTCATCCAAAGCATCAATATAACAGCCATTACAGGTGGAATGACACCTGCAGGACTTTGCATCAGCATTAGAATCATGGAAAACAACTCAAAAGACTATTATATTAATGGATAAACATGGAGGCTCACTGGAAAAATCCAGATATGCTATAAATCTACAATCATTGTCCTAAGTGAGCATTTACAAATCCTAAACTGAGGAAAACAAAGATGAACAACATGAGAAGCATCATAAAAAGAACAATAAGTAAGAAGCAAAAAAACGGTGGGAGAAGGATAAATGAATGGGCTGACTTAGGCCTCATAACCATTGTTATTCTCAGAGCAAGTTTTTCCACCAGAGCAATCACTTTCCAATTGTAAACCATTATCAATCTATTCCCAGTCAACAGTCCCATGAGAAGGAAGGTTGTAATTATTATAGAATAGTGCCACTCCACATCAACAATCCTAAAACCTACCCTTGGAGCCATTGCCAACTAAAAAGCACAAATGTTATATGACAGATATCTGTAACAGCTTTACCCTCTGAAAAGGAACAGATTTGACCAATCGCTATATAGAACAACCAGCATATGCATCAGAAAAAAATCTTAATGTAAATTTTAAAAAAAAATTAAACCATGATTATAAGAGTTGGACTGAAGTACATTAGAATCACCATCTCTTGGAAACCATACAGACATCTCCACCTCCAACAGAAAAGATATCAGAAGCTAGACTAGTACATATACATCATTTTGTGAGTCAGGGCATTAAACCACATTGACATGCATGAAAAAAATGGAAAAGCACATAATTATATATCTAATTGTGGGTCTTTAAAGTATATTTAATGGTTCAATTAGAAATGCTTCACCTAATAGCTCCGGCTGCTGCTTTGTGAAAATATGCATGTGAATGCAACCGATCTTGAAATTTCAGCATTTCAACATAGGCACGCAGAGTCATTTTCCTTAAGCAATAAGAATGGAAATCAAATTGATCTTCCGTAATATCAGCATAATGCTTCTCCACAGCTAAAAATTTTTTCAAAGCCCGTCCAAGATCACCTTGGCGGAAGTAACTTTCACCAGAAGCAAGTTCATACCTTTCAACAATTAAAACAACAAATTCAGCAGGTGCAATAAAAATTTTTATTTCTCAAAAAAATCAGTATCAGGTAGTAAAAGACACAAACCACATGCACTGCATGTCATGAAGGTTGTTGTGCTGATCCCCATCTTTAGTGAACAACACAGCTGTTTTTTCTGCCAGGGCCACCTTCAAGGAAAAATTTCCATTTGGGAGCACATTCAATATAGAGGAAAGCTATGCTAGGGGAAGCAAAAGAACAAGAATATGTAGATTTGAAACCTGATCAGCCTGCAGCATACGCTTAACACATTCACTATTTATGTAGCGATCTGCAAGATCCATACATCTAGCTTCATCTGCCAACGCAGCAGCAGCTGCCAAGTCACCCACATGCTTTAATATCTGAGCCTGTGATAAAATAACATGCCAAATTAATCATTTTGAAAATAATTTGAACAAGAAAACTTATGGGTGTTCCAATAATTTCTCAGTGCTACGACATTTTTCATCCCCTAAATCAAAAAATCATTTTACAGTATATATAGGTCCATAAATACAATATATCCTTTTCAATGTGCATAAAAGACATAACTATAACAAAAATAATATCACTTCCAAAAAGAAATTGTTTTGTGAACCGCACACCCCCACCCTACCTCCCCACAGTGAGGATACCTTTTTTTGTTGTTGGTACATTAGGAGGGTTCAAACCCCTAACCTATCCTACTCCTACCCTTTTCCCCACCCTCCCTCACTACTAGGCTGGCCCTAGTGGCTTCACAGTGAGGATACCTTACTGCCACACCAAGTGGTTTTAAGTAAATCAAGATCACGTGCTACTATATTTAGATGCAAAACTAGCAAAATAGTAGAGATTTCAGGTTAAATTGAACACTTTATTGCTAACACGTATCGTAACCAAAAAAATGAATCAACCACAGTAAGATATAGACAGATAAAGCTGATCCTGGCACTAACACAACAGCACTTGTTCTATCCTGGGACAGTGTATTAACCAAGGCCGTTGAAGCCTGTGCACAACTGGAAAACTTTACAAATAAATACTCCCTCCATTCCTATTTAAGTGGCCTCCTTTCCATTTGGGATGTTCCAAATAATTGTCAAATTCAAAAAGTCAATGATTCTTTTTGTTAGATTTCCTAAACTACCCTTAAAAATGTCTTTTCTCTCTTTCCAATGTTTTGTACACTTAGGGTAAAATTGGAATTTTAAAATATAAGTGTTGATTTGAAAGCATTTAATAGAGTTACCTAAAAAAGAGTGTTTTTTCAAAGGGGATAGTCAAATAGGAACGGAGGGAGTAATATAAAAAACCTTGAATGAGTACAAATCAATCACAGTTGGTGTGTGTTCTATAGCCTCATCAATTTTCGCAAGAGCAATGTTGTATTGGCTTCGTCTGTCATAATGCTGAAACAGCACAAAATTCCTAAGCAAAATCACAGGAAAAGCCAGTATAGAGAAAAGGATGAAAATGTGAGATTGCTGCCAACCTGGGCCAATAAAAACAAAGTCCACATAAGTGTTGAAGGAGCTCTTTTTCTTCCCTGCACTCCAGATGAATTATGAGCAATAATAGTCAATACAGAAAAGATGTTTAGAATAGTTAATTAGCAACATGCCTTGGCCGAGAGCACCAAGGTGTATTGTATAATACTTCTATGTTTAATGCAAAAACAGAGATTAATGTCCATGGCATATGTCATAAGATATTGTATTGACAACAAATTCTTCAGATTGCTTCACATTTTCTACCTGCAGGTCACGCCATGCGCCCTGAGGATCCATATACAAAATTTTTGAAAAAATGTATGCATTTTAAGGAATTAAGGATATAAAGTACAAAACAAGTAAAAGAACAGGAAAAGAAAAATATAGACGTCAAGACCATCTAACTTGCACACAAAAAGAAAACAAAAACAAAAAACCTCTTAATCTTCTATTTGGAATTTGTCATTTTACACCACATATTAGAACTTGTTCACACATTCTAATAATATCACTCAAAGAAGGAAGAATAGGAAAGCTTATGGGTGATATATTACCTCCCAGGGTATCCCCCTGTCGTCCTAATTGAATGCTCCAACTCAAGAATCACTTTTTCCAAAATATCTGCCTGTATAAAACAAACCAAAGCAAGATATATGATATTAAATAAAACAATTTTTTCTACCAAACCACAACATAGTTCAATGAACTCCAAAGAAGGTTTCCAACTTGTTTTATCAGATCATTAGCGAAATTTATCACACTAACCTTGCCAGGGTGATCATACAATGAAGAAAGATCGGAGAATAATGAAGGAACTCCCTAAATCCACCAAAAGAATAAACATGAATATTCCCCCTCAAAACTATGGCAACCACTCAGAATAAAATACAAGCAGATAATACCTTGGTTAGGAGAGGCCTAATATAGTAATCCACTGCTTCCCGGAATTTCTCACCTTCTAAGAAATCAAGTGGTATTCTCTGAGAAAGCAAAAAAATAAATAAGTAAATAATAAAATACAGAGCTCTGGTGTAAATCCTGGAAAATTCACATATAATTGGAAGAAACTGGGAACAGAAGGGGAAAAAGGCATTATGATACTGAACGAATGAAGGTCCAGCTGACACGATATCTTACATAAATATGTCTCACTCATAAAATTATTCAGATAAATAAACATCAGAGTTTTGTGAACTCATGACACTTGTGGTAAACCTATATCTTCTTGGACAATCTAGCCTGGCCATGCCCACTCATTGGCATTGGCCCATTTAAGAGACAGTAAATTTTAGTTGATCAATAGCAAAATGCATTATTAAAAAGGGAAGAAAAGTACAAGGAATAAGTTGTAGAGAGACCATCAAAACTTATCGTCCACGTAAGCAACTAATGATGACAGAGGATCAGGTTAGTCGAGTAATCCATCCTGCCTCATTGCTATTGATAGTTTGATACGGGTTAGAAAATAAGATAATCGGGGTCAGGTCGAGGCTGGATGGAGCTTTCACACCCACATCTAGTTTGGGGCAGGCGCATGTGCATTGCTTTCTAGAATATATACATATATTGGGTTAGTCAGGTAACTGGGCCCACAATCTGACAAGTTCTATGTTATCAAACCCAGAGGTGAATTCTGTAACGAAATCAGACTATCAACAACGTTCATACAGAGGGGAAAAAAATGGAACATTAAATAGCAACTTCAATTGGAATCTTGAAATGAAACAATAAATAAGAAGGAAGGTCGGCAATCGTGCTTCAATTCAAGTTAAACCTCCACCTTTGGGTAAATGAATCCTCTTTCAACATCTTAGCCTCATGTCAACCTTCCAATCACCACAACCCAAATTGCCCTTGCATTAAGAGAAGAACCACATAACCATCTCAAATTTCCCTTGCATCAAAGAAGGCTACCAACTGTCCAACTTTACATCCCAAATTCAAAGCCAAATATCCCCTGCATCTTCTACTGAGGTAATCTCCCCGTAGTCCTAGTGTCTCAAAGCAAAGAATAACCCTTGAATTATAGAGTTTCTCCACCCCAGAGAAGAGAATGATATCATTTGCAACAAATGGAAAACAAATCCTCACCCTACCTACCCCTTCCATCACAAGGTTCCATCTTAGAACCAAGATTCGCAAGAGAGATAATCGCGGCTCTTACAAGGATCTGACTGAGAAGCACAAAACTGTGGTTTTGAAGCGCGAGGGGCACCCTCAGTTGAAGGTTCCTGCTTCTAAGCTTCAATCCAATCATTCAGTTCACCAAAAAAAAAAAAAAAAACAACTTCATCCAAGACTTACCAACAACAAATGCAATATGGTTACAAGACCCAATAACACACACCATAAAAATGAGATCTGCATGCCACCACCATCACAATGATCCACAACAAATGCAATGTGCTTACAAGATCTAATACCACCCACCAGAAAAATGAGATCTGCATGCCACCACCATCACAATGATTTTTCTAAGCACACCGAACATAACTTACAAGATGAAAATCCCTGATATCCACCACCCCTCTCAATTCAAAAATCAAAAAATATAAACCATGTTGACATTCTTCCCAATAAACAGTACTTCTTATGAAACCCCACCATGAAAAGTCTTATCAACGTTTATTTATTATAAAAAATCCACCACTTAATTCTCTTCAAAGAGTCTCTCTATCCAATCCATAGACCAATTATGTATGGCATTGAACTACAAGCAATTATGAAAAGGTTCTCTCATAACTTCCTCCTAAAACATAAACGCCACAATGCATCTCACAATTTCTTCCTCCTGAAACAAACTTCCACAAAATTCAGCAGTGCCCCTCACAGTTCCTTTCTCTTCCATCATAGTTCCATTCATTTGCGCCTCACTAAAATAATCAAGCAAAGAAGAACTGCATCTAAAATATTGAATGGAGACCTCTACCCATCTATAATGCATCTTCCAAATAGACCTCTAACCACCTTCGAAACCCAATAATCAAGAAAGATAGAAGTATGATTTGAATAACAGTTTAGGCAAAGCAGATTGAACTGCATCTAAAGTGCTCCTCCCCAAGTTGCCGAAAGAAGATAGCCACTCAACCTAAAAAGATTTCTGGATCTTCCAGATTATTAAGCCTAGGAGTTTACCTCTTACAAACAGAATATACATAAGCTCGTGCCTTTCAACAAAATCAGAAAGTCTCACCTAATGAAATAGATTCTATCACAAACTTTCCTGACAAGGAAATCTGACTGCATTAGAATAACCCCCAGTTACCAAGATTAATTCAATCTACATTTTACCACCTCCAGCTCCTCTTACAATAATAACCTCTCTGTCGCATTTTATCTTTATTCGGGCCACACACCAAAATAAGCTCAAAGGGAAAACATCTTTTACACACAAGATACAGAAAAAGCATCAATCAACTCATCCAAAGCATCAATATAACAGCCATTACAGGTGGAATGACACCTGCAGGACTTTGCATCAGCATTAGAATCATGGAAAACAACTCAAAAGACTATTATATTAATGGATAAACATGGAGGCTCACTGGAAAAATCCAGATATGCTATAAATCTACAATCATTGTCCTAAGTGAGCATTTACAAATCCTAAACTGAGGAAAACAAAGATGAACAACATGAGAAGCATCATAAAAAGAACAATAAGTAAGAAGCAAAAAAACGGTGGGAGAAGGATAAATGAATGGGCTGACTTAGGCCTCATAACCATTGTTATTCTCAGAGCAAGTTTTTCCACCAGAGCAATCACTTTCCAATTGTAAACCATTATCAATCTATTCCCAGTCAACAGTCCCATGAGAAGGAAGGTTGTAATTATTATAGAATAGTGCCACTCCACATCAACAATCCTAAAACCTACCCTTGGAGCCATTGCCAACTAAAAAGCACAAATGTTATATGACAGATATCTGTAACAGCTTTACCCTCTGAAAAGGAACAGATTTGACCAATCGCTATATAGAACAACCAGCATATGCATCAGAAAAAAATCTTAATGTAAATTTAAAAAAAAATTAAACCATGATTATAAGAGTTGGACTGAAGTACATTAGAATCACCATCTCTTGGAAACCATACAGACATCTCCACCTCCAACAGAAAAGATATCAGAAGCTAGACTAGTACATATACATCATTTTGTGAGTCAAGGGCATTAAACCACATTGACATGCATGAAAAAAATGGAAAAGCACATAATTATATATCTAATTGTGGGTCTTTAAAGTATATTTAATGGTTCAATTAGAAATGCTTCACCTAATAGCTCCGGCTGCTGCTTTGTGAAAATATGCATGTGAATGCAACCGATCTTGAAATTTCAGCATTTCAACATAGGCACGCAGAGTCATTTTCCTTAAGCAATAAGAATGGAAATCAAATTGATCTTCCGTAATATCAGCATAATGCTTCTCCACAGCTAAAAATTTTTTCAAAGCCCGTCCAAGATCACCTTGGCGGAAGTAACTTTCACCAGAAGCAAGTTCATACCTTTCAACAATTAAAACAACAAATTCAGCAGGTGCAATAAAAATTTTTATTTCTCAAAAAAATCAGTATCAGGTAGTAAAAAGACACAAACCACATGCACTGCATGTCATGAAGGTTGTTGTGCTGATCCCCATCTTTAGTGAACAACACAGCTGTTTTTTCTGCCAGGGCCACCTTCAAGGAAAAATTTCCATTTGGGAGCACATTCAATATAGAGGAAAGCTATGCTAGGGGAAGCAAAAGAACAAGAATATGTAGATTTGAAACCTGATCAGCCTGCAGCATACGCTTAACACATTCACTATTTATGTAGCGATCTGCAAGATCCATACATCTAGCTTCATCTGCCAACGCAGCAGCAGCTGCCAAGTCACCCACATGCTTTAATATCTGAGCCTGTGATAAAATAACATGCCAAATTAATCATTTTGAAAATAATTTGAACAAGAAAACTTATGGGTGTTCCAATAATTTCTCAGTGCTACGACATTTTTCATCCCCTAAATCAAAAAATCATTTTACAGTATATATAGGTCCATAAATACAATATATCCTTTTCAATGTGCATAAAAGACATAACTATAACAAAAATAATATCACTTCCAAAAAGAAATTGTTTTGTGAACCGCACACCCACCCCATCTACCTCCCCACAGTGAGGATACCTTTTTTTTTGTTGTTGGTACATTAGGAGGGTTCAAACCCCTAACCTATCCTACTCCTACCCTTTTCCCCACCCTCCCTCACTACTAGGCTGGCCCTAGTGGCTTCACAGTGAGGATACCTTACTGCCACACCAAAGTGGTTTTAAGTAAATCAAGATCACGTGCTACTATATTTAGATGCAAAACTAGCAAAATAGTAGAGATTTCAGGTTAAATTGAACACTTTATTGCTAACACGTATCGTAACCAAAAAAATGAATCAACCACAGTAAGATATAGACAGATAAAGCTGATCCTGGCACTAACAAACAGCACTTGTTCTATCCTGGGACAGTGTATTAACCAAGGCCGTTGAAGCCTGTGCACAACTGGAAAACTTTACAAATAAATACTCCCTCCATTCCTATTTAAGTGGCCTCCTTTCCATTTGGGATGTTCCAAAATAATTGTCAAATTCAAAAAGTCAATGATTCTTTTTGTTAGATTTCCTAAACTACCCTTAAAAATGTCTTTTCTCTCTTTCCAATGTTTTGTACACTTAGGGTAAAATTGGAATTTTAAAATATAAGTGTTGATTTGAAAGCATTTAATAGAGTTACCTAAAAAAGAGTGTTTTTTCAAAGGGGATAGTCAAATAGGAACGGAGGGAGTAATATAAACAAACCTTGAATGAGTACAAATCAATCACAGTTGGTGTGTGTTCTATAGCCTCATCAATTTTCGCAAGAGCAATGTTGTATTGGCTTCGTCTGTCATAATGCTGAAACAGCACAAAATTCCTAAGCAAAATCACAGGAAAAGCCAGTATAGAGAAAAAGGATGAAAATGTGAGATTGCTGCCAACCTGGGCCAATAAAAACAAAGTCCACATAAGTGTTGAAGGAGGCTCTTTTTCTTCCCTGCACTCCAGATGAATTATGAGCAATAATAGTCAATACAGAAAAGATGTTTAGAATAGTTAATTAGCAACATGCCTTGGCCGAGAGCACCAAGGTGTATTGTATAATACTTCTATGTTTAATGCAAAAAACAGAGATTAATGTCCATGGCATATGTCATAAGATATTTGTATTGACAACAAATTCTTCAGATTGCTTCACATTTTCTACCTGCAGGTCACGCCATGCGCCCTGAGGATCCATATACAAAAATTTTTGAAAAAATGTATGCATTTTAAGGAATTAAGGATATAAAGTACAAAACAAGTAAAAGAACAGGAAAAGAAAAAATATAGACGTCAAGACCATCTAACTTGCACACAAAAAGAAAACAAAAACAAAAAACCTCTTAATCTTCTATTTGGAATTTGTCATTTTACACCACATATTAGAACTTGTTCACACATTCTAATAATATCACTCAAAGAAGGAAGAATAGGAAAGCTTATGGGTGATATATTACCTCCCAGGGTATCCCCCTGTCGTCCTAATTGAATGCTCCAACTCAAGAATCACTTTTTCCAAAATATCTGCCTGTATAAAACAAACCAAAGCAAGATATATGATATTAAATAAAACAATTTTTTCTACCAAACCACAACATAGTTCAATGAACTCCAAAGAAGGTTTCCAACTTGTTTTATCAGATCATTAGCGAAATTTATCACACTAACCTTGCCAGGGTGATCATACAATGAAGAAAGATCGGAGAATAATGAAGGAACTCCCTAAATCCACCAAAAGAATAAACATGAATATTCCCCCTCAAAACTATGGCAACCACTCAGAATAAAATACAAGCAGAATAATACCTTGGTTAGGAGAGGCCTAATATAGTAATCCACTGCTTCCCGGAATTTCTCACCTTCTAAGAAATCAAGTGGTATTCTCTGAGAAAGCAAAAAAATAAATAAGTAAATAATAAAATACAGAGCTCTGGTGTAAATCCTGGAAAATTCACATATAATTGGAAGAAACTGGGAACAGAAGGGGAAAAAGGCATTATGATACTGAACGAATGAAGGTCCAGCTGACACGATATCTTACATAAATATGTCTCACTCATAAAATATATTCAGATAAATAAACATCAGAGTTTTGTGAACTCATGACACTTGTGGTAAACCATATATCTTCTTGGACAATCTAGCCTGGCCATGCCCACTCATTGGCATTGGCCCATTTAAGAGACAGTAAATTTTAGTTGATCAATAGCAAAATGCATTATTAAAAAGAGGAAGAAAAGTACAAGGAATAAGTTGTAGAGAGACCATCAAAACTTATCGTCCACGTAAGCAACTAATGATGACAGAGGATCAGGTTAGTCGAGTAATCCATCCTGCCTCATTGCTATTGATAGTTTGATACGGGTTAGAAAATAAGATAATCGGGGTCAGGTCGAGGCTGGATGGAGCTTTCACACCCACATCTAGTTTGGGGCAGGCGCATGTGCATTGCTTTCTAGAATATATACACATATAATTGGGTTAGTCAGGTAACTGGGCCCACCCAAGCTTGCCCCTAAAAGTACAGGGTTAACTTATAATTATAGATTAATAGAGAGAGAGAGAGAAAGATAGATAGAATTAGGTTAGGCTGGGCCAGGGCTCTCCACATCCAAAACCCACTCCTTTGCCATCCTCTAAAACTAGGGTAGCCTGACTGTAAGTACAAATGGAACTTTAAGACAAACCAAAACCAAAATTAGAAGTGAAGACGGTGCACATGAATACATACCCAGAATAATATATTTCTCAATTCTCAAACATAATTAATCACTTCACGGATCAGCAGAATGTGCATTGCAAGCATGTTAGATTTGGCAGCATCCCCGAACAAACATAAACAATGAGCCCAAAGCAGACACATTCTATATTTAACATAGAAGCCCAATCTCTTTAATGCTATACCCAAAAGCTGCACCTATGGTTTAACCTCACTTAACCTCACCTTCTTGTTGAATAAAAAATTTTAAATTCTTATACTAGTCACATCTACAGGGAACATGCACAAGCACAAGATGCATGTTAAAATGATGTGCAACAAAAGCTACAGTTAAAAGAGTGTATACACTATACAAACCAATTATTCAAGAAATACAGGATAAGGGCTCGTCTGAATTGACTAATTGAGAAGGTTAAAAGCTCTAAAAGAACAGCCATATTGATAAACATAGTCTGCCAAAACTTCTCCAGCTTCCTTACTTCAAAAAATAGTTGGATCCTTGCTTTCCACAAGGACCACAAAGTCACAAAAGACAGTTGCTGCCTACTTTTACACACACCACATGCCTAGCATAACCAAACATCCATAAATCCTCTCAAAGATTCCATCATCCAAGAAACCCCGAACCTATGTATGTAGCTCGCCTATAAGACCATGGAGAATGGACAGTAGAGTAGCACATAAATTATAAATTCTGAATGTGACTTGTAAAGGAGACCACAGTATTTTTTTTTTTTTTCATCAACAATGAAGGAAACCAGAGTATTGAATTGAACAATTCATAAATATCAAATTATCCACCATTAGTATTTTATCTAATTGCCAACCAATGGAAGAATGCTACTTTAGATTACTTCCATACTAATTTTGCTAGGAATGTACAACCACCACTTGAATATCAATGTGGCCACACCACGGTACCCATGCGCATAGAATATTATACAAGCTTACCAAAACAACAATGAGAGAATAAATGAATAGTGATAATATAAGAGCTGAGGACAGCACAAATAAATTGTGCATATGTGAATATAAAATTTGCAAGATGATAAGATGGCATCTAGTATAAAATTTGCAATGTGTCACCTTAACAGCAGACGACCAACTGTACTGTTGCCCAAGTGATTTGTACAACACATCTAACCGATCAATTTCATCTGATGAATACTGGGCATTTTCCGAAAATAGTCCAACACATTTTTGCAGGCCTTCATAATATCTAAATAAAGAAAAAAATAAAATAATGTTAGTTCAATTCTGAAAATCAATCCATATAATATCACCCTTTTTCCTTCTTCTTCTTCTTGTTTCTTTTTTTTTTCCCTTTTTTTTTTTTTTTTTTTTTTTTTTTTGGATGGGGGAGAGAGAGCTTAGTTGTATCCAATATACTCTGCTAGCTATAGCTATCAAAACAAATTATTATGTTGGTGCATACATATGCTTATGCGTGTGTGTGCATAAGAAGAATGTACGCTCCTCCAAGAGAATATTATTCGACATCTGCGTTTTGATCTTTGAAATGTACAAAAAAGTTCATCCATTCCAAATAAGTCTAAACTACCAAGGATAACTTTGACGAATGCATCTTCTTGTGATTATCTGAACCTCAAAAATCATCCAAAGACAAACAGAGAGAATTCGATGGCGTCATGGGAAAACAATAGAGCTTTAATAAAATTAAAAAAAGGGTGGGTGCACATATCAGGACTAATGAGATATGCTATACTATATAAATTCTAGATTCTTAAATACACATAAATTTTTTTTCTTAACAAAAAAAAATAAAAATTTAGCAAATTACATAAAAGACAGTTGAACACAGAAGATGCTGAGCCTCATACAGAGAGGGGGAAAAAAAAAGTGAAGAAAAAAATTGTTTTCCTGTCCATTTCGATTCCAGAACCATATTCATACAGTTGCTTAAGATGAAAACTAGTAGTAAGCCCCAACCATCACCATTATTAGAGCATTCTACCAAGTTCACAACCATTTCAAGTTGGCTGCAAAAATTTTGTTCAGCCCCAATGGCCCCAACCATGCAATCTGAATAATCATATGATAATGCATATATAGAAGGGTTCATATATCAAAATGCCACTCTGAAGATTCGGCCCAACTCAGCATCACCAAGAGTCCACAAAAAAATGCAATTAGCCATGTGGTTTCATGTCAAAAATAACTTAAAACCTATGACAACACTTGGAATTCAGTTGCTGACAATGTTTGACAAATAAAATAAAAATAGCCACAGAGGCATAGATTTCTGCTCGCATATCTGTAAATTATGAGCATAATATATCAAAACTTTTTGTAGCTGGCCTGAAAAATACATTCCACTCTATTAATACAAGAAAATACAAAGATCTGGAGCATAGAAAGGCATCTGCATATAGAAATTGCCGTAGACGCTCAATTACATTGGATTGCCAATTTTTTTGTGAATATGAACATTAATTTGATACAGATATAAAATAATTTTTATTTTAAAAAAAAAATCACAATTAGTGAAATCACCTGTAATTGTCAGGATTCATGGAAAGCAAAGCCCTATACAAATTTTCACCTTCTTCTACAAGACCAAGCTTTACTAAAAGAGAAACCTGTTGTTCTTTGAAAGCCAATTTATCAACCTAGAAAATATTAACCAAAAAACGGTCAGTATCTTTAGTACTCACGTACAAAAACTTGAAAACCCGATTTAATAGCTCCTCCAGTAACATATATTCTATGCACTTACAATTTTTGACTCTTTCCTGTGCAACTCCTCGAGAGCTCTATCAAGAAAGCCACTCTCCTCCAATAAAGAAATCTGGATAACAATATATGCATACGACCATCAAAAAATCTTGAGGACACCACTAAATCTAAGTTATTAACATCTCTAAAATTAACACACAGGCATATATGTGTATACATGTGTGTATAGTGTTTTCTTATAAGAACGTGTTGATGTAAGTTGCATCAACACATGCATTGGGCCTCAATGCACATGCTGATGCAACTTACATCAGCACATCCTCACCTAAAAAATTTTCCATGTACATGCACCCAAGTTCGATATATATCAACAAGTACTTATGTACCTCTGTAAGTACAATACAATAGAGAAGTACAAGCAACAACCAAAGCATCAATGAAAAAGGAGATAATAGAATTTGGTACAATAATTCAAAATGATATGCTCTCGACTTAAGCAAATGCATCAGCTGTGACAAATGACAAAATGGTTGCCTATATCAGAAACTACTAAGGGCCTATTTGGCTGAGCTTTCTGGCAACCTAAAATCACTTATACGACCCAAAATCACTTTTAAAGCAACTTAAAATGCAACTTAAAAAAGCTGTAACTTCTACACATAATTTTTTACATGGGGAATGTTTTGAAAAAAGTCCTTGGAATACCATGTATATTGGTTGATTTGTTTACATAAATAATGGAGCAACTGAGAGAGAGTCAAGCACACACATCTAACTTATCCACCCCTAACTTCCATTAGCACCAAATGATTTTTCATGCATTATTGTTCAGTGAAGTGTCGTGCAATCGTAACAATCTCAGGCGACCGAGCACAAAGGTGCAAGTCCGAATCTTGAAATTGGGCACTTTGTATCTAAACAACAAAGGTTAGAACCATAACCTGCTCATCGCTAGCAACCCTGCCAGGACCCGCTATAGCGAGACCAACACTGGGTAATGGAACTTTTATTGTTTGGTGAATTATAGCCAAAACCCAAAATACCTTTTCTTTTTTTTTTTGGTCAACCCAAAACCCTAAATACTTTCACCACAAATGTCTAGTCAAAGCTGCATCACTCCGTCCCCCCCCCCCCCTAGAATCTGTCTTTATATCCATCTTCCTACCAGACTTATCAATAAAATATGTCAATTGAAATTCTACTACCTAATGAAGAATTAAGATGAGTTGATCAAAGCAATCAATCACCCATTCACCCTTAATTGTTCTTTCAATATCTATATATAGGAAAATGATCATGTGCAGACCATCCAAGATGAAATCACATGGCTGAAAGACATGCGTGGCAAACACGCATGTGTTCATGAAAGCCAAGGACACACCAGATGGTCTGCACTCAATTTTTTTTTATCAGCAACAAACCAATATTATTAATAACAAAGAGAAAAGTAGAAAAAAAAAAGGTGGGGGACAGGGAGTCCACCCAAATAAAGTAAAACAAAAACAAACATAAAAACAAGAAAAGTTTCAAAAACTAACTACAAACAGCTCTCCAATCAGATTTTAATCAAAAGAAAGGAATATCAACAAACTCCTTAGATGAAAAAGCCCAAAAAGATCCCAAGAGGTGCACTCTATCCCACAACTCATCCAAAGAAGATTCCTTGCCCTAAAAAAATCCTTGCATTCCTTTCAAGCCAAACAACCCGAAACACAGCCAGAAAGGCACAACTCCAAAGGATTCTCGCCCTCTTTCCTTCCCCCAAACCCCAGAAATCAATCTCAAAGAACCTTCTGATACAACCTGGCACCATCCAGTGCTCAGAACCAAAACTAAACATCTCTGCCATAATTTGGAAACTACAGAACAATGCAAAAAGAGATTGTCAATGGTTTCAGCCGCCCCCCTACACAAAATGCACCATTATGGACATGCAAAAAGAGATGGTCTCCTCCTTTGAAACCTGTCATTGGTATTAATGCTCTAGTGAACAACAATCCAGGCATTCAGGCAAATACCTTAACTTTAAGGGGCACAATAAAATTCCATAAAGATTCAAAGGGGAAAGGGGAAGAAATACAAGGATCCTCAATAAACCTTTCAAAGAAAGACTTACAAGAAATACACCAGAAGGTTTGGCAATCCAAACCCTCCTTCCTGAAATGAACAGACTTAATGAAAACCATTCAATATAAGCAACAAGGAAGCAACTCTGAACTTTTCCTCTCAATCATCTCCCTACATATATCTATATATCACTAGGATATTTATTAGGAGTTAACTAAGGTGGTGACTTGCAATTCCAGAGACACTACATGTGTACTTAGCTATGCTTCTTTGCAATAGTCATGTAGAATTACTCTGGTGGCCATATTAGGAAGAGATAACCTAGTCTTTTTAGGATTTCACACTCAGGACGGACATGAAGAATTTTACTAAGTCCCCAGATGATAAGAGCCAAAGAAGCTAGCTTCAAAATATTACCTAAACAAAAACTACTAAAACTGTTTCCTAGCAGACAAGGATTAACGTAAAGACAGTACTACCTCTTCTTGTTATAGAGACATTAGGGAAAGAAATGAAACTACTGACTACTTAAAACCATCCAAACTTAATAACTTCTCCACCAAGTGATGCCAACGTAATGGTGTAACGTAAGGAACCTTCTCTTCAATAATATCCTACAAATCACCTCATATGCAAGTAAACTAGACATTTTTTGTGCTTAACAAAGTATGTAAAAAAGTAAGAGCTGGAATTACAGAAAGAAGAATAGACATAACTTTAAATAAACTAGACAACCTAGGATTCTGAGTGTTGTGGTTAGAACATTATATTTATTTTTTTAATAAAATTACCTTTACCACCCTCCCCCCCCCCCCCCCCAAATAAAAAAAACAAAAATAACTAAAAAGGTAAGATAATTACGGTTTTGAGAAAGAGAAGAGATCTTAAGATTTGGACACAGCATAAAAATTCAGGTACTTTGTGCTCCTTTAAAGGTGGTATTCCTTGTTCTAATGGTACCTAAAGACAAAAGCTTGATGTTGGAATTTGATTGGAAGGGGCTGGGTTATCCAATAGGCATTGCAAGTGCAAAGGAAAGGAAGAAACAGTGAACCATCTTCTCATTCATTGAGATATGGCCATGGAACTTTGTGTTTTTTCTTCTTCAATTACATGGGTGTCATTGGGTGTTCCCAACCTCCATGATTGACCATCCTTCCAGTTAGGTTTGCAGTGGAGGAGGAAGAAATGGTAAGTAATGTCTTTTTTTTTTTTTTTTTTTTTTTTTTTTTTTTTTTTTTTGTTTTATTGATGAACTGTCGCATTAGAAAAAAAGGGCAAAACCCAAGTATGTAAGAGATATACAAGAGCTAACCACAAGAAAGAAAAGAAAAGAAAAGAAAAAACCCCAGGCTAAATCTTTAGCATGTCGAAATGGTAAGTATATTTGGAAGCTGGCGTCATTTGGTCTTGTGTGGTATACTGGTATATTTGGAAGGAAAGAAATAGAAGGATTTTCAACAATGAGAAAAAACATATTAGCGAGTTAAATGAGATAACCCTTCAATCTCTCTTTAAGTGGAGGGCTGGAGGCCCTTCACTTTCCAGATCTTCTTCATCCTTTTTTCACTTTTAGATAGTTGTTCTTTCAGTTGAGTTTTGCCAGCTATTTGTTCACCTTTCATTTCAATAAAATTTAATTCATGATAAAAAGAGAAGATAATTAATTTAAAAATATGGAAGGATTAAAACCTTGTCCCCCAAAGCAGAGGCTATATTCCCCATATCGAGTGAGTAAAAGAATAAACCTTTCTTCCCTAAGCAAGATATTATAAAACCATGAACTTGTTTAATTTAAGTCTCCACCAAAGCACACTAAAGATTAAAATAAAATAAAATAGAACAAATCATCATTGAGTTCCGACATGACACAGAAATCCTTACATCTATTAACTTCAGGAAATTATTCTATGCCAGAAACGAAATAAATTTGACTAAAGGTGAAATATCCAAATTTAGCATACGTGGTCCAACTTTAAAACTAAATGGCATTTTTACAGTAACAAATAAATTTTATTAAAAAGAAGAAACAGAACAATACAAGTGAGAGGAAAATATCTCCTCCAACATACAGAAGAGAAAAGACCAAAAAAAAAAAAAAGGGCATTAAATAGTCAAAGATGAAGTAAACAAATAATTTGGCATCAAAGATCCTTGAAATGCTGCAACATCATGGCACCCTTTTGGGCAGCCAACCTCCGAGTTAGCACGCCTTAAATCCAATGACAAAAAATCCATAAAGTGAGAAGAGATGACTGCACCATCTCTACAAAGATGGTGAGGTAGTCAACGTCCAAAAGCTATATTGGCCACCCACCTAATCACATTAACACCATCACCCTCCACAATGACACAGTTCACCCTCAAGAACTAAGACCCCACAAAAGGGGGCACCCTGGATTACCAATGGAGCATCGATCAAAACTCAAAAGTAAACTTCACGCACCCATCAGGAGGGACATCCAAATATGATGGATGGGAGTGTGGTTTGTGTAAGAAGTAATTCCATTCCAATTAAATCTCAATTTGTTTCCCTGTGTTGTATCAAATTATCAATCCATATCACATATGCAATAAATGAATTAATTGTCCAACTGACCTAAGTCAGTAACCTCATATCAGCATCAAAATTAACCAATAATCTATCTTGTACTTCTACTTCAAATAAAAGTTCCCATTTAAAAAGTGAGTTATCATACTGAAATCTTAAGTTCTAACATGTTTAAAGTGCGCAACAGAAAGCATAAATACCTAAAAAAACATAAATCAATCAACCAATAAGAGAGAAGGGAACGCAAGCAAATGAAAGGTGTACAGGTGTAAAAGCTAATACCTTATACAATAGCATTTCCCCATGTTCACAACGTTCATTGTCAGGAGGATAATCATCTTCCAATGTCCCTTCATAGGCTTCAAGGATTTCAATCGCTTTTGAACCACTAGTAAAGAAACAAAATAAATTTCAAGCAACTAACTGATAAAGAGATGTTATAAATTAGGAAAATGCTTTCATGACAATCCGTCAATGTAAAAGCCATGACAGACACGCAACACATGTGCATAAAGGAACATGGGCCCACATGTAGGGGAATGTGCCAAGGGGCTGCATATCCGTCATTGCTTTTAGCAATGGACCTTCAAGCTAGCCATACTCTATAACAGAGATTCATTAATTACTTAATTAGAATAGACAATTTTTAATTGACACAGAGTGCAGACTCCAAGCAGAAATCTGCACAAATATTTGTGGTACAATTATTCAATCCTACTAATACGATCAAGTGAGCAACAATTAGATACAACTAAAATAGACAAAAAAAAAAAAAAAAATTCAAACCAACTACTCATTAAGAAACTATATGCCAAAAAGACAATATTCAGTGTAGACCGTATAGTTGCAAACTGATACAATCCTACAAATGAGTACATGTTGAATTCAACAAAGAAAATTTCATCAAGTATTATATGCAATAAATAATTACTTCAGTGGTTGTCAATGATTTTTTTTTTTTTTTTTTTTTTTGTGATGAAGTAAAATTTATATTAACCAATAAGAGAGATTTTTTTTTTTTTTTAATAAAGTAAAGGTATTAAAAGACAGATGAGTACACAGAAAGTATACAATACAAGATAGCTTACAACAGTGTTGTAACAACACCAACCAGATAAATTAACAACCAATATATATATATATAAGTTATAAGTTATAACCATTCATTCTTCAATGACTACAATCAGTTAGTTACTCAAACATATTTGAGTTCACCAAAAAGTGAAAGTTAACAAATGATGGCAAAATACAAGCACCACCCAACTTTTTTATTCAATCAAATTACTCCACTTTGATTATTTGACAAGCAGTGCAGTTTGAACCAAACTGCTGAAAAAAAATAGGACCGCAGAAAAATAAATGACAGTTAATGATTTAGAGCTCCCATATCCAAGGATGAAAACATACTTTGAGTTCAGATGATGGGCAACAGCAAAGCCAATCCAATTCATGCGATGATTTGGTTTCAGAGTCAGAAGTTGTTGTCTTGTTTCAACAAAACCTGCCAAGTCCCGCATTTGTGCCTGAGATATAAAAGACCACGGTAATATTTAGGTGACAAAGAAAAAAAAGTGTAAACGGATTGTTTAGAAAGACTTTCTCCAAAAATATTAGAGAAATATAATATAAATAGAAGCATGCCAGAATAAAATGCCACAAATCATAGCCACACAAGTTTAGCTCTTTAGAACAAATTGGAGTGGTTAAGAAACAATGAACTGCACATGCATAATCATTTCATTTTAATTTCTTCTGAATCTATTTTAGCGTAGGTAAGAGATGGAATTAACAACTGCCACACACATTTGAGGTCCTACTGAAAACCAACAAAAGGTGTCAAATCTTCACCAAAATAAGTGTATGTGTCTCGGTTATTCTTGTCTTTTCTTTCCTCCTTAAAAAACCAGGTGTACTAATCTGTTCTAGAAGGCATAAAGAAAAAGCAGAGGTCTACTAAAACAAGATACAGAGGTATGTGTGAGTTGATGGACAAAGCATGCAGTACCAATTCTCTCAGCCTCATATTAAGCATGACTACCAAGATACAGTAAGGAAACCTAAGCAACAACCTTGAGGAATGAGTGGAGTATCAGAACAGAGATTAGCAACAATCTTTACCTTCATAACCACTTGAAGAAAATCAAGGATATACAGGATTTGAAAACACAATCCCCATGAAAGCTTCTGGAAATGATGTGCAGATGTGGAAAAAAGCAGCAGTCCCCCAACCATCTCAAACAAACCATTTTACAAGTTTTTGGCAATGGGGGCAGAAGATTGACAGCATCTAAGACTTGTAGGCATCCCATTACGTCTAAAGTGATTGTAAATTTGTAAGTATCCCATTCCATCATCCACATGCGCTCTTTTGGAGTATTTGGAAGGAAAGGAATCAAAGAACTTTTGAAGAGAAGGAAGCTTCCATTATTGATCTTAAGTCTCTTTTTGTGAAAAACCTTTTTTGGTGGTTTCATTGCTACACTCATGATCTCAAACTTTCTTTTATTTCTTTTATAGACTCTTTTAAATTGTAATCAGTCTTTTTTTCCTTTCTTCTCCTTTTTGGTTGAGTGCTTGTATATGTCTTTTATACTTGGGCTTTGCCTTTTAATACAAATCTTACTTCATCAAACAAAAAGTATCCCATTCCATCTCAAGTGACATTTTTCTGTCTCGAAACTGTTTAGATAAGACTATGACAACCACTTAGGACACCTAGGACAATGTTTTTGAGGGTGATCATCATCTGTTCTTGCATTTCCCTTACTTTCCACATCTAAGAAAAAATTTTAGATAAGCCACATTGATTGCTGACACATTATCTAGTGGCACTGGCATCCTAAGGTCATCACATGGAGATTCTCTTTCTGCAACCTTTCAAGCTATCTGGATGGAGAAGAATCACCCATAAAGACAGAAATGTAGAGTAAGGATTGATTTTATGATATCCTTTTAGTTTTCTGGTCTTCACATGCTGGCATGCAAGTAATCAAATTTTAGAGAACTTTAAATTTGTGAGTAGGAGCTTGGAGCCACAGAAACATTTAGACATGCCACACATATCATATTCTACAGTTTTGTATAAGAAGTATATAGCTGAACTTGTGCAAGTAAATGTTGTTTTTGGAGTTTCAAATTGAAATACTTCATAGAGTTCTACCAACACTTCATGAAGCAAATGAAATGTCTTATTTTGAAAAACCTATCTCAACTAAACCCTAATTTTACATGTTATATAGGGACTTAGGGAGAAACAATACTTCCAGGTAATTGATATTTTTTGGATATACTCGACTTGACTGAACACAAGATTAACAAACCCTTAATCACAAGTAACTTTTTGTGGGTCAAGCTCTTTTTTCTTTTCTTTTCTTCTTTTCTTTTAAGTAGAATGTGTATCAAGCTCTTTATTCATTTCGTGTTCTTGCTTATTTTCCAAAATGTCTATTTGTTGCTTTTATGCTTCTTCTTTGACTATTCAATTTACTTTAAAATTTTAAAATTATCTTGCGGTACAATAAGATAAGACATGAATAATATAAAAATCAATACTCAATGCGACACACAATTACATCTTTTATACAGATAGGCTAGAAGATGGCCCTGAAGCTCACAATAGATTCAAACATGTCCCAATAGCCAACAACAAAATCAATGATGAAAATCACAATGTCTTTATGGAAAGCCTCTACGATAAAAGGTAAAACATAAAGACATTGCTTATAGTTTATGAGCTACTAGTGACAATAACACATGAAGAACAGATCAGCACAAAATGCATATCCACCTGTAAGAGTGACAGGTCCCGTAGTATCTCAATATTTTCTGGATCGATCCTCAGGGCATTTCGGTAGCATTTGATTGCCTCCCTGTATTCCCTATCTGACCGGTACAACAGACCATATACATGCCAGCAAACATGACTCTTGAGGTCATTCTGCATTGAGAAAAAAAAAATTTGAACCCGACATTTCCTTACAAATATGGAGCACTGATGTGAGAAAAGTAGCCATGCTTAATGTTAACAAACTTAGAGATAAAATTCCAACCTTCAGTCCTAGTCGGACAAGTTCATATGCTTCTGCTTTGCGGTCCATGCAATTCAATGTTAATCCCTTCATCGACAACGTTTCTAGTAACGAAGAGAGACAAACAGCCAAAAAAAATTATGACAATAACAAATCAAAGAATAAAAATGATGAACAAATAGATAAAGAATATCAAAATTAAAAAATACACTATCAAAATCTTAGTTTTCTTGTGTTTGGTTGATCTAGATCACATTCAAAAGCAACCAAAAAAAGTACTCCCTCCATTCCTATTAGAGTGTCACCTTTGAAAAAACACGTTTTTTTAGAAAAACCCTTTTAAATGCTTTCACATCAATATAAATGTTTTTAACATACCAATTTTACCCTCAAGTGTATGAAATTGGAAAAGGTAAAATATTCATGAGAAAGGGTATTTTAGGAAATCAATTCAAAAAAGTCATTGACTTTTTGAATGAGACAATAATTTTGGAACATCCCCAAAAAGGAAAGGAGGACAATAAAATAGGAACGGAGGGAGTATATCTTTTAGATAATTAGTAATACCCAAAGTATTTAGTGACAAAATGAGGGTTTCATAGGAGCTCTATTGTTATGTTTTCCTCCACTAAGATGAAATAGACGGTGAGACACATAACACCCACTACAGAAAACAATCATCTGTTCATATAACATGGTGAAAAGGCAATCAGTGCCAAAACCTGCCCCCAAAAGTCCCCATTTATGCACATATTCCAACTTTCACTGATTGCAGTCTTCCAAGTTCCAACACAAATTCTAAAAGCTTTCTTATCCTCGTCAATTCAAAACTAAGGAACACTAGTTCTGATATCTTTCTTATTCTCATCAATTCAATCCCCCCCCGCCCCAAAAAAAAAAAAAAAAAGGAGATGAACACTTCAATCATCGGAGTGTGGCATTCTGTGATTGTCTACCATAAATCAACAAGAGGTCACACATACAAGAGAGAGAGAGAGAGAGAGAGAGAGAGACCTATATAGTATCTTCCATATAACAAAGACGGATAGGGGACACAAATTGACATAATAACCCACAAACATAACAAAACAAGGACACGGCCATACACATGCTCAAGCATACATAAACACTTGTTTGTTTTGGTTTTTATCCAAAAATCTGAACTTGTAATGTTTTTTTAGAATAAGCACATAATTTTTTTAACGGATATATACAGACCAAAAGGCTACAAGTTTAAAAAGGGGGTAAGATTGTGAATAGAAGCAATCATAAGAATGACTAAAATAAAAATACTTAAAGAGTACTCCATAAAAAAAAAAAAACAATGAAAGAGTTGCAGTGCTTCACAAAAAGACATAAATGCGTTACTAGAAGGTTTTCCAAAATGAAATAAAAAGAGTCAGGTTATTTATAAATAAATTCAATGCTTACTCACTTTAAATAGTGGAATATAGAATATATAAATGATCTAAGTAAATCAAATATTATTTATCAAGTTCCTTTTTTTCCTTATTCTTTCTTCTTCTTTTTTTTGCGGCAACGGCAATTTTATTAATGAAAAAAAAAAATACAACCAAGGACGAGAAGTCTTGCAAGAAACAAAAGAAAACAAAAGAAGTTACAAAAAGAAACAAAGGCACTACAAATTACAAACAGCACCAACTTGATCTTTTTTCTCTCTTTTTTTCCTGATCAACAACAGGAAAAAAATATATATTAGTAACTTAGTAAGCAAAAAAGTGTACAAATGAAAGAGGACAAGATGTCCACCTGAAACCACTCCAACTTGATCTAATTACAAAAAAAGGAACACCAACACACTCCTCAGCAATTGATGCCTAAAAAGAAGCAAAAAAATCAACCCTCTCCACAAACTCCAAGCCCCCTCAAACTATCTTCAAAGATCCCTGAATTTCATTCTAACAAAATAAAATAGCAAGACAAACACACCTCCACAAAGTCACAGCCCTCTTACTCCTCCCCAAACCTCCATCAATTACAAATGTACTCAGACAAGAAGCAAGAACAACCCAAGACAAACCAGCAAACTGAAACAACCTCTGTCATAAAAAACTTGCTACCGAACAATACAAAAATAAGTGATCAACACTCTCCGAATCCCTCCTGTACATGATACACCACTGAGGAGATAAACAGCAATTGGGATGTCCCCTCTGAAACAGGTCATTGGTATTGATTTTCTTATTAAGGTGTATTTCTCTCTATTCAATAATGTGAAGCAACCAACTGAAGGCAAAAAGATGAAAAGAAAGGTTAGGTAATTCACAACACTGATCAAAGTGGTGCTCACAACCAAGATACTCAAACTTAGTTGTTGTACCACCCAAAAATTGGCCTCCATCAACAAGGCTATAGTAAATTTCAAAATTCACAACAGACCCCCAAGCCTCTATAAAATGGTTTTCAAGCCAGCAATGGCCTTCACAAAAATAGAAGTGAAAATTAAATTTCAGTAGTAATGGATATTGCAGATAACACAGCTGTGGCATAATTCAAATCCATCCTGCCCAAAGCACATCCAGAGATACCATAGATAGATAGATAGATAGATAGATCATAGATAGCAATGAAACTATACAAAGGTATATAGCTCCCACTTCATATAACTGTCTCAGAAAGCTGAATACACTGCTACATACAAGTTTTTTTTAGTTGGATTATGCCACCCTCCGTCTTTCTCGTTCTATTTTTGTTGTATGATTTCTTCATTTTATAGCAATTAAATAAAGCCAATATTTGCCACCAATATATATATATATATATATATATATATATATATATAAAGTAAGTGATTGTATTAGAAGAAAAGGGGCTAAGCCCAAGTACATAAGGAATATACAAGAACTAGCCAAGCAAAAAGAATCCCAAGCTAGAGCTTAAGGGAATCAATAAAATGTAAAAAGAGGGATTTCCCTCATTAAAATAAGCACAAAACCACCAAAAAAGAGTCTTCACCAAAGAGGACTTCAGGGCAATAGAAGAAGCTTCGGTCAGGGCAATAGAAGAAGCTTCGGTCTCTTCGAAAGTTCTCAAATTCCTCTCCTTCCATAAGCACCAAAAAAGGGCATGAGGCACCATTCTCCACACAATCATAGAATTCTTGCAAACCAACTTGGAAGACCAACCCAAAAGAAGGTCAAAAGTGTTGGAAGGCAAGACCCAATGAATCCCAAAAATATTAAAGATGAGGGCCCAAAGATTCCAAGCCATACAACAATGGATGAAAAGGTGATTCACCGTTTCCGGCACTTCCTTACGCAAAATACACCTATTAGCCATGACCCATCCTTTCCTAATCAAGTGATCAATAGTCAAGCATTTATCCTTGGCCACCAACCAAGCACAAAAGGAAACTTTGTTAGGGACCAAAGGAATCCAAATATTCTTAGCCGGGGTAAACAAAGCAAAAGAAGAAGACAAGGCTTTGTAGTCTGTACTAATGTTTAACACAAATTTTTTTAAGAAGTTTTAACAGACATCTCGCTATAGGTCTGTATTAATGTTTGTTTAGGTAATGGATACAACTACACTCAGCAAAAGCAACAACCAAAAATAAACGGAAGCTACAGAGCAGGGGCCTTCTGAATCTTTATTTCCACCATAATAAAGATTATTAGTAGCTGGATGTCAAAGGCATAAATATATATATATAAAATGAGCACGTGATGCACTTTCTGAATATTCATGATGCACTGGTCAGGAGACGAGCCTTCACACTTTATAAAAATGGTTATTTGAAGGAAGCGGAAACATATCATCTCAATTTAAAATTGAAGAATGAGCTGCATCATCGAAATATTAGTTTTTTGGCCATCTATCTTCCTAGACTTTTGATCATTAAATTTTATTCAAATAGAATGGAAAGATAGAACTATAGAAGCTTCCCCAAAAACAGAAAAAACTTTCAAAGTAAGGGAAAAAATAAACCCAAGCAATGAGCACATCAAATTAGGAATCACTATGTTGTGAGGACTTTAAAAAACAAGATGCTTAACTCAGCCAAAACTAAAGGAAAACAAACAATCTAAGGGGACTGATTAGGGAGCCGAGAAATCCAGTTACACTGGGATAACCAGATACATTTCCTTAAAATTCTATGTTGTAAGGACAACATCACTGGTCACTGTTTCAGATATCTTCAAATCTCCAAAGCAAATCACTGAAATTTAAAACCAACTTAGAGTCAGTTTCCACTTGTACTGGCGCAACCGCCCAACAGGTTTGAGTGTGTATTTACTGACCAACTCAATGGATTTCCTAAACATCTCCTACCCAACTGTCCTTCCAAAGATTGATTAAAAAATCTACTGACAATAGGAATTTCAAGTTGTTAGACCCCTAACTTGTCTGGCATATTTGGTTCATAATGTATAATTGTAATTTATTGCCAGGAATCAATACAGTCCTATAATTTAATTATAACAAAGCTTGAGAAGGGGAAAAAATAAAATAAACAGCAACAAAAAATAAAAAGTTCATTCACTGCATTCCATTCCATGAACTTAGCTCATGGAACAATAAGTAAGAAGAAATCCAATTAAAAAAACATGTCCCTCCAAACCGGTGAGATCCATTTGCTATGCAAGTTGACAAGTCTGCATTTAAAATTGCATGAAATTATACATACCCCCATGATCTGGAAACTTCTTCAATATGGCATCTGCTGCCTTCAATCCCTTTTTATACTGTTTAGTTTCATATGATTTCTGCGAAGGGAAAAAAAAAATGTAAAAAGGATGTTCCAGATAAATGTAGCATTAGCTTATCAATATTACCTAGAAGAGAATAGAAGTAAAAATATCTTGACAGATAATTTGACACTAAGCAGGTGAAAACATGGTAGCCCTGTCGTACTACACTTAGCCATAAGGCATGCAATAAGTCAATAAAAGCATCTGGTTTAGAATCTACCAGTCAACATCCCATTCCATATAAAATGAGAATTATAACATCATGACAACCATTATAACATGTGTGATTATGAACAAAGGCCTTTGTTAACTGCGTGTAGCACCATGAAGTCAATTGTAAAAAAACATCATTTGACTGATATTATGCCGCTGATGATACTTATGCTTAATATAACAAGCTACAGGACAATGATTGCTTTTTCTTGTGGTGATCTACCCATCTACAAAAATATTTTTAAAAAATTTAAATAAATAAAAAGTGTTTATATATATATATATATATATATATAAACAGGATGAACAATATAAGATCCCAGAGTTCTAAAAAAGGATTAACAGATATCAGTGAAATGCACTTCCTGATAAAGCAATCACAATGATGTCAACCTTCATGAAGTCTGCTTGCAACATGTATGCCCAATTTATAATAAATATATAATAATTGTAATAATTATAAATTGGGCTACAGGAATACATAATAAGAAAAGGAGAAACAAATACCAGTTCACAGAAACCAATAAAACATTTAGCCTATGTTTGGTTTCTTACAAATCAAGGGAGAAAAAAAAATATTAACCTTACATTTATCAACACATGGGACCCAAAAGAAATTAAAACCTCCATTCAAACTAAGCCTAATTGAATTGCATTGGTTGTGCACAGTTTTCTAGTTATTGAAAACCAGGAAAACACAATTCAATTTTTTTTTTTTTTTTCCTATTTCAATGAGAAATTTTTATTATCTTTCCTTTCCATCCATTTTCTCAGTAACCAACAGACAGACAGTAAGAAAGTAGCCAAAAAAAAAGGTACAAATGATCATGACAAGTTCAAAATAACACCTTTAAGAAAGTTCTCTATAAGAGGGTACTCTATTTTCATAGTAAACTAGCATAGATCCCAAGACTGCATCAACATACACATACTGATAACTTAAACGAAATTTTCAAACTTTACTTCATTTGGTTGCTAATATAATCAACAAAAGCAAATTCAAACCTTCACATATTCCACTGTTTAGCTCCCCGCATGATGGAAAAAAATAAATAAATAAATAAATAATTCAATCTAATTTCGCCAAACAATTGAACAATGCTCAACAGATCCCAGGAACTGTATCAACGCACACATACCAATAACTTGTATCAAATTCCAAAACTACTTTGGTAGCAAGGAAAATTTGTCAAAGAATAACAAGGCAATGGAATTCAAAGTTTTACACTTTCCGCTGTTCACTTCCTAATAAAACGAAAAATTCATCATAATTTAGCCAAAATATTGTCCTAGAGTCAGTTCAGCTGATTCTTATAGATTTCTACGAAAACCCTTTTCTTTCGGGTTTCCTCCAATTTCTCAGCAACCAAACAAAGCATCAATAGAAAGCTCCAGTAAACATTCAAACTTACAGAAACAGTACATAATCAGAACAAAATCTAGGGTTTTGGAGATTTAACTGAAGCATGAACGTTCATTAAACGAGATGAATTATACTTAGATCACATCAAAGAATAGATAAGCATACATACATATATATATATATATAGAGAGAGAGAGAGAGAGAGAGAGTCGGAGCTTACGACGATGAGCTTAAAGAGATTGGCCTCTTTGGGAGGGAGAGAAGCTCCCATTGTCGCAGAGAGATAGAAAGAGGGAGAGAGATGGTTTTCTCTGAATAAGGGCTGCGCTAGAGAGAGAAACAGAAGAGAGATAGAGAGAGAGAGACGGAAAGAGAGAGGGGGAGTGGCGTTTATCTGCTGCAACCCTACTGAGAACAAGAAGCTATAAAAGTAAACGACTTGGTTGAATATAAGGAGGGCTTTGTTTTGTGTGCGTGCGTGAACAAAATGAGTGTTTACAAGGGATTTGGGTTTTTAATATTTTTAGTCTTTTTCTTGGAAGAAAAGGGCAACTTGTATGGCTGTTTCTGTAATTTGAAATAGTGTAGCTACCTCTTTTGCTATTATTTGTATATAAAAAAAATTAATGAATTTCATTTGTTGGTATTGAACAATCAACATAATACTACACGGTGAGGGCTAATAGGGTGAAGATGAGATTTAGTATGGGAATTCGAAATCAAGACTAGCATAATATATCCTAACACCTATTTGTATTTATCATCTCACTTGAATTGCATTTTCTAAAATAATAATATAGTATCTAAGTAACTTGATTTCATTGCTTTAATGCTAATTGATCTCATTGCTTTGCATTAAAGATGCTACTTATTCTTATTTTTTCGAAAAATTCTCATCAACTCCTGCAAATATTTTGTGTGTAAAGAATCTATTGTCTAACATCATTTGATTAAAGAATCCATATTCTAATATCATTTAATTTTAGCACGAGTATCATGAGGTAGGTATTAGTAATTCTCTTTTTTTTCTTTTCTTTTCTTTTTTTTTGGGGGGGGGTGGGGATGGGATGGGGTGCTATGCACAAACTAGAGTGTTGTCAGTCGTGCCATATGCACAACTTAGTCTTGTGCACAGCACCAAATCCCTTTATTGCGGGGGAGGGGATGGGATGATTTATCATGTAATCGTATTTTTTTAGCACATAGGTACAACTGAAGAAATAATAAGCCTGCATGATATTGCTACATATATTGAAATCTCTCTTTTGCATCATTTGGTTGAATGCAGCATTCAATCTCTATTTCCTATTAATCTTTGGTATTAAATGTTAGGGTGGGTGGCTATTTTATAATCGAATGGTTAAGCTATGCATTGAACTTAATTAACTTGTATATTTGTAAAGCAAATGGGATCTAGCCCAATATTTTTTAGTTGCATTGCCCTCAAGGGAGTTTTTGCACCCTACAAGCAACTAAGGGTTAAATGATAAGGATAGGTTGCTAGTCTATTGGCCATGCTAGGGTTAGGGTCAGGGTTAGGTTACGGAATATATATACCAAAGTAGAATTTGTATAGATAAAACAAAACATGTTTGGCGTTTGTTTGTTTTCAAAGTTTTATAGGCTTTGTTTTGTGTTTGGTAAAATAGTTTTTACTTTCTAGAACCACTCGTAGCACAAACAGTATGAGTGTTTTTGTCTTTGTTTGTGTTTGTGTTCTTACAACACAAAATTATGAGACTTTTAATTGCCCAGTTTGAGTGTTCAAATAGAAATTATAGAGTATATATATATTTTTAGTGTGTTTCACTTAATATCGTCGTGCACTAATTCATCACTTAAATGAAAGGAAAAAAAAAATCAAAAGAATGATGGTCATCATCACATATGAGAGTGGAAATTCAAAAAATAAAAGCATTTCATGACTTTAAAAACTTGATCCTATAATATGAGCTATAGTGATTTTTCCAACTATTTAAAATAGTATCTTTCAAGGCCAAGCAATGGATTTGTGCCTTGCATACTACATAAGATAAGATAAACTATAATTGTTTAATTTCCTTTTAGACAACCAAAATGACCCTTAAGTAATAAAGTTATTTCGATTTAATACACCCCACCCAATTCCTCTGCTTCATAAAGGGAAAAAGGAAAAAAGGATATCTCAACGACATCCTAATGCCACTTACAAGAAAAAATACAAGTTATGGACAGTAATTTGTAGAACTCCTTGTAGCACAAGTCAAATTTTGCGTTTGTATTCTTCTTGCAACACAAAATTGCCAAAACTTTTAAGTAATGAAGTTCTCCTTAACCCCACCCAAAAAAAAAAAAAAAAAAAAAAAAACCCTTGATCGAACACATGTGCTTCTCTTATATTTTAATATTTATTAATGTGCTCCACCGTCACTCGCCATTAATGAAATTTGACGAAAATTAATCACGTAGTTACGCACGTGATACCTCTAACGGATCTGTGTTGCCCAAAATTGCTGAAACTCTCGCCGGCGTCATGGCCAATTGGGTGGCTATCGATGATTGATTTTGTCTTCCAATTGAACTAGAGGGCACATTGACAAAATTAAAACATAAGGGGGGGTTATCTACTGACCCCCATACTTCAGGAGGGTTTTCTACAATTTATTTACCCTTATGCAAATACTTCTATAACATTGGTTATCGTCGGCCAACATTACAATCATAATGGAAAGTTCATCCACTGATTTTAGAACACTTAAAAATATTTATCCTATAGTTATCAAATATATGGTTCACTTTTAAAATTTCCTAGAGGCTTTTCCAAATTCTTGAAGGAGGTTTCCAAGGAAATGAGTTTACCATCTAACTCAAGTTTTGTAAACAATTATAAGCTAGAACTATTAGATAATGACAAAGACATTAACAACGTATGGATAGAGGGTTGCTCTAGTATAAGATATAACTAATGATTACGGTCATTCGTGAATCACACTCGCATCTCCCATGAAAGATCATAACTATACGGAATATCCCGCACATGATCAAATCTGTATATATATAAAAACTTATATGTATAATACTTCATTCAACCTGAAAAGGCATTGTGCTAGCATATATAAAGTAAATGCAAAATAAAGAACGAATGCAACTTCGTACATATCTCATTATTTGTCCTCATGCATCCACCTAACATGCAGGGTCTTTTTCGAAGTCCGCAATTAAGTAAATCGAATGGATCATTATCACTAACGACATGAGTGAACAGTTACAATCATCCACTCAGCCAAAAAGAAAAAAACAAATTCAATGTTGTTCCCCTATTAAAATCAAGGGGGAATTTTTTATTGGTCGGGCTACTGGAAAATAATAACAGTTCAATACAAATCACTACCAACTACTAACTTAAATAAAAATGACTACAAACTATAATTATTTTTCAGTAGCCTGTCCAAAGCAAACCAATGAGCTTCGACTCAAATGGTACTCAGGGGATGGGGTGCGGGAGGGAAGTATAGAGGCTTGAGTTCCTCTCATAGTCTCATGTAACCAAAAGAAATGGCATTCTTACCTAAAAACAAAAAAACTCAATTGACTTGCATATAGAATTTGATAGACTGAAATTGAGGGCTCCACAATATTTTTGACATCTCACAAGCTCAAGCCAAACGCGACCAAATGAACCCTATTTGCTATCGGACACATGGGTTGGCCCATCGAGATGGGGCATTATTTCCCATAACACATTTTTTAGTACAATTAACTGTACAAGTATGTTTGCGCCATCTTTTTTTTTTGTTTTTGTTTTGGATGAAGAGTTTGCGCCATCTTTGATGTGTGATCTTACATGCATCAAAAAAGAAGATACCATATCGTTTTGACTTCACATGAACTTTATCTTAACCCGCCAAAAAACCTTTTATCTTACACAGAAGCATAAGAAATCAATCCACTCTAAAGACTTTAAGTTACACACAATTTCTATGGCTTCTGTACTCGGACAGAAAATTCATTCAGCATTTACAATTTTTAGAAGCTATGGTTTTGTAAGCAAGGTCAATTTCCTCTTCGGTCATCTCAAGTGTTTCATCACTGTCATATGCAGCAGCATCACTGGTGTTGACTTCAGTTTTCCCGCTGTCACCTCTCTCACTTCCACCGGTCTTCAGTTTTTTCTTCTCTGCGGAAGAATCACCATTTAAACTTTTAAGATCCACCTCATAAATTCGTTTACAGGATATAGCCTGTCTACAAAGATCTTCTTTTGTGAGAACGGTTGAACTATTTTCAGCGCCATCTAGCTTTGCCAACTCCTCAACCACATGAGGGATGAAGCTCCACTGTTCGGTCATTTGCCGAATATCCTGAATAAAAGTCTAGGTATAAATGAAAAGTGAATGTATATGCAATGCCCGTAGTCATTTTCCATTATTTATAAGACAATGGAACTAACAGAAGCTACAGTTCTAAAATTTTAACAGAAAAAACCCTTGGGTTTTGTCAGAGAGTAATAAGATTCTGGCAAGACTAATATAGAACCATCATGGCAATGCCAAGAAAAACTGTATTGCAGGTAATGGTGGGTTCTTATCCTGTCAGGATCAACGAAGGTTAAAGTAAATATTTAAGAAACCAGTTGGTCATGTGCCATTTGGGGAGGCAAGTCATTATTTGACATGATCAAATGTCCAGTCCCTCAAGTAGGTGAGGATATAAATGAACACAACCTCAAAATAATTTTTGACAGTATTTGTAAAACATGACCTATGTGTTCATTACCATACAAAGGAGTGCTAGAAATCTGAGCAACACATTCAGCAATTAGTAGTGTGAATAAAAATTTCATGTTACAAAGTATAAAAAAAAAATTCAAGCTTTTCACTATCATTCACTGACAATATAAAGATAAATTATTATTAGCCAAAAGCCCATAAGTCAGTCATGTGAGTTGATTGTAAGCATCCTTTCTTCAGAGTTTTCATCTGAACAATATCATAATCTTTATGTTTAAGAAATGTGATGGATTTGAGGGCTGATCATATCTTTCCAAATGCCAAAAGAAAACAGCACTGAATCTGAGGATAACAATCAGTCATGGTTTCATCTGTGACCTTGAACCATGAATCAATCAATTGGATTCATGTTTAATAGATCAGTAAAATGAAATGTAAATCTCAACCCCCTATTAAGGATCTAAATTATATGAGTATAACAATTAAAACTTTCTGGGTATTTAAAGACCAAAATGCCTTCTGTAAACACACTCTTACCTGTTTTTGCTCAAGAGAATCTATGGCATCTTGTAAACAAGTTAAGATCCCTTCAGCAGCTATATTCTTTATCTCGCTTGCCTCTGGCTGTTTAAAAGGAAAAAGAAAATAGAGAGAGAGAGAGAGAGAACAAATGAACTAAGATCAGGTTCATACAAAAGGTATTGCTAGTCTTGTGCACAATTAAGGAAGATAAGAAGTTCAACACCTCTAATGTGAATGAATTTACAGGAAAATAATATTTTTCAAATAAGATGAATAATTTTCATTGATACAAATTTCTATTATTTCATTTTGATCCCAGGCATACTTTACTTCTTTCACAAATAGCATATGAACAAAGATCACGTAAATAAATCAAATAAAGAAACTATGGAGCCTAGCACCAAAAAAAAGAAGAAAATGATAAAGAACTAGGGACATTTGTAACATAAACTGGACGAAATGAGGTAAAAGAAGCTTTACAACATCTGAAAATAAGCCAGCAGTTGCAAAGTTACAAAATAAATCAGATTGAAAATCTATAGAAGAAGGTTACCAAAAGAATAGGAGAATCAAAAGAACTACTTGCAAAAATCTGTGTGAGTGCTTAAACATGTCAGAAAATACCTAGACCGATAAAAATGCCATTTACCTTTTCTTCTTGACTCTCCAGCCATGAGATGGTTCTATTCAAGTCATCAATAACCCACTTCTTCACTTTAGAAGGAGGAAAGTGTTCTTTAGCAGGATTAGAAGCTCCACTCTGCTAGACATATAGCCCAAGAAACGGATCAACATGATTAAATTCACAAAATTGAGCCAATAAATCAACATAAGGCCCCATCTCCAATCACATGAAAGTTTCTTTAAACATAGGATTTATTGCAAATGGATAGACATGGAACTAAATGTAAAGAAAAGAGCTAAATCCATAAATGTATATAAGCAATATAGAAAATCAAATACAACCTTGGAGGGCGCTGATGCATTTGGCTTTGCATGTGATTTCTTTTCCACTTGCTTCTGAGATTTTCTAGGTGGGGTCATTTCTTTACCTGTATGCACAAATTGAGTTCAGAACAATAAGAAAAAGGCCTCCTTGATTACATGATACAAAAATGAATAATTATTTTAAATTATGTTACTAATTTACAACAGCTTTTATAGTGATTAACAAGTAAACACACACCAATAGAGCTCTAAAAAAATTGAAAAAAGAAAAAGAAAAATGAAGTAAGTTACATTCTTTAAATTTTGATGAAGATTTATGTAAAGTTGTAAACCTCAGGCACACCATATTTCACTTCAACAGTATGTACGAGGCCCTGACAAACTATAAAAATTAGGACCATAGCACTCTACTTAATTCTTCTGACTCCCTACTGGAAATCCATATGCATCCTGTCAGTATATGGTCAACCCTTGAACTGTAATCACAAGATAAACTTTGCTATCATTACGCCTCATTTGGTAGGCATGTACAAGTGCAGGCTTACAAGGGGAGGAAGACAACAGTTTCATCCTTTTACATAAAAATAATCACTATCCACAGAGGATTAATGATACTTGTTGAGGAAGAAAAATGCTACTATGATTCACCATACAGCTTATTCATTATAGCAGAATATTCACTAATCATTTTAAAATTAGCGAACAATTTTTTTTTTATAAAGTTGAAAGGTATAACACATATCAGCTAAGGCTCCATAACACCCCAGTCCTCAGCACACATATCTTCATAATATATAGAAGCTATTCTTATTGTGCTTTCTGTATGTTATAAACTACTGCAAAGTAGAAAAAGGAAGTTTGTGCATTATGTTACATACATCCTAAAGTAACAAGCACTCTCAATCAAATTACTATAGAAAACGTATATAAAACAGAAAAAAAAAAGAAAAAAAGAACGCATATGTATTATATTACCATGGCTGGCCTCATGGGAAATATTGCTCTTCCTCCACGGTTTCCCAGCATGCATAAGGTAAGTTTCAATATCAACAAGCTTCTTCTCAGTGTAACACTCTGATATCCATTCCTGGGCCAAGCTAACAAGAGATCATCAGATCTTCACTTAGCATGGTGCAACATTCATAAAATGACCCCAGTAGAACCAAAAGTTGAGCATAATAGAACTAAAAAAAGACTCTTCAATTTCAGTGTAAATGTGTAATAAGCATTCCATATACAGATCAATCCAATACCATTGCACTTATGGGAATTGGAAACAACTAACCTGAAAGTTAAACATATTAGACTTTCTAGTGAATAGCAAACATATGAATGGTTGTGTATTTCTAATATTTATATATATATTAAGTGAAATGTTTAATAAAAGAGGGGAAAAAGTGTACAAAGAAAGAGGGGAGGATCTTCCCCAAAGATAGTAAGAAACAGTTCAACAAAAAAGGAAAAAGAATCTATAACAGATTGTAATGGATTCTAAGATGGCAAGGTATTCCCACTAAAGAACTCCAATTAGGAATGCCCCTTCTAACTAGAGTATCCACCTCCATAACAGGAACCATCTAGTGTCATAGGCTCATAGCATAATGAGGGCTACAATGCCATGTCTCTCATGATGAAGGCTACAATAATGCAACGGGCTAGATAACCAAGCTGAAGGAGTTAAAACTCAGATGAGCTTTAGAAGGCAATGACCCAAAGCCTATGAAGAAGACTCCTAATAAGAAGAAATCCCTTCATCCAAATCCGCTTCCTTGAAGATCCTTTATCAATAAAACCTTTCCAGCAGTGAATCAAAAGAGGCCGACATCACACATCAATCCCTTCATCCACTCTCTCATCATCTTGCCATTGTAATGGTAAGTTATTTCAAAAGGACAACATTGCAACAGGTGACATTTTCTAGGTTTATTTTAGAAGAGAAATATTGCTACTATCAGGAGTCAGGACACATCACACATCAACTACTAACAAGTACACCTTAATAATGACAATCTATATCAGCCTTGTCAGTATACATGTCAATATGTCAACACGCACATGCAATAACCCACCATCCATAGGAACAAAATAAAAATTATATGAGAATGTCATTTGGTTCAAAGGTCCAATTTAAATGTCATGAAAATCACTAGAAGATGTAAACCTCATTGAGAACATCAAGGAGAACTAATAATTCCGAAAATTAGGTATCACTGGAATTTAGGGGCATAAATGAGATTCCTTGCAACTCCATTCAGTGGTCGGACAACGAGGTCAAAGCACTAAGAGAATAGTATAAAGTAATAAGAAAAGTGCAACTAGAGAAGATTTAATAGCAGAACCAGGGTCCCACAGAACATATAAAATGGTGAGGAACATCGTGTAAATTGAGAAACAAACTTCAGAGGAGATATCTAAGTCTCTCTAGTTCCACTGATTATCACTGGGGGGAATATTTATTAAAAGAGGGAAAAAAAAGGATCATTCTACTGAGAAAAACTAAAACTAACTAAATGTAAGAAGCAGGCTCTACAAAAAATGTACACAGAACATGTACACTATAAATCATGGCATCATAATATACCATAATATGTAAAAATAGCTACATTAAACAAATTCATCTTCAATTTAGAATCAGGACGGGGTCTAGGCCCTCAAGGGATGCTGATAATACAAAGGGGAACATGTGATTACAAGCATAAGAGCCATCAAAGAGTCCCTTGAGTGACATTTTCTTGACTTCAGTTTTACACTATCTCAAACAATTGAAGAAAATTGCTAAGCATAACAAACTTTGAGACAATTAAAGATATAAAATCCATCTAAATGAAAATATTCAGACCTTTGAAACAATTGTCCCACAATCTGCCTCAACTTGTCGAAACTTTGGGGTATTTGGAAATGCACAAACCAAGAGAGTGCAATCCGAGTTCCAATCAGGCTGATATTCTGCTCCCATTTCCAGTGCCTGTGACCGCAATATACTGCGCTCAGGATTAACAAACCCTGACAATACAAAGACTACCCCTTCCTGCACAAATCGAATTGCATTCAGCTATATATTCAGAACTCAAGTGACACCCAAAAACATGCTGATTAATTAATCCAAGTTTAAATCAATTTAGTACCAGAAGTTTGGAGAAGTTCCCAGTACCCGAACTGGATGTGGCAGATTTTTTGTCGCTTTTGGTTCCCTTGCAAGAGACAGTTCCAGTATCTGTTCTACCATGTCCTTTAGCTTTTTTAGGTTCCCCACCTTCACCACTTTCCTCTTCTACCTTGACATCAGCTGGCTTCTTTCCACGAGATCTAGTCCCATTTTCTCTTGAACTCATCCATGAAGGAAGATTTCGCTTCGCGGTGGGGCTCGTCTTTGAATCAGACATGTCAAATAACACTTCTTAGTGTTTTGCAGTTCTTCCTTTCAGAAAAGTAAACTGAAGATGGATGAGTTGGCAAATAGAAACTCTCATTCCAATTATGCAATAAGATGAAATCTAGAACTCAAAGATATTCTCTGTTGCCATGCCATCATAATGATTTGCAGTGCCTTGTCCAAAAAATTTGAAGGCAAATAACAAAACTTGTACTTTTGCCATTGTAGTTATTTTGTAGAAAAAGGAAAAAAAAATTACAACCACAACCAAAATGTATTTATAAGTAGAATGAGATATCAGAAGGAAAATAAGATCAAATAAAAATTACCGACTGACCCAGCACCACACCCATTTTTTTTTCTTAAATGGCAAGAATAAAAGTGGATTTTTTTGAAGATCCACATTCGTGCAGAAATATACACCTTAATAGGGTAACAAGCATGCCCCTAATCTTGACGTCACTTGAAAATCAAACTGTTCTATTGTGTTTACATACAATTTTATATGCAAATTCATCTCCATGAATGGGACCATTGAAAAAAAATAAAAAATGGGAGCTACCCTGAGAAATTAAAGTGACATTCTTGAAACGGTGCCATTTCAAGAAATCCTAAAACCAATCAATTGCGACCTCGTTCTATATGACCGATTCCTAGCTTTCAAACACTGGGCAAAAACTAACAGTGCCATTCAAATCCAAAATAATGTCTTCAAAATAAAACAATTCAACATATTTTCCATCGTATTGAAGGCACAAATCCCCAGCTTGATCAGATAACATCAAATATAGTGATGACTCCAACTTTTAAAAATCCTCCGATTCAAGGTGATGAATTTGTGACTTCAATACTATTTAAGATATGTTAAATTGTTTATTTTCAAATTGGACACTCAGAGGGGCCCAAACTGAATGATTGAAATAACTAATTTCCATCGTCATGCTGCACCAAACATCTAACCACGACGAGATCAAATTAACAGCAGAAATCTAGTCAAACATCAAATGGGTCTTCCTTTAACTCAAAGACACGTTATGCAACGACTCCATCATGCCACAATTAGGGTTTTGGTTCGCAAAAAGTCACCAAAACTCACAGCGAACACAGTCGAAATGAAAAAAACCAAAATTTTAAATACAGTGGAATGCATCCTATTTTGATTTTCCACGGATACAGGCAATCAGACCCATTAAAGGTTCAAAGGATCAAGTAAAGCCAGAAACACACATACTGTATATATGTATGTACATATTGTGCTTGATGCAAATGCCAGGGAAAGAGATGGGAAGAGAAGTACCTAGTGTGGTGTCGTTCTCTGCGATTTCCGGCTGGCGCTAAGCCCATACAGTGTTGGGGTTTGATGCTTTGCTTTGTGCTTCCGTTTTCACTTTTCAGTTTTCACTGCCACCGATGTTTCTCCCCAGTTTTTTGGTGTATTTGTACCCTATGCCAAAAGTTTAAATTCTTTTGCATATGAATCCTCTAAAAATATCTTACAGAGCATTTCTTCCCTTCTTTTTTTTTTTTTTTTTTTTTTTTTTTCTTAGGGTTTCTTTGGACTTTGTAGGGAAATCAACTATTATACTTGAGTTATCCAAATCCTGACCCACCTCCCCATGAGTTATGATCACTAGGTCAGAAAGGATAAAATTTTTTCTTTTATTTTTTATTTTTTAGGAGGGAGTAAAAGGGAAAGAATTTCATCATTAACAAGCAAATACAAAATATATTCGACAAATAAAACCTAAGCACTAGGAAAACAAGGCAAAACACGAAAGCAATTCTTTGGCTTAAGGCCTTATAAAACAATACCAACTAAACTTAAAATACCATTCGAGAATCTCCCTCATAGATTGTATTTGGATAAGTATCCATAAGGACAATGTGATCGAGCATCTTGCAATAAAAACAAAATTTATCACTATACCCTCTTAAATGGGTCTACCTCCAAATCAGTCCACGGACACTATACCCTCTTAAATGGGTCTACCTCCTAATAGTATGTATGTTTTCGTTAATTGCGAGAACATCCAACCTTAGGATCTAATCCCAAGTCTCTTCGCATACAAGTCATGTTGCTAATATACAACGTGGTTTGTGCCACCTTCTCACCCTCACTTCTTCACGACAATGAATCCAATTATGGTAATGGTACCATTGTCATAGAATGATGAATTATGTTACCATGGTTCTGGTTGGCTTCTTTGTCCGCCTTCAACCCCTTTTTAAATCCCTTTCCA